>OY757920.1:49508518-49856018 GCA_963585895.1 Sepioteuthis lessoniana | reverse complement strand
TGTTTGTTACATTATTATTCTCTGAATATTTAAAGACGTGAATCATTTCTTGATTTTTATCTTCTGTTTCACAAGCTCCAAGTTGGTAATTCAACTAATTGTCTCTCCCGTTAAGATGTGATAAAAATGAAAAGAAAATTAAAGTAATGTCTGTCTAGTTAAAATGAAATAAAAATTTGAAGAAAATATTTCATTGAAATGGAAAGAAAAAGAATTGAAGCTGTGATATATTTTTCTTAAAACACTCAAAAAATGATTAAAAAAACAAAACAAAACAAAAAGGAAAAGCAGCTGCTTTAAAAATTGATTTTTCTACAACATTTCATATTTTCTGTTTGTTAATAATTTTAAAACATTAAGACAACAGAATTAGGTAAAAAAAAAATGAAACTTAGAGATAGCAGCAGCAGCTGCAGCAGTAGTAGTAGTGAATTACAAACACACAGACACATGAAGCCTTAGGCAGGCTTAGCATAATGATTATCATCTAAGGAAATGGAAATAGTGAGTCAAGTTCAATTCCTAGACAAAGACATTAGAATTTTACTTTGCACTAATTCCCTTGGGAAAGACATGAATCCATCTGTTCTATCTCCTGCTATGAGCAAATAATAAGGCAGACTGGGTTCTTTAGCCTTGTTTAAGTAAGCATTCTAGGAGAAGAAAAAATTAAATTCATACCAGCTGGACTGTTTAAAAATTGACCTTGTGTTACATCCAAGCAGTTGTAGTAGTAATAGTAATAGAAGTGATATTACTAATAAACACATAGATCCTTAGGTGCACTTGATATAATACTTATCATTGAAGGAAATGGAATTGTTGACTCAAGTTCAATTCCTAGACAAAGCTATTAGCATTGGTAAGGCAACCAGTCTAGGAGAAGGAAAAGTCTGAATTCAAACCAGCTGTACTCCACTGAAAAATTAACCCTATTTCACATCACTTCTTTAGTAGAAAGCTTGAGTAAATACAAACATAGTTCCTTACGTTTTACAAACAATCATGATCATATTTACCCAACCCCTTCGTTCGGGCAGGATATGACACAAGGTCAATTTTTTAAGCGAAGTTTAACAGGTTTCAATTCAGAGTTTTCCTTCTCCTAGACTAGTTGCCTCACCAAGGCTGAAGAACCTAGTCTGCCCTACTATTTACCCATAGATGGAGGGAGAATAATTGGATTCATACCTTTCCCAAGGGTATTAGTGCTATGTGAAATGCAATCAGTCTCGTCCAGGATTTGAACTTGTGTCGGCATGTCCATTTCCTGCGACGATAACAATTACACCAAACAATCATGATACAGAGAAGATTAGCATGGCTTCTGCGCAAGGATGACATACAAATTTGTGAAGCGTTCTATATTTCTATTGCTTGAATTAGAACTGATTGAATAAACTGAATAGCTTGAAATAGAAATGTTTTTGACAATTAAACTATGTACTTACATTTAAACAGCGTGCTTATACTAAACTGAATTGTTTGAAATGGAACTGTTATTGACATTGAAACTGTACTTACACTTAACTGAATTGTTTTATATAGAACTGTTTTGACATTTAACTGTGTGTTAACAAAATCTGTACTTATACTAAACTGAAATGGCTGAATTAGAACTGTTTGACTAAATTGAATAACTTGAAATAGAAATGTTTTTGACAATTAAACTGTGTACTCATGCTAAACTGAATTGTTTGAAATAGAACTGACTATTTGCATAAAAATGGATTTGGCATTAAATAACCTACAAAGGTTGAAATGCCATAAAACCCAAACAACCAACCAAATTTCCCAACAATCACCCATTTTCATCTTTGTGTGGTTGCAGTATTCACTGTCTCTATTTCTGTTTGATTAGCATCATATGCAAACATATTTAGTAACAGCAGCTTTTACATAGATAAATGATGAATAATATAAACTTTCAAAAACATGATGGTTTTGTAATGTTTGGCAAATGAAAACAGAAAACAAAAATCTCATTATAGAATGGGGTGCTAATAAAGCAAAAAAAAAAACAAACAAAAAAACAAAACAAAAAAAACCCCAACAATATAAAACAACAACAAAAATCAACCCTAGTAGCGACAAATTGTAATCTGGGCACGGAAGGAAAACATTGCATAATTGAATATAAAGACAAAATAAATTGTTGAACAAAAGAAACAAACTCATTTCAAATTGCAGACATGAGAACAAATTTCAACTAAGTAACTAAAGAGAATAAACCAACAATGCAATAGAGGAAAAAGAACAAACTCAGGTGTAGAGACACTTGACATGAAGGGATCATACCAAGAAGAGATCAGAATTAAGAGAAGATAATTGTAGCTTATTTGAAAACGAAAGGTGAGACTGTCATAACCCAGGCTGGTAAATATCCAAAATGTTTTCAAAATATTTGATATAATTTGAGATGTACAGGGTGTCTAAGAAAGATTGATATCATTTTGTAATCTGATAATGTGACCAATTCTTATTCAAATAATCTCAAATTTTAACAGCATGTATAAAAACAACTCAAAATTCTATATTGATTATTTAAACAGTTTTTATTTTCCAATGTATGGGATTTGTTGACTTGAAAATAAAAACTCATAAAACATTAAATATATAATTTAGTATTATTTCAGTTAAAAACAAAGAACTCAGACTATAACACTCTGCATACGGAGACGCCTTTATTATACCCTTCTTCTTACACTCTCACATAAACCAATATGGCCGTTTGCTTACCCTCGGTCCTCAAATAATGCCTTCTCTTTTTGAGAGTATCAGGGGAGATAACTTGCATGCTTTAACAATTTCTACACATACTGTTTAAATTTAAGATCATTTGAATGAGGATTGGTCAAGTTATTAGCTTATAAAATGATATGAGTTTTTCTGAAACACACCGTATTACGTGTAATTATAAAATACTATATATCTATGGTTGATATTTGAATTTTTTAATAGAAATTGTTAAAAACCAGTTAAAGAGAAAAAGGTTTCTAAACAGATAGAAATCTTTACTAATTAATCTTTCAATACAAAAATACAAATGAGAAATATATATACTATATATCAACTGAAGATTTTTTTGATTGAATTCTATTTTGTTATCACTTTCTGGATTTTTCTTATTTTTAATCTAGAAAGAAAAAGTGTTGTTTAAGCCAAATCTTATTAAGAGACTAGGAGCAGAGTTTCCATGGTGTAGTGTCTGTGGGGATTTAGGAATTAACAATAAAACTCCCAACCGGATGTTGACTCGTCAGCTGCCACATGCAAAATGTATAAATGCGTCGCCACGCATAAGGCTCCACGCATCCATCCGGTTAAAAATCAGCAAAAAAGAAAAATAATAAAAAGTAAAGTAGCCAATGGGAAGCGGTCGCGCCAAAATTAGAAGGATTTTGGAGTGGCGAATTTGGAGCCAATGGAGAGAGATAAATACTCAGGTTTTCTGTGAACCGGGTCTTGTCAGGGAGTGTCCGTCCAGCCAACAACATCATTTTGCTGTCTGGTGTTTTGGGCACCACGCTACGTCTTGGGACGTAGCGCTCGTTAGTCCATTCACCAAGTAAATAAAGGAAAGTATGGAAGAAATGTTTTCGTCTCTTATCTGTTTCTATCTTTTCTTTTTGTATATTTCTTTTGGGACTTTCTTTGGACAAGGCATTGCGCCGGCCAGTCAACGTGGGGTAAAATAATATAACCAAAATATGGAGTCAGATATCTTACGGCAACACAGCCTTGCCCTTAGCCCCTGACCTTCAAAAGCCCTTTTAAACCCCACATGTCTAATGTGCTGGACTTCAATTTCAAAAGGAGCTCGAACATCAGTCGGACTATTATATTCCCTTTTGGACAAAGACCCTTGAGGAAAGTATTAACCCACTTATCCCCATAACTATGGATTAGATAATACCACAGCTCTTCTTTTACAAAGATTGCTTTTGGATTGAATAACCCATGAAGGTTGATATGCCATAAGCAAACCAAAATCAATTAAGAGCTAGACAGAACTAATAAAGAGCTTAATATCGTGACCAGTCTCAGTCTTTCTTTTAATGGAATAATGAGATAACTTAAAAGATCTTTTCATCCCAGAGTTAAGTTTGAATATATTTTGGGCTTGATCAGGTACAAGTATATAAATATATAGTTAATATCTGAATTTTTATATAGGAATAGACAAAAACCAGTTAGATAGGAAAAGGTTTTTAAAGAGCTTTTACACAGATTCTTAAGAAAAACAATACTGATCAAGCTAAGAGTTCAAGTTCTAACTTCACAGAAAAAATTTAGAATGGTAGGTATTTACTAAATTTAACATAGTGTGGCATATGGTCAAACTAGAGAAATGGTAGAGAGTAGGGAGATTGTTGTATTGCACCGTTTTTTAGAAAATGAACCAACTGTCTCCTTTGAAAATCTATTTGAAATACTGGCTTTTTATTGAGGCTCAAATATAGCTTAATCATAAAGATGATGATGATCAAGTCATAATAATAACACAAGAGTTCTCTGACTCTCTCTCTTGCCATCCATCCCTATTACCTTTCACTCTTAGCAGGATTTCTACACTGTATCCAGGGTCCACACAGAGCTGATGTATGTTAGTTCTTACTGGTCAGCCAATACTGGCACATGTATGTGCAGGATTCCATAAAAAAAACATCACTTATGAGTTTATCCATAGATCTTCAGTAGTGTCAGCCACATCTTATTGGTTTTCACATAAGAGATATGACAAAAATATTGAGACTTAAGTTTTAAATTTTTAAAATTCACATGTTTAAAATCTAAATGAAGATACATGCACAGCTAAGCAAATTATATAATAAAGTTGTAAGGCAACAATAAATGATTATCTCCCTAAGAGAATGAATATGCCAATAAGGCGCCTCATGCGGTATCACATGACAGTCTCAGAAACCAATCATTAACCTCTTTTCCCTTTGTTCTTTGAACAGCAGAGACATCTCTGATCATGTTTGGGAACAGCAAGACTGTGTAGCCCTTTTTTTTTTTTTAAAATGTTCTTGTATTTACAAATGTGTTTTTCATTTTAGCAAATCATGGATGTACTAAAGCTAATATTGGTCCTTATTGAGTGAGGACTATACTAAATATCTTCTTTATGTTGAGTTCCGTGTTAGTATATTAAGGATATTCTAATGCTAATATTGATCCTTGGTAAGTGAGGAATTGACAAAACATCTTCCTTAGCACTAAGCACACCAATAAGGTGATGATGTCTTTGTTGAGATGAGTCAGTGTTAATTTGAAAACAAATTATGAATCCTGTTTGGAAATGTTTTGATAAGCGGTTTTTGGTGAAACATAAGATTATGCAAGTGCTGTACCTCCATAACCACTTGACCTAGCTTACTGTTTTCATAAACCAAAAGTCTATCAAGTGTAAGATTTGAGGAAATCGAGGACATTAAAAGGTATCCAACATCACAGCTTCACATCCTATCAAAAGAGATATTTCAAAGACGCTTTAACCAATGGAAAACTTTGTATATATAATTGTATTGAATACTAAAGTGACTATTTTGAAGAAAATTCACTATTCTTTCTTTAAGACCTCTAGGTATAAAATAACTCTTGATGGGCTGACATGCTAATAGCATGTCAGCCCATCAATCAATCATAGAAATTTTCAAATGTATTTTCTCTGAAGAAACAATATAGAAAAAATTGTAAAATTCATGTGAAAAAACAATTACCTCCCCCAATTACCATAAATTTTACCATGTAAGTTGATCTCAAGATTTTTTGCTCAAAATTTGTGGTTAGACTTATACCTGCTGTATAGGTCAAACATCAAATGACCATTAGCCTATTGTCACATTCTGGTTGGTGTTTACCCACTGTGCATCAGCTGTTGGAAATGGTGTATATTTGTATTATACTTTTATCCTGTGTTAATTTGTTAAATATGTTCACCAGACACAAATTTAAGTTAGACTTGTATGTGGCATTCTGCTGCACTTACAGCAAGTGGTGTATAGTGATTGTTAGGAGCACTGTTCCACAGGCTGACCACTTTCTGGAAAAAGTTTGGATTTTAGCCTTGCTGTATAAGCTGACCACCTAGTTTTGTAGAGATTTTTTCAGGCTTAGAATGTTGACTTCTACACCCCAATTTATGGTAATAAAAACAAGTGAAAAACACCTTTACTTCATGATGAGCTAACTCATCAATGGAAAAGGGCATTGAGAATATGGATGTATGCAACTGCAGGTAAACCTCATAGTGAGTATATGAATAAAATAAACATATATAGCGAAAGTTATGAGAAGTGCAATTGGCATGACAATTATCAGCAGGCAAAATATAATTAGTGAGCAGAGTTCATATTCTGGTCAAGGCTACGTTCACACTCTTGGGAAAGATATTAATCCATTTCTTCTTCCTTCAACAATGAATAATATAGTGTTCATTAGCGTTGGTGGAGTAGCCAGCCAAGAAGTACACTCTTCAAATTCTGGCTACGGTTCACTCTCTGTTTATCTCTTTCATGGAACTTTCTTTCTTTCTCGCTTTTTTATCTTACTATCTAATACTCAGTCTACTTCTCTTTTTTCTCACTTTGCTTCTTATTCTTCACTTTCTCTCTCTCTCTCCCACTAATTCATTATGCCGCATTTGTATGTTTTTCGCTCAGTCACCTCTATTTCTGTACTTCCATTCTTCTTTCATCTTTCATTCATTTTATCCTTTAACAAACTCACTTGATCTCTTTCTCTCTTTTTCGTTCCTATCTTTCTTTCATGTTGTAACTCCCATTTTATCTCTTCTTTTCTTATTTCCTTTCACAGTGTCTTTTTTTTTTTGTCTTTTTCCTTCTGTTCTTTCCCTTTAATTTTTGCATATTGTTATGGGAAAAATTTTATGAATTTTTGTTGAGAAATATTTTTTGATCTAAGTTACTGACATTTAAGAGATTTATTGATTTAAACATTTTTGTTTTGATTGTTAATTCTAACAGAATATTTCTTCCAGGCTGGAGATAAACCTGGAGATCTAGTGGAATTATGTAGCATTACAGGAGCATTATCAGGTTGGATATAAACCAAATGTTACTTCAACCGGAAGGAATATTTTGAGTTAAATGATTAAATATTTTCTTTTAAAATTTGGAAACTTCAATTCTATAAGACGATTTATGTCTTGGGGCAACATGCCTTCCTTGGAATTATAGTCTATTGTTAGAGATCTCTTCTTACTAAGAACTTTCCCCACACTTTCTTCATGAGGGACAAGAGATTATTTTTATGTTAAAACTTTCTTTGGGGTTGAATAAGTAAACATATCAGATTTGGTGGCTCAACATCAAACCATTTGCACATCTAAAGAATAAACTCAGGGAATCCCTGTAGTGTAGTGGCTGATATGCTGGATTGTAAAATTTTAGAAAGCAAATTTGAACTCCAGTCACACTATTATATTCACTTTTAGCCCAATACCCTTGGGAAAAGTATGAAACTCTTTATAACCCCCTCAACTAAGGGTTAAATGGTACCACTATTATCCTTCCACAAGGATGGCTTTGGTATTAAATAACCCACAAATGTTGATATGCCAGACCAAACAAACACTTTTTAATTACAAATAAAGATGAATCACACAGCCAATTTCAGTGAAATTAACATGTGTTAAAATAATGTTAATAATTTTTAAAACTTGTTTTAGCAGCTTCTCCTTAATAATAATAATAATAATAATAATAATAATAATAATAATATAAATAATTTTTTTAGACTTTTGCCAGAAGTTATAGAGAAAACTAAGTCTGATGTCAACAAAACATGGAAATTTTTTTTTCTAAAAAGAAATCAAATACAAAATAAGAGATGGATCTTCTAATTTGCATGAAAAATTGCAGTTTAAAATGTTTGGATTAACACTTTGCCTTAAAGCAAGAACATTTCACTTGGTGCAAAAGTAGAGAAGTTAAAAAAAGAAAAGGCTAATAATCTGAATTTGATTAAAATACTATCAATTGAAGAAAAATCTGCAGAAAATTACTCAAAAAACCAAAGCTGAATTGTAAACATAAAACATTTGAAAAAAAAAAAATCACTTCATAAAGATGCATCTCACAGATCAGCTGGCATGCATTATCAGTGGGTTCATTAGGGATTTTGAGTCTTTCAACATCAGACTCTCTCACCTAGATGATTCAACTGGGAAGGCGTATCACTTCCCAGCAGCAACAATCAGTGGGCTCAATCTCCTAAACCAAAGCTTTTTCTGCAGACTCCATGATAGTTCATCAGGCCCTTTTTTTAACAGTTCTTGTTATACCAGTTATAATCAAGGCCCTGAAAGCCTTAATAATCCACTTCTATGCATGACATTTACACTGTTTCACTAGCTTCTGATGTTTGGCAAATTTCTTCTCATAAACTGCTTTTAGATGCTCTAGCCAGGCAAATGCAGACCTTAAAAGGTCAGTTAAAAATCCCTGATCACATTATACAACCAACTAACCCTGCCCAAACATAGTCATTTTCTTTGGAAGTAACAAAGCTGATGATCAAAGTAGACATGCTCTTGTTTGTAATAGTGAGTAAATTTTCTCTCTGGCTTTGAAAAAAATGGATGGTCTTCCTTTTTGGATGGTATTAGCTGGATTTTTATGGCTGTAAAAATAACTTCAGCAACAACCCTGAGTACCCAATCATGGTGACAATGATAGCATCCACTAGATAAAGCTTAAAGACAATTGTGGAGGAGATGCTAAAGGGGTGTGCTAAATTCACAAGTTAAAATTGAAAACTCACAAGAAACAGCTAGCAAGACTTTCAGATCATTTATAGTCAGTTTGATCTTCACATGATATTTCATGCTTATGTTCATATGCCAGACTAATTTAAATATATTATATATCTACGTTTCATTTGGAATGAGGTTTGTTTGATAAAAAAAAGATAAATGTGCATTTTTCATTAGCCTCAGAAGTTGATATTCAGGTTGATGTTCAGGTAAAAGCCAAGTTTTCAAATGCTGATTTTCAAAGATAGCAAATTTTGATAAAGCTCAATAAATATGTTAATAAATAAATAATATTAATAAATAAGATTGATTGATTGATTGATTTTAACAATATATCAACCAGTCTAGGGTTATTTTATTCCAAGAGGTTAGGGAATCATATTGGGTTACTTTTATATTTATATTTTATGTGTAGTTGTTTCTTAAGAGATTTCTTTTTTGGTTTGGTCTGGTTTGGTTTTAGGGCACATCAACCACTGTAGGTTTGGTTTCTTTGTTTAATGGCATATCAACTCTTTTTAGGTTATTTAATGCCAAAGCCATTCTCCTAGAAGAACAGTAGTGGTGCTATTTAACCCATAGCTGGGAGGATAAGGGGGTTCATACCTTTCCCAAGGGTATCTGCCAAAAGTGAATGTAATAGCGCAACAGGAGTATGAACTCGCGTACTATGATTCCGCAGTCCACCGCTTTAACCATTACACCACTAGGACACCCCCTCAACCACTGTAGGTTATTTAATGGCAAATCCATTTTTATACAAATATACAGTTCTATTTCAAACAATTGAGTTAGCATATAAAAACAGTTATATTTCAAGCAATTCAGTTTAGCAAAAGTATGCAGTTTAAATGTCAAAACACTTCTTTTTCAAACAATTCAGTTTAGCATAAGTACACAGCTTAGTTCTATTCGACCCATAGATAGGATCCTATCAGGTGCTACCACTCCGGGCCAGAGTGGACCTGGGAGCGATGGCAATGAAGGAGTACTCTGCATTTCCTAAAGCTCCAGCATTACTTGGAACCTTATTACCTGATTGTTTAGTGTCATATCCAGGACACTCGTTAGAGAGGTGGGTCTTACTCTTCAGCAGGGGAGCAGTCGGTGTATTCTACGGCCTCAGCCAACTGAGCAAATTTTTTTTTGTACAAAGTCCTATCAAATATGAATGACATCCAAACTAATTTATTTAACTAATAGATGGGACACTAACAGGTATTACAACTACAGGTTAGAGTGGACCTGAGAGTAATGGCAATGAAGGGGTATTCCACACTGTCCAGATCTGCAGAATTAGAGCCAAACCATCAGATGCAGTTTATAGTTATACACAAGATACTCTTTTTTTTTGTGGGGAGGTTTACTCCACTTCAGAGGGTACAAAGCATTTTCTAAGCCCCACTGGCAAGACTCTTAATTGCTCAGTGATATTTATGGTAACTATTTTTTTATGAACATTTATTTATGTCATGTTATTGTTTTTTATTAGTGAAAAGAAAAAGAAATTGAAGCAAAAGCAAATCTTTAGAAGAATACATTTTCTATTTTTCTAGAAGATGCCAGAAATGAAAATAAACTAATCCCCCAAAAGGACATATCTAATTCTTATTTAACAAGGGATTCACATTTGATGGCTGTTTACATTCTTCTATTTTTAAAGAAAGGTACTTATTTGGTCAGATTGGTGCTGAAAAGTTTCTAAATTCCAATCTAAAATAATTTGGCTTCACTGTTTATATATATTTATAAAGAAAGAAAGATCGATAAACAGAGAGTCAAATTAAACATACAAAAATAGAAAGAATATTAGCAAAGGTAAAGATGGTTAGATATAACATGGAATGTTAACAAGAGATAGAGATGAACTAAATGATATAAACATTAATATAGATAAATAGATAGACTGATATGACATGGATTTTTAAGAATAAATTTTGGAAAGCTAGTTATATCACTCAAATTCAGAACAAAGCACTACTAGCAGAAGTGGAAGTTTTAAAACTTTCTCATCTTTTTCATTTCATTCAGTAACTTACATGTTATGATGATGGGCTAAAACACAAAACATAATGTTGGGAAATATTTTTGCAAATGAAATAATGATCCACTGAAGACCTTGTGTTTTTTTTTATTTCTATAAATTCTCATACTATTGGATATATATATATATATATATATATATAGTCTTTTATAACTGTGAACACTCGTTAAAATATAGCATTTTATATTTACTAGCAGATAAGATGGCAAAAAAGTTTATAAAAATAATTTGCTCGAGAGATTTGTTTTTTAAATAATTGGTAATTAATAAAAGTATCAGCACACACACACACACACACACACACACATACACACACACACACACACACACACACACACACACACACACACACACACCAAAAAAAAAACAAATGATAGAAAAATCAATATTTCCATGTATTAGAGAAATTGCAATAACATGAAAAGAATCATAAAATAAATGAAAAATTATTTAAAAAAATAAAAGGTTTCAAATAAAGAAGGTCATAGCTGCAATAAAAATCAGTACAAGCATCTGAGAAGCAAGTCAATACAACATTATATTTAATGATTAATCAGGTTATTTGAGAGGCAAAGAAAACATGAAGGATCATCTGACAGTGATGAAATTAGAGCAGTTAACAGTGATAATCAAGTAGATAGTCAGACAGTCAAGGTAGTCCACTGAGAATGACATCGATTTCCTCCGAGGAAATGAGGAAACTTGCATGAAAGCAGAGATTAAAGTGCTGAGGGTGTTGCACAGACCGGTAGCACAATTTTGACTTGTGCAGTTGGGCACATAAAGTCCGAAGCGACCAATGGCTACACAAGTTGCAAAAATCTTGCCAAATGTAGAAGGACTAGGATTTGTAACAAGCTGTCTCTTTTAGTCATGATTAACCCACAAGACATAGGGACAGAGATATGAAAGTCCAGCTTTGGATTTTGAATTCAGAGTTGCCTTCTAAAGTCAAGGCAACCAATTATTTTCTCATAGTTGAGAAGAAAAGATAGATTTATAACCTTTCTCAATAACAAAATCTGAAGTGATTTCAACAAGCTTTTGCAGGAATTTGAACTGAGCTCACTGCTTTCATTTTCTAAATTAGTCACCACTACACCTCCTGACCTCATAAATTTGATGAGTTTAACAGTAAACTGCATGGAGAGATAGAGAGGTACCAGCTCTATGGAGTGTGGAGGTGCCCGTGGTGTAATGGTTATCATCGCAGGAATTGGACACGGCGACACGAGTTCAAATCCTGGACTGATTACATTTCACATAGCACTAATACACTTGGGAAAGGTATGAATCCAATTATTCTCCCTCCAGGTATGGGTTAAATAGTAGGGCAGACTAGGTTCTTCAGCCTTGGTGAGGCAACTAGTCTAGGAGAAGGAAAACTCTGAATTCAAACCTGTTAAACTCTGCTTAAAAAATTGACCTTGTGTCATATCCTGCCCGAGCGGAGGGGTTGGGTAAATATGGAGTGTGGAGTCAGCCTTTCATTGCCATTACTCCCAGGTCCAATCTGACTCGGTGATAGTACCTATTTGAATCCAATCTATGGATCAAATAGATCTGTTTGAAAATTATTAGTTTTAGTGAGAGTATTTGAAAATATAATTGTGTGGAAATTATTTGTCTTAGTTACTTGAAGCTATAATTATTTACATAGGGTTGTTATTATTAATTACTTGAAATACTTGAAACCATGTACTAGTTTATGAGAGTAGGCTGAAATGTTCATATGAAGATGAGCAATGGGATACAAGCACTACAACACAGATAGAAGAAATGTGTAGACCACAAAGGGAACTATGCTGAAAAACAAACCTCAGTTAATCATATTCCATAAGAATATCTTGGTCAACCTTTGAACTTTTCAGGTGACCCTCGCATAAATTATTTGTATTAGAAATGCTTGAAACCATATAACAGTATGCTAATTATTTGTATTAAGAATTGTTACTTGAAGTGTTTACAAATGGTTATTATTAGTTACTTGAAGCCATATAATTGCATGAAATACTTGAAACCATATACCAGTGAATAAATTATTTGTATTAGATGGGAATACTTGAAACCATATATCTGTAGGTAAATTATCAGAATGAGATAGGAATGTATGAAACCATATGATTATCTGCAAATTATTTGTATTTGGAATAGTTAATTGAAACCATATTTGTTTATAAAGGATGATCATTATTTACTGTATTTGATAGCATATAAGGCACACTTTTTTTTGCTGAAAATATCTTTTAAAATTCCCCTTCGTCTTATATGCCATATGTAGGTTTAAAATTTGCAAAAGTCAGCTGAAATTAGTTACCTGACACTCCTATTAGCTTAGACTTTAGAGTAACTTTCATATACCTATTATCATTATTTAAAAGGCTATGAGGCAGATTAAAAGTATTATTGATAATATTCATTATATTAATTTCATCATGTTTAATATTAGTAGTTTTTTTTTTTCTTGATTTGCTCTGCTGAAATTGGGGTGCATTTTATACACCTGTATGTCTTATAGGCCATCAAATCTGGTATGAGAAACCACACAACTGCTTACAAAAAAGAAGTCTTTAACATGAAATAACCAAACAAAGGTTGACATGTCGTAAAACCAACCATCTTATAGTTGAGGTTACTTGTTAAAATATAGTATTTTTTGTGTGTGTGTGTGTGTGTGTGTGTGTGTGTGTATATATATATATATATATATATATATATATGGACCGGTCCATTGGCCTAATTGGTGGAGTTTTTGCCCATGGCCAGGGAGACTGAGGTTCAATCCCAGGTCGCGTCATACCAAAGACTCAAAAAATGGTACTTAATGTCTCCTTGCTTAACACTCAGCATTATAAGGTAGGGATCAAGGGTAAAGTGAAGCAATCCCGGGAAAGGAGTAGCACCCTCCTTAACACCTCGGTATAGCAACTATTGAAAAGGGAGCTTGACTACGGTCGCCAACTTTACTTTATAAATAAATATATATATATATAAATTCCAGCAGAGTCAGAAAAAATCTACAGAGGTTTCAACTAAACAGATCAGGACATTTCCAACTCAGAAATGTCCTAATGATCTGTTTTAGTGAAATCTAGGTAGATTTATTTTTTTGACTCTGTTGGAATTTATATTTCATTCTACTTATATTTTGACACAGATTCAATTCCACTTGGTAACTGTCCGTTTTTGGCCTATGTGATCATTAGACCAATTATTATTTTCTATATTGCAAGGTGCAAATTATTTCTCTTATGAATAATTACTTGAAGCTGTAATTATTTATAAAGAATGATCCTTATTTACTTGAAACCATACAACTATTTACAAACTAAAAAGACTGACTTTGACATTAAATAACCCAACAAAGATTGATATGTCATAAAACCAACCAATCAAAAATCAATTTGATGAGCTGATTAACATGCATAAAAACATTCTTCTAGATACTGCTACAGAAACCTACAAAAAGATGGATTCATGTCTTTCCTGAAGTTAACATTGATTTAACATGAATTTGAAAATCTCTTTGCTATTGTTTTCTACGTGAACAAATCTTAGACCATCAATATCTTTTAACAACCATCTTCAATACATTTGAAAAGTACGTCTTGGAGCTGAGCATAAAAGTTACATAATATCAATGCAATGTTTATATGATTTGGATAATCTTGGTTGTTGTACTCACAATATTTCAATCAAAGTATACTCCAGCCTTCTTCAGGTGTCTTTTTTTTAACAGTTGGTCACCTTCAGGGAATTTTTAACCAAACATTTTCTTTAATCTACATGGGTAGACTGTTCTCATTCTGCTGTCAATGTCTGAGAATATTGCTTGTAAGTTAATTACTCTGAGTAATTTTTACCTTTGTAATGCTATTTCTCTTTCCACTGAACCTGGGCCTAATCATGTAAATAGTACAAATCATAAGAGCTCATCTCAAAACTTTAAATGAGTAAAATTATTCTAACTCAAAAAGAATCATTTTCCAAATTCTTTTAAGTTAGTAGATCATTCTTGATAATAAGAGTTAAAAACTTGTGACTTCATTTGTAGGTACTTACCTAAAATTTGAACAAGATATATGAAATGAAAGTAGTGTGGACTCTTATTGCTAGCCTTTATGAGCAGTATCTTTTAAGAGAATATTTTACTAATTCCCAATTTGGGTAGTATATGACACATGGCCAGTTTAACACAAAGATGTCCAATTACTCTAAATCCTCTATGGAGCAAAGGGTTGAAAACAGCAAGACTAGCCTTGTCTTATTTTTTGCCAAGTTGGAATTTGAATTTTGTTTGCTATTACCATACCATTATACCAGATGTATATCCCCAACTCAGTGAGTAAAGCTGATTAATATGTAGAAAAAACATTCTTTTAAATACTGCTGTAGACACTTACCAAATATTCAAGAGAGCATTTGATAATAATTCCAAGTGGTATAAAGAGTTCAAGGGTTGATGAATGTCTGTTTTGAACATGAGACACATTCTACAAAACTTGTGCTGAGATGAGTGATAACTAAAAACAACATAATATTACTGTCAACATAAAACTAGCAGATCAAACCAGACATAGTTCAAATTTCATCACCAAGATCATAATAACCAAAGATAAATCATGAGTTTATAGTTATAGCCCTAAGACAAAGCAGTGAAATTTAGCAAAGACACTGCCGGGGGAAAAAATAAGAGAGAAAAGAAAAAAAAAAGAAAAAAGAAGAAAGAAAAAAGTAAAAAAGAAGAAAAAAGAAGAAAAAAGAAAAAAAGTAAAAAGAAAAAAAAAAGACAAAAAAGAAAAAAAAGGAAAAAAAGAAAAACAAAGGAAAAAAAAGAAAGAAAAAGAAGAAAAATGGTTTCAAGTAAGAAGCAATGTCAAAATAATGTTCATCTCCTCCGACTCAATGCCTTTTTCCTGTTTCCCCAAGATTAAGTTCTGGTTAAGAGAGCATTTTGACATAATTGAGGAGATCCAGACAGAATCACCAGGTGCTTATTATCATCATAATTGAGGGCTTTCAGAGTAACTGAAGATAGGTATAAGGGTAAGTATTTTTTTTAATGGTCAAATCCATGCAAATTTTGAATAGTACATAGTGTAATTAACCCTATTCTGTCAATAACACTTGTCTTAATTCTTGAGCACTGAAAATTGCTTTTTTCTTATTTTCAATGCATTGTAAAAAAATATTATGTTAAAAATTGCCATTTTTTTCCTTCTATCACCAGAAATATTTAGTATTTAGGTTTTTAGTTTGATATGGTTTCCTTGTTTAATGGCATATCAACCTTTGTGAGTTATTTAATGCAAAAGCCATATTTGTAAAATAACAGCAGTGGTGCTATTTAACCCTTAGCTGGTCGGGGTGGGAATAAAGGAGTTCATACCTTTCCCCTGAGTATTATTGTGAAAATGAAAGTAATAGCATGAATGGAGTATAAACTTGCTTACTACAATTTTACTGTCAGTTTTTTTATGATAAAGAAATAACCAAAACTTAGTGATGAATGGTGGATTAGTGATAAAGTCTATTGGATAAAAGAAAATTCCAAACTTTGATTATATATACTGGGTTCAAATATGGTTAATAATAAATTACTACCAGCAATATTGTTTGCCCTTTTCTATCCGATGTTAGAAATTTTGTTTGGTTTCATTATTTAATGGCATATCAACCTTTATGGGCTATTTAATGTCAAAGCCATCCAGCAGAGATGCTATTTAACCCATAGCTGAGGTGTTCAAAATTGCTGCCTCACTAATTATGTGAATATTGTAAATAAAAGTTTTTATGGATATGTTTAATTAATCTGGCTCATTTGGCCTAGTGGGTAGAGTGTTCGCCAATGGTCCGGGAGACCTGGGTTCAATCCCAGGTCGTGTCATACCAAAAACTTTAAAAAATGGTACTTAATACCTCCTTGCTTAACACTCAACAATATAATGTATGTCTCAAGGTTAAAGTGGAGCAATCCAGGGAAAGGAGTAGTGCCCTTCCCTACACCTTGGTGTAGAAGCTATAGAAAAGGGAGCCTTCTGGTTGCCCTCGACTACGGTCGCCAACTTTTTTATTAATCCTATATAAACAGCTAATATCAAATTAATGTTTGATAAATTTCTATAGTAAAATTATTTTCAATTAATTTCTAGAGAAAAAATAGTTTCTAATGAATTCCTATAGTAAAATAAACAAGGGTGTAAATAACTGACCTAACTTTTATTCTTCTTTTCTTCCCTTTGATTCTTTCCCAACAAATTTTTTGATCATCTCCATTCATATTCTTTTGTTTCCTTCTCCTTGAACATATTCCTCTCTTCTCCCAAAACTCTTATTGAAATATAAATTTAGGACTATTGATAGGAGTTTGGATATAAGTCAGCTCAGTAATTATTTAACTGTGTAGCTTGTTTAATCCCAGAGGTTTAGTCTTGACTTTGTTCTCCTCATCCTTTGAAGTATGAGTAGGATGGGATTTATTTTCTCCAATCAATACCTCATCTATTAAACAATGGTATCTCAACTTAAAGTAGCTTTCACTAAACCTAAGATAGTAATGTGATCAAGATTGCATCTATAAAAATAATAAAATTCAAGGTTTTTAATTTAAATAAAGACCATTACACTCAGTAAGCACAGACTGCTGTTGGGTTATTAAAATGGTAATTCCTGTGTATGGAGTGAGTGAGTGAGTGAGGGAAAGGTTCTTTGTGATTGGATATACTAATCATGTGATGAGCCCAGAAGTCTTGGCTCAAAAATCCAAAATTCCGTCAGACAGATTCCACCAGACGTTCCGTGAGGCCGGGACATTAAAAACTCTCAGAAAGACAACCCTAAGATACCAGATATCTTCTTCAGAGTGCCTGTAAGTCCCTCTAACTCAACTTTACACACAGGGAGGACTGTATATTGTTATTGTTTCACGTGTTCATTAATAAATTGTTAGCATTAAACGAAGTATTGATTCATTTATTTGTTGCTATTAGCCTTAGAATAAACTCTATACTAACACAATACTGCTATTGACAACCACATGGAAATCTGATCTCTCTGAAAAATAAAATGGGAATTCTTCTAAGCTGTAGCTGAGTTAGTACTATTGTATGATTGCACCACTTGGACTCTAAGGAAATGCCTGGAGAAAAAGCTCGATAGAAACTTCATAAGGATGCTCCACGGTGTTTTGAATAAATCCTCAAAGCAGCACTCTACAAAATGGCAATTGTACAGCTACTTATCTCCCATTTCACAAATCATCTAAGAAAGATGAGAAAGACAATTTTGACACTGCTAGAGAAGTGAGGGAACATTCATTAGCAATGTCCTCTTTTGGACTCCAGTACATAAATATATAAGTGTTGACCGACCAGCAAAAACTCATATTCATCAGGTCTGTGTGGACACTAGATATCATCTAGTGGACATACCAAGAGTAATGGCTGATATGGACAGATAGTGAGAGAGGGTCAAAGGAATTTGTGCTGTCAGCATGCCTTCAGGATAATGATATAAATAATATCCTCATTGACATAATGGTTAGAGTGTTTGCTAATGGCCCAGGAGACAGGGTTTCAATCCCGAGTCAAGTAATACCAAAGACTAAAAAAATGGTACTTGATGCCTCCTTGTTTAACACTCAGCATTATATAAGGGTAAGTGGAGCAATACAGGGAAAGGAGTCAGGCTCTCCCAACACCTTAGTGTAGTAGCAATTGAAAAGGGAGCTTTCAAGTTGTCCTCAATTACGGTCAGCCAACTTACTAATAGACAGATAATATATACAGGTAATACATACACAATATATACATAATATATACAGGTAATATATATACAATATATACAGATAAAATATACATAAAAAGTAAAGTTGGTGACCTGAAGTCTCTCTTTTCAATAGCTACAACACCGAGGTGTAGGGGAGGGTGCTACTCCTTTTCCTGGATTGCTCCACTACTCTTGATAGTACCGTATATGCTGAGTATTATTAAGCAAAGAGGTATCAAGTACCATTTTTTGAGTCTTTGGTATGACTCTACCTGGGCCCTGGTCTCCTGGGCCATTGGTGAACTCTCTACCCACTGGGCCAATAGATTGGTATAATATACAGATAATATATACACAATATATACAGATAACAGTTAATCTGGATTATTTTTATTAGAAGTTGGGTGTCCCAGTGGTATAGTGGCCAATGTGCTGGACAATGGCTTCAAAGTAAGTGAATCCAAACTCCAGCTGTGCTGTTACCATCACTCTTGAACTAATACCTTGGGAAAGGCATAAACCCCCTTATCCCTGCCAGGTATAGATTAAATAGTATCACTTCTGTACTTCTACAAGGATAGTTTTGACATTAAATAACCCATGAAGGTTGATATACCATTAAACAAAAAATAAAACAAAAAAACAAAAACAAACCAACTCTTTATTGAAGAAATTGGTTGATAATTTTTGCTTTTGATTTCTTTCTCCTCCTGTCAGTGAGGGAGAGTCAACTCAAAACATCTGTGAGAATAAACTTTCTTTTGGTATTTCTTGTATCATTGAATACAAAGTTATTAGAGTGTTGTATAGTAGCTCGTACCATGTTACTTCTGGCATAGCGGAAGTATAAAAGATGCTGTGTCTCTTAAGCTAGAGAGACAGAAGTAGAAGCAGAAAGAGTGCTCTGAAGGATGTCGGTCAGTAATAGACCAACTTTGGACGGAACACCAACAGCGCAAGACTTATAATACTAGTCGGACTGTAACACTTGAGTTAATAAACAATTAACTTTATTTCACTGTGTATCATTTTCCTTACCACAATACAACATAGAGTGAACAGAATTTTTTATGAATTTGCTTAATTAATCCTATATATGCTATTACTGGTTGTATATATAGGAAGTTAAAACCAAAAAAAAAAACCTGTTAGAATTAATAGGAATCATTATCAAAACTTTCAGAAAGTCAGGATATTTGGTACTTAGTTATATTTTTTAAAAGTAAATCATAATTAAATCTTCTGTATTGATAAGGAACAAAGAATTGCAGAGAATAAAGGCTCAACAGAGTGTTTATTTAATTGAAGCAGATGATAAATGCTGGATGTATTAGCATTATCACTCCTCCATCTCTCTTTCCTTTCTGTTTTTCTTTCTCTTTTCCCTTTCTCTTTTCCCTTTTTTTCTTCCCATTCTTTCCTTCTTTTTTCTTTCACCCTTCCTTCCATTATTTCATTTTTCTATATTTCTTCTTTCAGATTTCTTTTTCTTTCTTTCACCCTTACTTTTCTTCCTTTATTTCATTCTTCTATTCCTTCATTACTTTTTTCTTTCTTTCTTACATTTGTTTTCATTTTCTCACAAGCTTGTAGCATGTTTTCTCTTTCCATGAAATAAAAATGGAATGGTCCACTATTTATCAGAGGTGATGATAGGATGGAATATTCAAACACATGTTCATATCTGATTCTATTAATATAATCAATAAAAAAATTATTGAAAAATTCACCAACACTAAAAATTGCTATAACCCATTCATTCATTTCCATTAGATTTTGTTCTCAGCAAATTTCTACACTTTTATATCACATTTAAATATTTTTGACAAATTTCTTTTGACTATTTTTTGATAATTCTATTTGTAAAAACATTTTTCAGAATCTTATTATAGCTATTCAATAAAAATTAGCAAATGGAACAACTGAATCCAAATTTCTTTAACTTTTTCCTCCACTAAATTCAATAGTCTGAATGTTTTCAAAATATAAGCAAAACACGTAGGTCGGTTATGACTTTCCATTTCTTGGAAAATATTACAGGCAATTTTTACTTGAATCTTACTCTAATACAATATAACTCTAATTCATCAAGGGTTTTTTACCATTTGTCTGTCATCACAGAACTCAAGGAAATTTAGAATTACAACCACCAAATTTTCAATGGCTATGAATAAGAGCAGGGTGAGTCCCCTGAGGCATAATGGCTATTGTAGAAAAGGGGTTGATACCCCTATGTATGGGAATGGACCATTCTATTTAAATATAAGTAGTTACAATTTTGGCTCAGTGGCCAGCTTTTTCAAGTGAAACTAGCTAGCAATAAACCTCTGTTAATATATCTGTGTACAATAAACCCTTTTCATTGTACATTATGATTTCAAGTTATTATTGAAAAAACACACAGTATCAATTCAAAAATGGACAGCAACAATGATGTGAATTCAAACTCCAGTCATGCAAATATGTTCACTTTTGGACTAATACTCTTGGGAAAGCAATGAAATCTTTAATACTCTCCACTGGGTATGGATTAAATAGTACCAGTACTGTTCTTCAACAAGGATGGCTTTGGCTTTAAATGACCCATGAAGGTTGATATGCTATTAAAACAAACCTAATAAGAGCATGCTCAGTAAATTAGCTTTTAAAAATTCCAAAACTTAAGGTTTGATTAAAAATTTACAAAGAAGACTAAACTAGAGATTTACTTTATGCATTTGTGGTGTAACAGTTATGGTAGAAAATGTCCCCAGTGACCAGAGTTCTAATCCTGGACAAAGCTGTTTATATTTTACATAGTGCTAATTTGCCCAGTCGGATGAGGCTGTAGAATAAGCTGACTGCTTCTCTGCAGAGGGTTAAGACCCGACCCCCAACAAGTGTCCTGGATATGACACTAAGCAATCTGATGGTGAGGTTCCAGGAATGCTGGAGTTTTGGGGAATGCAAAGTACCTCTTCATTGCCATTGCTCCCAGGCAAACTCTGGCCCAAAGTGGTAGTTCCTGATATGGTCCTATCTATGGGTCAAATAGAACTAAAATGTGTACTTAGGCTAAACTGAATTGTTTGAAATAGAACTGTTTTGACTTTTAAACAGCATACTTATGCTAATCTGAATTCTTTGAAATGGAACTGTTTTTGTATGCTAAAATGAATTGTTTGAAATAGAACTGTTTTGACATTTAATTGTGTGTGAACAAAAACTATACTTATACTAAACTGAATTGTTTGAATTAGGACTCTTTGACTAAACTGAATAGCTTGAAGTTGAAATATTTTTGACAATTAAACTGTGTAATCATGCTAAACTGATTATTTGTATAAAAATAGATTTGGCATTGAATAACCTACGGAAGTTGATATGCCATAAAAAACCAACCAACCAACCAACCAACATAGTGCTAATACCCTTGGGAAAAGCATATTTTTGGCCATTCTCCTCTGCAGCTATGGGTAAACAGAAGGGCAAATTGGCTCTTTAACCTTTGTATGGTAACCAGTCTAAAAGAGGTTGTAGGGATTAGGAATATTTGGTTGTTGGTTATTTGGTTTTTAGGGTTTGGCATTTAGTTATCAGACTTTGTTGGTTTTCTTCTTACCCCCATCTCAATTCATTGGTGTCTTTTGGTTTTTAAAGGCTGCAAAGGAATTTCTGAAGGAAGGAAGAAAAAAGACCAAGATACCGTTTAAATTTTAACTTTATTTCTGTGTTCAACAATCGTCCTGTGGATGGGATGATTCTTCCTGAATCCAAATAAAATGATTGCATCTCCCAGACGAGGTGTTAAAATATACTAGTTATCTCCAGTAGTTGATAAGCCCTGAATTCAAACCAGTTGTTGTTGGCAACTGTAGTCGAGTGCGACCTGCAGGCTCCCTTTTCAGTAGCTACTAAACTGAGGCGTATGGGAGGGCACTACTCCTTTCCCTGGATTACTCCACCTTACCCTTGATCCTTACCTTTTATTGCTGAGTGTTAAGCAAGGCAGTATCAAGTACCGTTTTTTAAGTCTTTGGTATGACTTGACCTGAGATTGAACCCCGGTTTCCCGGACCATTGGCAAACACTCAACCCACTAGGCCAATGAGCCAGTTGACCTTGCATCAGATCCTACTTGTAGCAGATGGGTTGGGTAAATACAGCCTTTATGATATGACAAAGGCTAGCTTAAGGTCCTACATATAGAATGAATTTTCAGTTAGTATTAGAGCATTTCTAGATTTGTTTAAAATTACTCTGAAGAAAAAGAAAATCTATTTATTCTTTTCAAGTCTTATCAAAGTAAAGAGTAGATAAACACAAAGAACTATTTTTATTTATGTATTTACCCAAACTTTCTACCATGGACAGAATGTGACACAAGGTCAGTTTTTAAGCAGAGTACAGCTGGTTTAAATTTTGATTTTTCTTTTTCATAAGCCAATTGCTGTACTAAGGCTAAAGAGCCCAATCTGCCCTGCTATTTAAACATAGCTAAGAGGAGACAAGACGGATTTAATGCCTTTCTTAAGGTCATCAGCATAAATTGGAATACAAATAGCCTTGTCAAGGATTTGCCAAAACCACTGTTTCACATAATTACAGCTTACTGTTTCATACGCCAATGTGTCATGGGTATGACACTAAACTGCATACAGTATTGAGGTTCAAGCTTGGGAGAGTGTTGGGTCACCTCTTTGTAGCTATTACTCCCAGGACCACTCAGACTTGGAGTAATAGTACCTGTTTGGGCCTCCTTAATGGGTTAAATAGAGCAGTCAGAGATAATGATGAGACTTTATAGATACAGTGATATTATAATTTAGTATAAAATGTTTACCAGTTTAAAATGTCTAAAATTTATTAGTATTAGATAGAAATGTTTCAAACTATATAATTGTGCACAGAATATTTGTATTAGACAGGACAAATTACTCAAAGCTATACAATGGCTTGTAAATTATTTGAATTAGAAAGGAATAATTAATTCAAGATATATAATTGCGAGTAAATGATTATTGATAAATATGAATAGTTACCTGAAATGGCATAATTGCTTGACATCACCCCTCCCCACAAAAAATTTACTTTGGCATTAAATAATAACCCAAAGATCAATAAGTTATAAAACCAACTGTCATGCAGTTAAAAAAAAAACTAAGTTAAATGAAAATAAACCTTATATCAAGTGTAAAAATAGAACAGAAATTATAGATGTCAGGCACCAATTTCAGAGGGAAAATCAAACCCGCATAAATGTTGTAAATAAAACGTGCTTACCAAAATGACATGTTGCAACCAATGGCAATAAAAGACCGAAAGTCTGAATTTTTATTGAGTCAAGCCAACTGATTATTATAAAAACAGCTAATGAAACATTCCACAGCAGATCATGGTAGGCATCAAGAAGACATAGTAGACCATGGAAAGAACAATGAACTATGGCAGACACAACGGTCACCAACTTGCCTAATGATGCACATTACCAAAAATCTACAGAAGTATCAATGTAGCTCATAAGACAACTGTAGTTCATTGCCACCAGACACACAAGAACACTGGCAGACACACATTCACTCATAGACAGGTCACACAGCAGAGCAAACAAAGCAAGATTCTTGCCAAGAAAGTAACTCCATTATTAGTTGGTTGGTTGATAGTGCTTTATGGCATATTAATCTTTGTACGTTATTCAATGCCAAATCCTGTTTAAATATATATATATATATATAGATAGATAGATAGATGTGTGTATGTATGTGTGATTTGTAAACAAAGAGTTTGTTGGAAACAATTTTTAAATGAACCAGACATCATTTGCTTACATAAAGTTCAATGGTTTCAAGTATTGCTATCTCACACAAATAATTATATCGAATATTATTCATTAGTTTGCACACAGTTAAATGTTTCCAAGTATTGCTATGTAATATCAGTAATTCAATTTAACAGTCCTTTATTTGCATGCAGTTAAATCATTTCAAGTATAGAAAATGATTAAACATATCTATTTGACCCATACATGAGGCCTTAACAGATACTACCAATCCAGGTCAGAGTAGAAAGAATATGTCACATTCCTTAAAATTTCAGGATTGAAACCTCACCAACAAATGCAGTTTAAAATCATATGGGTCTTACCCATCTGCAGAGATGCAGTCAGCATATTTTACAGCCCCAGCAGTAGAATATGCTGTCCATTACTATTACCAACAAAATACACCACATGCTCATGTACAAGATCTTCTTTCTACACTAACCTTTTCTTTTGCATAGATATTCTTGCTTACATATGCTTGTATACTAAGAACTTTTCTTTATAGTTTGAACATTTTATCCATTTTCACAAGGATAATATATTGTCTTTTTATTCTTATGGCAGTGAATTTGATGTCAACTTTTATTTGTGTTATGAGGACCATATTGTTTGTACACTTTTTTCTATTTCTTCTTTTATTCATTCTTTTATCATTCTCATTTGGTCAGTAGGCAAGTGACTGAATTTTAACCACTCTCTTAGTCAATAAGGTTGAATGAATCTTATTTTGTTATACCTAACACTGCAACATAACCAGCCAACCAACCAACTAAATTAATGACAATTATCATTATTTTGAAACATTTTACTTCATTCGAATTTTTCCTAGCCTAAATTTGCTTATTTGTAAGGTGCTCTTTTTTTTTACACACAATATATATCCAAATATTACACAATGTCCTGGTATTATTGAAAGAAGGTCAAACACCAAACTGTCAAGCTGTACTGATAAAGTGTTAATGTGAGTTGATGCTAAATAGTCGAAAATAAAGTAGAATAAAATTGACTCACAGTAAAGTCATGTTTAAAACATTGGTTCTCAGTAGATCACCAAAGTTAAGAAACAATTAACCTGCACAGCATTTAGATGGGTGATCATTTAGGAAAAGCAGATAGTGTAAACAATCTGAGGTCTGTATGCCAGAGCAAGTAAAGCTTTGTAAAAGGACTTACTGACTGTCAAGACTAAGCTGAAGTAGGAATGATTTTGTTCAGTACTTAGAGAAATAGCCATTTAGAAATAGCAGACAGTGCAAGCAACCTGAGGCCTAAGTGTCAGAAAAGGCAAAACTGAGTAAATGACAGCAATAAACCAAAAAAAAAAAAAAAATTCCTTCATAAAAATACATGTAAATATGAGAGTCATTCAATAAACAAGAGGAATTCTTTGAAAAAAGCAAACTAAATCTTTTACAGAATTTCTTTTTCTGAATGTAAACTCAGCATTGTTTGGAATTGGTTTAGTAAGAATTGTTTTAATCTCCAAAACATATGTTTAAAGTCTATTCAAATTGAGGAAAAAACAAATAGAATGCTCAAAATTTGAACAGAGGTCTGTCTGAAATTTTTGGTGGCTGAGAAGTGCAAACCATGTAAATTTACAAAAGACTGTGTGATGTGTAAGAAGCATGTTTTAATAAAATGAAAAAAATGTTTACAAATAGGTTAGACACGAGTTTGCCGCTTCGAGCCTGAGTCAAAAAGACAGTCCATGGAGTGGAAACATAGTGGCTCCCCAGTAAAGAAAAATTTCAGGTGCAGTGGTCAGTAAAGAAGGTCATGCTGACAGTTTTCTGAAACATAAAAGGATCCATCACTATTGATTTCCTTAAAAAACAGTGCAACTGTAAACAGTGCTTCCAATTGCCAAATCCTTAGGCAATATTTCACCTCATTTATTGAATGACTCTCGTACAATGATTATTTCATTGGATCACTTGGTAAACCATGAATTAAAAAAGGTAAGCAAAAGTGGTATTTGATTTTTAATGCAGAAAAATCTATATCATTCTGAAAGTGATTGTGTGTTCTAAAGTTCTATTGCTATCTCCTACTGTTTATAGAAAAAAATGTGCATTTGATAATCCCAACTTCCTCTGACATATATATGGTATAACTCAATTTTCTAAAGTTTTCTGTATGTTTTGAAATATTTTTCCTTGTTTTCTGTCCAGGGTAAAGGCAACTGAGGTCATATAAATTGTAGTGTAGTCACCTATGTCAGCTATGCTGGTAATGGTTTATCATTGGATGGCAGGGTGGAGAAACAAAATAAACACAATGCACCCCAAGTGTTAGGACCTCTATTGCTTTATTCTCTTTATTCCATTTTTTGAAGCTGTGGAAGTAGATAGAAATGGATAACAGATACAATGTCTGAGTTACTTTTTTCATTTCAGTTAGAACTGGCTCTTATGTCTTTGAACCATTTCCTGTTCTCCATTCAGATGAATGCTTGACTAATCATATCTCAGCCACCAAAAGAGGATAAATTAAGAAATCCTATTGTTTTTTTATTGGGATTCATAGAACACTCCATCTTCACTCCTACCTCATGTAAGTGATTTCATCCAAGCAGCTCCTGTCACCACTGTGATGGCCTCTCAAGATTGGTTACCTCAGCAAGTCTTGGTTAACTGCTGTTTTCTATCATAGTGCTAGAGAAAGTATATCTTGTTAGACCTAGCCCACTGGACAAGAAGGTGAAATTTATCAACTTGTTATACTTCTAGCAGCTGGTCTTAATGATAACTTATTTATTAGCACCATAGTACCATTTGCTTTGTAGAAATAACCACTTCTGACTCTAAATAATACTGCTAGATAGTCACAGCTAAAAAAAAAAGAACGAAACTGTGTTCAACCGAAATTGTCACTATTATTATCTGCTTCTGTTGTTACACATGAGGTGGTGTCCTATCTTTTTCCTTTTTTCAAATGATTTTGCTTGTGGGAGATTTATAACAAGGAGAGGAACACTAATAGTTATGTCCAACGGTCATTATAATAATGACCTGTTTTCAATATATTTCTGTATTTGTTAATGTAACAACAAGATTAGAATGGTATCATAGCACAATCTTTGTTAGTGCAATACCAATGAAATGACAGAAATACATATTTTTCATAAGAATTAAAGAGTCCAGTCCTGAGAGCTGTCTTCCTTGGCAGTGCCTGCACTTTAATCTAAAAGGGAAAAAAGGGTAGGTTTGTAACAGTCCCTAAGCCATATATGTCACAAAACCTAAAAATACAAAAAGACTTAACTTGTCATGGTTTCTAGAAATAACTTTTCCAAATTTTGCTTTGTGAGAGCAAGTGAAAATATATAGACCAATCTCCACTAGTCAGTCTTAGAAGACAGATGAACCAGTATATATCAGTTACAAATTTAATGATAGCAACCAAGTCTCATCTCGTAAAGAATTTCAGGACTGACATGCAAGTAAGCATTTAAACTGAATACTAAAATATTTATGTACACTATATACATACAAAAATAAATACTTACCCAACATATCTTTAGAAAACTATTGTTCATTACCAAAAAAGTATGTTAAAAAAATCTCTTTCGCTTCAACCTCCTATTATTTGTTTTGATGTTTGCTTGTTTTAATTATAATTCCTTTGTAGCAGAAAGAACTGTGTATTTTTGTTTGGCGCATAAATTAATTTGACCTTTATGGTCGTTGCAAATTTTCACCCAATGAGGATGACTTATCCTATTCAGCCTGGACCATTTTTCTGGGCTGCATAAAAATGGCGAAAGCCCGCCAAACTATCTCTTCCTCAGAACCTTTCAGGCAGGACAGGTGTACTTTCTGTCCGCTCCCATTATAGCAGCAGAATCACAACACCATGAGGAAAGCTGTCTAATTTATGGACCTTTTGGGTCTACCCTCTTAGACCACGGGTTCCTAGTTGAACATGAATTAGATGCATTTAATCCACTACTTACAGGAACACCTTTATGTTGCCTCTAACTTTTGCTATGTCTATAGCAATGCACAATTCTGCTCAGACATCCAGCTACCTCATTCCTGGGCAACATTATGTGGAGGCTTTCATGCCTCTCTCCTACAGCAACCAGGACTTCACATTTATGGGTGACTACATCATTCCTGTCCATAAACAGCAAACACGACTTTTGCTATATCTATCGCAACACATAATCCGCTCAAACATTTAGCATTGGCTTGACTATAGCGACGCATATTCCACTTAGATATTCAAGCATTGCCTTGACTGTAGTGACGCACATTCTGCTCAGGCATTTAGCTGCAATAATTCCTTCTCAACTCAATAACTATTTCCTTCCTTCCTATGAGACTTGCAGCATAAAGGTACCCTTTATTCTGGCTGCCATTAAACCTTCTTGAAAACCTAATGGCATTTTTGTCATTCTCTCCTTTAATTCCTTCAAATATAGTGAGGAACTAATGTAACAGTTTTTCCATGCTAAAAATTATCCTCGCTAAACCTTTTAGCATTAAAATTTTTAACATAGTACTCAGGAAACTCATTTAATACCATACTGACCAACATTTCATAATCAACTCTTTACATGAAATTTACAACAACATTCACACGATCTCCAATACAGGTTTATTGTGTGAAGCCACTTTTTTTGGAAAGAATGCCAATAAAGCTATAACAATTTTGAAACTACTCTCCTGGGAGGGTAACTAATTTGGAGAGTTCTCATGTTAAACTGACCTTGTGTCACATGTTACTATCATAATGAAAGTCAGTAAGTCCCACCATTAAAATGCTGTATAATAGAGAATAAAGTAATTTCCAATTCTACTGGGCCACTGGTTTTGGGTAATTTCTGATCAGCATGTTAAACAAATATGCATCTTATAGGCAGGCAAATACAATGATTATCTCATGTGGATCAATCCTTGAATGATTATCTCACTGGATCAATCCTTGAATGAGAAATTAAAAAGATTGCATAGTAAAAAAAATGGTATGAAATAAGAAGGAATTTTATTGGATCCTTAAACTGTAATATCTTAAAAGAGATCTTTATTTTTTTGTGGATGGGTGGGTTATTCTTTAAGTTATGAAATGAGAAGAAAGATTAAAAATCAACCTAGCATAGAAAACTAAATTTAAATATTTATTACAGGTTACATGAACAAATATTTTCAATAATGGCAACCCTAAAACTGAAGCATGGGAAAACAGATTAATTCCAGTTTCATTCAAAACACACACACACACACACACACACACACACACACACACACACACACACACACAATCTTCATAATTTTATGCAAAAACTAAAATTACATTTCTTTTACAGCTATCCAATGTTGTGCACAAGTTTTATATCATCTCTGATGAATATTAAGCTGTTATATATATATATATATATATATATATATATACACACACACATACACACACACATATATATATATATACACACAGAGGAGAGTGCTTAATATCTGTTATATAGCTATTACATAATATAATAATAAATAAATATTTGATAGTTTTTATATACATCTAATAGCATGGATGCTTATCTGCAACCACTGGTTTCATGCCATCCTTATATGACAATCATCATCTGCCTGATGATTGTTGCATAAAGACGACATGAAAACAGTGGTTTCAGAAAAGCATCTATGCTATTAAATATATATAAAAACTAATATATATTTATTCATTATTATATGATATATATATACACACACACATATATATGCATACACACACACACACACACACACACACACACACACACACACACACACACACACATATATATATATATATATATACACACACACATTTGAATAGTGACTGTTGCTTAATATTAACCAATGCTTCAATGGCCAATGCTAATTTTATTTAAAAACAGATATACCAAAAGCCAATTCAGATATTTTTAAAAGACTTTGAACAATGAAAATTAACCTTATTTAAATTCTATAAAAATCAAATTGAAATTGGCTGGAGATACACCTGGAAGCGCTTGAAGCCCTGAATATTTTGAATGATTTCTACATTAATTTATCCTGGATTTATATTCCCTTGTAAAATGTTTTTAATTAACATGTATTAATAAAAATTGCTTCCCAAATATATATGTATATATATATATATATGTGTGTGTGTGTGTGTATGTGTGTGTATGTATAAAAATTAAAAAATTAAATGGCAGAAGTTTTTTAATATCAGTTGTTAATTTTTATAAATAATCTAAATTGTATATAACCTAATAATACTTTTGGAACATTTTTATCCCACCCTTAAAAATCTTTCTTCTCATTAGGTGCCCAATTCATGCGGCCTTATGCTACATCTAAGCAAAAAGCTTAGTAAATTACCACCCTTAAAAATCTTTCTTTGCATCTAAAAACACATTTGATCTGAAGCATTGTGCATGTCTATTTTATGAATGCATTAACATAAAATGTGGCACAAAGTCAATTTTTATGTGGAGTCAAGCTGGTTTTAATTTTCCTTCTCTTAGACTTATTGTAGTACCAAGGCTAAAGAATCCAGTTTGCTCTCCAATTAAACCATAATCATATTTACCCAACCCCTCCGCTCGGACAGGATGTGACACAAGGTCAATTTTTAAGCGAAGTTTAACAGGTTTCAATTCAGAGTTTTCCTTCTCCTAGACTAGTTGCCTCACCAAGGCTGAAGAACCTAGTCTGCCCTACTATTTACCCATAGCTGGAGGGAGAATAATTGGATTCATACCTTTCCCAAGGGTATTAGTGCTATGTGAAATGCAATTAGTGTCAGCCAGGATTTGAACTTGTGTCGCCGTGTCTATTTCCTATGACGGTAACCATTACACTACGGGCACCTCCTATTAAACCATAATTGGGAAGAGAAGAGATGGATTCATGCCTTTCTTAAAGGCATTAGTGCAAAGTGAATTGCAAATAGTCTTGTCTCAAATTTGAACTCAAGTCACCAATTCAATTTCCTGTGATAATAATTGTTTCTCTAAGCACACAACTCAGACTCAGTAGCAAGTAGGTCTTTTATTATTTCTATAAAGAATCATCATCATCATGTCGCGCCGCCTGCGCGGATATCCCTGACCGTCTCTCGCCATCCCTCCCTATCATTCATCGCCTCCGGCAGGTCTTCAGGGTTACATCCCGTGTCCTCACATAGCTGCTGTATGTAAGTTTGTGCTGGTCGTCCCACTCTTGCACATCCATGAGTGGGGGTCCACAGGAGTACATCGCTTATGAGCTCGTCCTTGCTTCTCCAGCAGTGTCCTGCGTGTCTGGTTCGTCGAACTTGTATAGTTTTTGTGATGGGGGGCAAGTGTCTGTATAGTTGGAGTCTCGTGGGGTGTTGTCGCCAGGACTTGTTTAATACTGCTCTCAACATTCTTGTGTAATTTCCGTCCAGCCTCCTCTCCAGCCGCTTCGTAAGCGTCCATGTGGTGCATCCATATAGCAGTATCGACACAACTGCTGCCTGGAAGAAACTGCGTTTCATTTTATCAGTTAGGTCCGACTTCCATATGATCGAGAGCCTATCGATAGCTGTCCATGCCTTCATCAGTCGTGTGTCGATGTCTTTCTCGGTTGATGAGACGCTGCTTCCTAGGTAGGTGAATTTGTCGACTAGTTTCAGAGAGGCTCCGTCTAGTGTGGCAATGTTGCCCGTTTGGTTATAACACATATATTCGGTTTTGTTTGCATTGACATGGAGGCCAGAAACCATAAAATTGATTGCAAAAAAAAAAAAATAAAGAATAAAAGACTGACTTTGATACAGACCAAAGTGAGAAAATAAGAAAAGCTAAAATAGAGAAGAGTCCAGGGGAGCTGAAGAGACTTGCTGTCACTTGGACTTCAGTGAAAGCCTCCATTTACTGTGAGTGTGAAAAACTCATTAAGAGATGATAATAATAACAACAACAACAATAATAATATGCACAGCCTAGAATCTGTCTCAGAAAATGAGAAGCACAAACTTCTCTGGGATTTGAGATACAAACCTAATCTCGGCCAGACAACCAAACCTAGTAATAGTCAACAAAAAAAAAAGAAAAGAGAACTTGCTGAATAGTGAACTTTGCCATTCTGGCTGGCCACAGGGTAAAACTGAAAGAAGGCAAAAAGAGAGATAAGTATCTTGACCTTGCTAGAGAACTGAAAAAACTATGGAACATGAAGGAGACAGTGAGACAAATTGAATCACCAAAGGATTGGCGGACTAGAAAATTAGAGAACAAGTGGAGACCATCTAAACTACAGCATCATTGAGATCAGACAACATACTAAGAAGAGTCCTGGAGACTTGAGAAGACTTGCTGTCACTCAGATTCCAGTGGAAAACCATCAGCTAACTGGTGTGAAAAACTCAAAAGAGTATAATAATAATAATCAAAACATGCTGATGGCACAGATTCCCGAGGGTCTTTTGTCATATGCCTCTACAAGTCATGGCCATTGGCTGGTCCTCTGCACAACATTCAGTGTCCATATAATGCTGATAGATGAAAGTTTGGCCACCACTGATGGGTCCATGCAAAGGAATCCACACAAGAATGTTACTTATGAGTTCGTCCAGCAGTGCCCAGCATGTCTTGTTCATTTTACTTGGATGGTTTGTGAAATGAAAGATTATCAGCAATGTAGCAATTGTTTTGTTTGAGTGTTGCCTGATAATAAAGATAATAATAATATAATTACTTGGACCTTGCTCAAGAGCTGAAAAAGCTGTGGAACATGAAGGTGAAGGTGATGGTGATACCAATTGTACTTAGTGCACTTAAAATGATCTCCAAAGACCTAGAAAGGAGACTGGAGGAACAGGAAATTAGAGAAAGAATCAAGATCATCCAGACCACAGCATTCTTAAGATAAACTAGAATACTAAGAAGAGTCCAGAAGACCTGAGGAGACTTGCAGCCACTCAGACTCCAGTGAAAGACTATCAGTTAAAACTGATGTGAAAAATTTGCATGGAGTGAAATGATAATAATAATCCCCAAAAAAACAGGAAAAGAGTGGAGCAACTGGAGTTCAAAGGAAGAATTGAGACCACAGCACTATTATGATAAAACAAAATACTTAGAAAAGTTTTGAGGAGTCTGTTACTTAGTTTCAGTGAAAACTCCAAGTTACTTCTGGTGTTATAAACTTGTAAAGATATTAATAATAATAGTAGTAGTAGTAAGAAGACAAAGAAGAAAAAGAAATGGCAATATTGATATAGTAAAAAAAATTAAGTGATGGTATGTGAATTGGTTGACTAATTTCAGAGGTTTGCCACTTAAAGTGGAGATGGTTCCTTTGTGTTAAAAGCACATAAATTCTATCCAACAAGACATTGAACTAGCACAGTTTATGAAGGAAGAACTTGATGCAGTACTGAAAAAATTGAAAATCAGCAGGCCTTAATAAAATATCTTCAGAAGTATGGAACACAAGAAAATTTAATAACATACTTCTTTGATAATGCAACACTGTGTATAAAGAAAATGTTAAGACATGAAGTTACCTTCCCTGATACTCTCGAGAAGAGAGACGTTATTCGATGACCGGAAGTAAACAAACGGCCATATTGGTTTATGTGAGAGTGTAAGAAGGAGTCTCCGTAGGCAGAGTGTTATAGTCTGAGTTCTTTGTTTTTAACAAAAAAGACAAAAGATCATACTTTAAGTATGTATCGCTCTCCTGTTGTTGGGTTGCACTTTGGCTAGGCATGTTTGGTCTTGGCACAGATCTGGCCGGGTGTGCCTCGGCACTGGAGATTTCCTCCAGCCTCAGGGGGCCTTTACCTCCTTTGGGGGAGTCAGGTTTATTGCCAGGCCCTATTAAGAGGAATGCCAACAGGGCTGAAGGTATTTTTGCCAATGCCGGATGCGTGTGGGTTGTGGCCCTGCATCCGGACCCACCTTAAAAAGGCCTTGTGCCATACTTACTCATTCAGTGGGGTGTGTGACAAATACCAAGAAAAGACAATAGAGAAATAGATAAAATCTTGCATCCTTTCCTTCCCAAGAAAGTGACCATGGAATCACTAACAACAACAACAACAACAACAACAGAGGCATAACTCCTACTGCCAGAGCTGCAAAGGTTTATAATGTCCTGCTTTTCAATCATATCAGACCTGAAGTTGAGAAAACGCTTAGGAAAAATCAGAATGACTTTCAGAGAAATTAACCTTCAACATTATGGATTTTAACTATCTGTTGAATCATCAAAGAAGTACATGTAAAAAATCTCAAGGAAACACTTTAGTTTGTAGATTTCTCCAAAGCATTTGATTCCATATACAGAAGAAAGATAGAGCAAATACTACTAGCATATGGTCTTCCCAAAGAAACTGTCACGGACACAATGATGCTTCAAAATAACACGAAAGCAATGTCTTGCTTACCTAATGTTGACACCAACTTTGACATTATTACTGGAGTCTTGCAAGCAGATACATTTGTACCATATATGTTAATAATCTGACTAGATTATGTACTACGAATCTAAGTACAGCTAATAAAAGAAAATGGTTTCACATAACAAAAGACAAGAAATAGATGATATAACAGAAATTATGGCAGATGCAGATTATTTAGATGATCTAGTGTTTCTTGCAAATACACCTGCCCAAGCCAAATCTCTGCCGCATAACTTGGAGCAAGCATCAGGAAGCATAGGCCTCTAAGTGAACACAAATAAGACAGAGTTCATAAATACATAGAATAGATATAATTACTACCTTCCCTCAAACTAGGTCTTGGGTAAAGACTCAGTGAAGGATTGTAAGAAACTGAATATCAAATTAGGAAATAATAATAATAATTAACCTCAGATTAATCTTTGAAAAAGGTATACTCAAAACTAATAATCTGAATATCAACAATGGAATCTTCCAAGGAGACTTACTTTCACCTCTTTTTTTTTGTATAACTCTAATACCTCTCTCCATAGAACTTAAAAAACATAGACTTCAGATATAAAGCAACTATAAAAAAAAAATAAACCACCTATTCCTTATGGAAATTTAGGATGAGGATTTAGAAGGTTGGCCTAGTGGGTAGAGTGTTCGCCAATGGTCCGGGAGACCTGGGTTCAATCCCAGGTCGTGTCATACCAAAAACTTTAAAAATGGTACTTAATACCTCCTTGCTTAACACTCAACAATATAATGTATGTCTCAAGGGTAAAGTGGAGCAATCCAGGGAAAGGAGTAACGCCCTCCCCTATACCTTGGTGTAGTAGCTACTGAAAAGGGAGTCTTTTGGTTGCCCTCAACTACAGTTGCCAACTTTACTTACTTTTACTAAGCACTGTAATCTAGTAATGACACTGGGATGGATTTTGGTTTGAACAGATTAGAAAGTCACATTTAGGAAAGGCTCACAAGTCAAGTCAAAAAACATTACTCTAGATATAAACACAGAAATATAGAATAGAACATAATAGAACATAAAAATATTTAAGAAATAATGAAGAAAAAATATTGAACTAGTAAAGAAAGCAATATATTGACTAAATAACTCGACTTCACACCAAAAGAAATAAGCCAAAAAATAAAACAATAGAAGCAGCAAAAAACAAAGAAATAAGAGCCCAAGGACTAAATCGATAAACACCAGTAAAAACTATATAGCAGAAATCTCATCAAATGGATAAACACCTGGGCTGTCCCCCTTGTAAGATACTCAGGACTATTCTTGAAGTGGACAAGGGAAGAACTTCAACAAATGGACCAGAAAACAAGAAAAATAATAATAATACATAAGGCCTTACATTCCAGATATGACATAGACTATATGTGTCTAGAAAAGTAGTAGGAAGAGGGCTTACCAGCATTGAAGATAGTATCAATGCATCAAAATGATGATTCAAAGACTACATAAAAAATGAGCATAGAAAGACTAATTACTGCGACCAGAAAGAACATGAACAACTCAAGGATTAATTGAACAAAAATAGCAAGAAAACAAGAATGGGAAGAAAAACAAATGTACAGATATTTCAAGCAACAAACAAGTGAAATCTCACATTTGGACATGGTTAAGAAAAGGAAACCTTTAGAGGGAAGCTTCTAATAGGAGCACAAAACAATGCTGTGGTTTTTTTTAAAGTAATTTAGAACCTCCACCCTCAGTTCATGCACTGTCCCTGTTTTCCTTTCTTTTTTTCTTTCCTCAAATCCTTGATCAGTTCCTGACATATGTACTGCAACTCGAAAGATACTGGTTTTCAACTGAACTGTCTATTTATTGATGCAACTTTCCAACATCTGGGTACCTGAATCAAAAACCCTCTGAGCAACATGGTCAGGGCAATCGTATAACATCCAGGCACTTGAATCGAACCTTGTGTCCATACCACACTCAAGTCATGTTTTTTCACGTGTGGGAGGACGCAGGTTTGATTCAGGCAGGCAAGACAAAGTCTACTCCTCTTTCTTAGAGAATACACCAATTTCCATTCATTCCCACCAACCGACTCCTGTTCTCTATCATAAGGACCAACTATGTTAAAGCAAAAATAGATAAGACATAAGAAAATAGTAAATGAAGGTTATGTGGTGATGGAGATGAAACGATCAATCATATAATAAGCAAATGCAGTAAATTAGCAAAAAAGAGAATAAGACTAGACTCAACAGGGTGGGGAAAGTAATGCATTGGAAATTAAGCAAGGTATTGAAATTTGAGCTTACAAACAATTGGTATATGCACAACCAAGAATCCATACTGGAGAATGAGATGCACTAACTTCTTTGGGATTTTGAGACACAAATGGATCGCCAATTCTTGACCAGATAACTAGACCTTGTGATAGTTAATGAAAAAAGAGAACGTGCAGAACTTTGTCATCCTGGCAGACCACAGTAAAATTTAATGAAAGCGAAAAGAGAAATAAATATGTGGACCTTGCAAGAGGGCTGAAAAAGCTATAGAATATGAAAGTTACTGTGGTACCAATTGTAAATGGTGAGCTTGGATCAATACCGAAAGGATTAATAAAAAGAACAGGAAGACTTGGAAATAAGAGGACAAGTGGAGACCATCCAGACGACAGCATTATTAAGATCGGACAGAATACTGAGAAGATTCCTGGAGACTTGCTGTTACATAGAGAAAAAAACATCAGCTAACACTGGTGAGAAAAAATTTCAAAGGAGAATAGAAGTAATAATACTAACCGCAGGATTAACTTATAGGTAAACAGGAAAAATTTAGAAAACAAAAATGTGAAGAAAAACTCCAGTATGGATTCAGTAAGTGACAAGCTCATGAGATAAGGAAATTGCTCATGAGATGAGCTGTATTTGGCTAAAGAAGTTCTTCATGAGATAACCTGGACATGGCTAAGGAGGTTGCACATGAGATGACCTGTATATGGCTAAGGTAGTTGTTCCTGAGATGAACTGGACATAGATAAGGAAGTTGCTCATGAAGTGAACTGGACATGGCTAAGGAAGTTGCTCATGAGATAATCTGGACATGGCTGAGTTAGTTGTTCATCAGAGGACCTATAAATGGCTAAAGAGGTTGCTCATGAGATGACCTGGACATAAGTAAGGAAGTTGCTCATGAGATTATCTCTACATGGCAAAGGAAGTTGCTCATGAGATGACCTGGACATGGCTAAAGAAATTCTTCATGAGATAAATTGGACATGGCTAAGGAAGCTGTAATTCACTAAGCTTTTTGCTTAGATGTGACACAAAGCCGCATGAATGGGGCACCCAATGAGAATTGAACTCACTCGTGAAGGCTTGCTAGTCTAGTTTGCTAACCATTACACCATCTGAGGCACCCATGGCTAAGGAAGTTGTTCATGAGATGAACTGTACATGGATAAAGAAGTTGCTCATGAAATGATTTGGACATGGCTAAGGAAGTTGCTGAAGAGATTGTCTAGACATGGCAAAGAATGTGAAAATTGAAGAAAAAACCTGAATCACTATTAATACCATCACAAGATAATGCTACAAGGACTAATTATATCAAAGCAAAAATTGATAATATATGTATAAAGAGGGTAGCTAATGATAGTTATATGGTGACAGTAAAGATCTGAGGAGACTTACTGTCAGTCAGACTTCAGTATTAGAAGCACCAGTAAAAGCTGTTGTGAAATTGGCCAGAAGACCAAACCTAGTGTTGAGTAACAAGAAAAAAAGAACTCATCATCAATTGAATTTTGTTGTCCTAGCAGACCACAGCATGAAAATAAGAGAAAGTGAAAAAAATGAACAAATACTAAGACCTTGCAAGAGAGTTAAAAAAATTGTGCAACATGAAGGTAATTGGTACTCTTGGAACAGTCTCCAAAGTTTGGTAAAAGGATTGGAGGAACTGGAAATAAGAGGAAAAAATGAGACCATTCAGACCAGTGCATTTTTAAGTTTGGCTAGACGACTAAGAAGAGTTCTGGAGACCTGAGGAGATTTGCTGTCACTCAGACTCCAGTGAAAGACCACCAGTTAACACGGATGTGAAAAACTCACAAGGAATAATAATAATAATTAAAAAGTAGACTTTGCAAATTTAATTCTCTTGTGTGTTATTTCTTTCTTCAAGTTGCAGTTTTCTGATTAGCCAAATTGTTCAACACAATTTAATCCTTGTCAATAGCAATATTATTTTATTTGTTGACACAAATAAAAGGAAAAAGAATATTTCTGTCATCTTCATTAGCTCTTATCACTTTTTCCAGTCTATTTTGTACTTGGAGCAGCCATACAAACCTGGTTCATCTTTTCTTTCTTGCTTGCTTGACTGCCCCCTCTCTCTCTCTCTCTCTCTCTCTAATGATCAATAAGAATATTTGCCTACTTACTCTGTAGATACTCAATTACATAAATTAAAAGAAAGAAGACTACAATGTTGGTGGAAACAAGAAAGCAGACATTTGTCTTATTTATTTATGCTAACATGGTACTATGGCTAATTTTAAAAATGCTACAATCATTACCTCTGCAAGTTCAAACAGATTGCACACACACAGAATTTGTATAGCTCATGTTCAAACTTTGATCAATGTTTGGCATAGGAGTTAAAAATAGAAAATATTCTTTCATCCCGTATATAAGAACAATTTATTGATTAAATTCCTGATAGTCTTGGGAGACAGAAAATCAGATTTTACTGCTTCACTCCCAAGAGAAAAATCCAAGAATAATGAGAATTTTTACAGAAGTGTCTCCTTAAGCCCCTCCTTCCACCATTTTCCCTTCAGTTCATAAAATGGGGCCAGCATAGATTCTTCATTTTGGAATAGCCTTACCAACCATTATGGCTCTTGTGAATTTGATTCTCACTGGGTATCTACACATGTAGCTTTTATGCAAGATTAACTAAGTTTGGTAAAAATCTAAAATACTCTTATTTTTATGATGGTGAGGCTCCAGTTCTAGAGCTCAGGGGAGTGTTGAGCACTGCTTTATTGCCATTACTCCTAGGTTCACTCTGACCTTTAATGGTAGTACCTGTTGGACTTCTGTCTATGGATCAACTACTTTGTTTGAAAATTATTTGTATTAGATAGGAATACTTAATACTATGTGACAGTCAATTATTTATATTAAAAATAATTACTTGAAGCTATACTTATTGATAAGGATTATAATTAGTAACTTGAAACCATATAACTTAGTGCAAACAAAGGATTAATATTAAATAGAAATAATTACTTGAAACCATATAATTGTATATAAATTATCAGTATAAGATAAGAATTCTTGAAACCATATTCCTGTATACAAATTAGGTAGAAATTCTTGATGCGATATAATTTTGTGCAAAAAAAAGAAAAAAAGATAAAACATAAACTCTTAAGAAATAACAACACAAAAAACATAAATATAAACATACAATAAACATGATTCCTTAACCTCTAGGCATAAAATCATCCTAGATAGGGTGACATGGTGTTAAAATCAATCACTCAATCAATCAGCCAGAGTGTTTGCCAATGGTCCGGGAGACTGGGGTTCAATCCCAGATCGAGTCATATCAAAGACTCAAAAAATGGTACTTGATGCCTCCTTGCTTAAACTCAGCATTATAAGGTATGGATCAAGGGTAAAGTGGAGCAATCCAGGGAATGAAGTAACGTCCTCGTCTTCACCTCGGTGTAGTAGCTAATGAAAAGAGAGCCTTCAGGTCACCCTCAACTATGGTCACTAACTTTACTTTTACTTCCAACTGATTTGAATTCAGAGTTTGTCTTCTCCAAGACTTGTTGCTATAACAAGTTAAAGAGTCCAATCTATTTACACATAGTTGGAGAGGGGTGGATTCATGCCTTTCACAAGGACATTACTCTGAAGTAAAATGCAAATAAACTCTGGTTTCCCAGTCCATTTCCTATGTTAATAACAGTTACACCAGAGCCATAGGATGGGTTGTTGAGAATAAGAATTCTGCTATCTGCTTGTTGGCCTAGAGATGTGCATTGCTCTCATAAAAATTGCCTGGATTAAAAGAAGTGCAGAACAATCAAATGCTGGAAAATTCGTGTCCTACCTGTTCTGTATAAATTAATCAATGACCTTTCTTAAAATTCCTGTCGCAAACCAAAATGATAGTGAACAATGTAAAAATGGCTAAATTTGAATATTTTTTAAACATTTTTTTTTTCTTTGTCTGAATTTCTGACATATGCAATTATCAGTATTATGAGGGTTGGCTGAAAAGTTTATACAATATCATATCTGCTGTTAAAACTTTTTTTGAATAATGAGATCTAAGCACTGCATTACTGAGGGAAGAAGTGTGTGAACCACAAAGGGGACTATATTGAAAAATAAACCCAATTTGGTCACATTAAATGAGAGTATCTTGATCAGCCTATGAATTGTTCAGCTGACCCTTGTACATTGGTGAACTAAGTGTTTGAATTGTTGTTGTTATCGTTAATGTTTTGGCCTGTGAATAAAAGCAAGTTAATCTGGTTACCAGGTGGTCATGAGCTGAATCCATGAATCAGTGCCTAATGTCATATACAATGGTTCTATGGAAGAAATATCACAAGAAAGAATGAAGTGATATGAGATATCCTCTGAGCATTGACAGAAGAATAAGAAGAATCTATCCCATCATGCCACAGGCACCAATCTTTATCATCCAGAGACGTATCCTCCAGGATGTACCTACTCTAATGGTAATGGTTATTATTGTATGAAATGGTATTGGTGACTTGAGTTCAAATCCAGTATGAGGTAGCTTGTGTTTCACTTTGTTCTAATGCCCTTGGAAAAGACATGAATCCATTTCTTCTATCCACCTGCAAATATGGGTAAATAGTAGAATAGACTGTCTCTTAAGACTTGAAAAGTTTAGGGGAAAGAAAACTCTGAATTCAAACCAGTTGTAACAAATGGACCATGTGCCACATTCAGCTCACAGTGGATGGTTTGGGTAAATACATGCTTTAATGGGTTAAAAATTAGTAGGGTCAGAGTCAATCCCTGATGATTGAAGCGCCTGACAAAAATGCCAGTAAAATGAAGGTATTTTTAAAACTACCTACTTGGATGGAGGAGATGCCCCACTTTCAAAACACAATTTTAGTTGGTTGTGTTTAATGGCATATCAACCCTAATAGATTATTTAATGCCAAACCCTCTCTCTCTCTCTCTATATATATATATATATATATATATATATATATATATACACGATTTGTGAACAAATAACTTGCTGGTAATATCATTTTAAAATGTGCCAGAGCTTATTTGTTTGCACACAGTTAAATGGTTTCAAGTATTGCTGTTTAACACTAATAATTCTATTCAACATTATTCATTCATTTGCACACAGTAAAATGATTTCAAGTATAGTAAATGATTAAAGAGTTCTATTTAACTCATAGATCAAACCCTAACAGGTACTACCACTCTGGGGTCAGAGTATTTCTTTGGGTTTTATGGTATATCAACCTTTGTAGGTTATCTATTGCCAAATCTATTTTTATACAAATAAACAGTTCAATTTCAAACAATTCAATTTAGCATGAGTACACAGTTTATTTGTAAAAAACATTTCTATTTCAAGCTATTCAGCATAATCAAACAGTTCTAATTCAAACAATTTAGTTTAGTATAAGTATAGTTTTTGTTTACACACACTTAAATGTCAAAACATTTCTATTTCAAAAAATTCAGTTTAGCATAGTACAGTTTCAATGTCAAAAACAGTTCTATTTCAAGCAATTCAGTTTTGCATGAGTACACAGTTTATATGTCAAAACAGTTTTATTTTCAGAAATTCAGTTTAGCATAGGTACATAGCTTAGTTCTATTTGACCCATAAATAGAGCCCTACCAGGTGCTACCAGCCTGGGGCCAGAGTGGACCTGGGAATGATGGCAATGAAAGGGTACTCACATTCCCCAAAGCTCCAGCAATTCTAGAACCTCACCATCTGATTGTTTACTGTCATATATAGGACACTCGTTGGGTGTGGGGGGGTCTTACCCCTCAGCAGAGGTGCAGTCGGTGTATTCAACAGCCCAAGCTGACCGGGCAAGGGGTCAGAATGGACCAGGGAGTAATGGCCATGGAAGTGTACTCTACATTCCTCAAAGCTTCAGGAGTGGAGCATCACCATCAGATGCAGTTTAGTGTCATACCCAGGAAACTAGTTTTATGTCACCCATAGATGGCATCTTAACAGGTATTACAACTCTGGATCAAAATGGAACAGGGAGTAATGGCAATGATGAAGTTCTCCACATTTTCTACAGCTCCAGGCCTGGAGTCTCACCATCAGATAGTTTAGTTTCATATCCTAGACACTCATTTGGGGTGGTCTTACCCCTCTACAGAGATGAAGTTGGCATATTCTACAGCCCTAGCTGACTAAGCTAAAACAACTTTGTATCAAACCAGCTCTTAAGGGAAGTTATTGTTTCTTTTCTTTCTTTACGTTTTTAATTTGATTCATTTGATCTTATAATAAAACAAATTTTCTTTATCTAAAGACTTTATATGAAAAGAAACCACAATGTATAAAATGAAAAAGAATGTTGTAATTTACTATGCTTAGCTTAGATTGGCATAAAACCAGAAATATAGAGCACTTAGTGAAAATCAAACTCACGATCGTTTGCAAGTCTAATTAGCCAAACATTACACTACCCAATGTGTCTATGAATAATGATTACCAAAGAACAAAATATTTTCTCTCTACTATATTTTCATTTTCGTCATAGTAAAGGGGTTCACAGGAGTATCTTGCTTATCAGTGTAGAAGTCAATGGAACAACAACAGTAGCAACTTACCTGAGGTCCGGTTCATGCAGACGTAATCTGTGGAATCCCAGCAATATGGACGCCAGCTCGAGCTGAGCTGGGGGCTGGTATTTATGCACAAGCGGGACCAATCGGACAATTCAGCCAATCGCAGTCCAAGGAATAGATTGGCCCATATGCACAATGGAATCTGCCAGTGTGGCATAAATAGTCCTCCTCTTTCTTGAGAGGGGGCTGCTAGTTCTTGAAAAGTTGATCATTCAGCTGGACTTCGACTAGGACTCTATTCAAAGATTCAATAATGAGTTCGTCCCAACTTCTCTAGCAGTGTCCTGCATGTCTGGTTCGTCTAACTTAGATAATTTTCGTGATGAGTGGTAGGTAGCCGTACAGCTGCTGCTTTGTCGGATGCCCCCTCCAGGAATTGTTCATTATTGCTCACAGAATTCTTATAACTCAGTAATAATTGATCTGTGACTCAAACTTTTTAACCATTATCCCACAAAGAGAATCTCCTTTTCTTTTTCCTTAGACAAACAAGTGACATTTGATATAAAATGTATATTCACATAAAAGTTAACTTGACTTATCAAAAAACAAAAAAGGCTTTCTCTTAAATCATCTAAAAGCCAATTTATTCATATGTCTATTCATAAAAAAGTAAAGTTGGCGACTTAATCAAGGGTGACCCGAAGGATCCCTTTTCAATAGCTCATTGGTTTAGTGGGTAGGGTATTTGCCAATGGTCCAGGAGACTGGGGTTCAATCCTAGGTCAGGTCATACCAAAGACTTTGAAAATGGTACTAAATACCTCCTTGCTTAACACTCATATCATAAGGTACATAACAAGGATAAAGTGCAGCAATCCAGGGGTAGGAGTAGTGCCCTCCCCTACACCTTGGAGTATTAGCAATTGAAAAGGGAGCCTTCACGTTGCCCTCAACTATGGTTGCCAACTTACACCAAGGTGTAGGGGAGGATGCAACTCCATTCTCTGGATTGCTCCACTTTACCCTTGATCCGTACCTTATAATGGTAAGTGTTAAGCAAGGTGGCATCAAGTAGCATTTTTTGAGTCTTTGGTATGATTTGACCAGGGATTGAATCCCAGTCTCCTGGACCATTGGCGAACACTCTACTCATTAGGCCAATGGCCCACTACTGAAATTCACTTTTTAAAGCTTTTCTATCATAAGAGTTTATCTATTAATACATAGGTAGAGTTACTAAGCATTGCCAGGCAGAAAAAAATAATCCCAAAATATTTGGGATAACAACTTTTATTTATCAAATTTCTGTGCATGACCATTAGATGGCATTGCCAAAGTAGTATAAAGGATGAATAACAAAAGTTTTCATCGCTTGCAGAATGCCTTAAAGATATGACCTGTCTTGCTGTCCAAGGACAAGGACATTTTCAACCCCAGTTCACCTTGAGTTACATTAAACATGACACCACAGAACAGTACACAGCACACAATGTCCTCAGCTTACTTGCTTACACAGAGGCATATTTAATTCCATACAACCAACAACTAAAGAACTGTTCTTAAAAATCTAAGTCTTCCACAAACTTTCATTTCCCTTGGAAACTTCTCTAATATACATATATGTAGAATAAGAACATTTCTCCAAACATATTTCCATTTACTTATTTTGTTTTCTTTCTATTAGGTTTGTTAAGGTAATAAAATAAGCAGTTTTTAATTGTTCTTATACTTATTCTTGAGAGGAAACAATGATTCTCCAACTAAAATTCTTCTACAATAAACATCAAAAAGTATTTTTAACTGAGTTTAATAAAAGTGTAAATAATAATTTTTTGCCTCATTCCAAATTTTAAAAATCAAATCAAAAAGAAATAATGTACAGATTCTACTTTAAACTAACAAGGAAGTACTTGTGGTGTAATAGTAATAATTTTAGGAACTGGACTCGACGATCAGATTTTAAATACTGGATAAAACTATATCATTTCACTTTATGTGTGTGTGTGTGTGTGTGTGTGTGTGTGTGTGTGTGTGTGTGTGTGTGTGTTTGACAGCATTCACCTGATGTGGGTTTAGCCAGCTCTGCTCATATATTCATGCATGAAGTTTCTTAGGGATAGATGCCTGAAGGTGGTTCCCAGCCACATTTGTATCACAGGTTTGAATTCAGAGTTTTCATTCTCCTAGACTGGTCGCTATACAAAGTTGTCCTACTCTTTAACCATAATTCAGTGGAGTATGGTTGGATGCATACCTTCCCCAAAAGTATTAGAGTTATGTAATATGCAAACAACCTCATCCAGGATTTGAACTCGAATCATTGAGCACATTTCCAATAATAATATTAATAATCATTACACATGATTGCCTTTGGAAAGGCATAAATCCATCTCTTCCCTCTATCTATGAGTTAATAATAGGGTAGATTAGGCTCTATAGTCTAGGAAAAGGAAAATTCTGAACTCAAACCATTTGATCACATGTTGCATCTTGCATGCGGCTAAGGGGTTGGGCAAATACATATATTAATCATAAACTGGTTTTAAATTAGAATTATCAAATTATTCATGATAAACTGATAAATGTCTCAGGTTTAATATAAAAAAAAGGCTTGAAAGTTTTACACCAAACAACACCTGCCCACAAAAAAATAAACAAATAACTTTAGAGATGTATTTACTTCAATATCAAAAAACATTTGTAGAATATCATCTTTATAGAAATGTAAATATCTTTTGTATCATCTGAGAGAATCCAGTGATATTATCTTATTGACTAAATCTAAAATAAGAACTTTCTTATAATCCCTTTTTAAAGAAATCTGGAGATGTGTTTTTAGACTCCAAGGAATAATTTTAGCCAAATTCTGATAGGCTAATATCACTCATCAGGTTGTTTTTTACTTCATGGTCAAATTTTCATGCCCCTTTGGTGTAAGGTATAAGATTCTATTAAGAACAGACACACACAGAGATTTGCACATTTTACTAAAAGATAAAATCCTGATTTGTTGGCCATACTTGTATATAGTGCATAACTGTGAATCTAAAATGGTCTAATAATGAAATAAAATATAACCAATGAAAATTTCCAATATTTCAACATTGGTTGAGATGCTGAACTTTATAAAGAATGAAATTTTATAATCTGAAGTTGAAATTCAATTTTTCATCTCCCAGGAGAGTTGAAGAATTCAAAAGTAAATTTTCAGTCCTGGTGTTTTGTCCAGCAAAGGTTAAACTGACAAATTTCTGATTGATTTTTAAATAAATACTTTTGTTTCTTAAGTGTTTTATTCCTGGTATTTATTGAGAAGATAGTCAAGTAAAAAGATAATTCTTAGTTCGTCAGAAAGAAAAAAATATCTTTTAAAATTAACACAGCTGCATAATTTTCATCAGTAAAATATTCAAAGAAGATTCATCATACATAGACGTAATCTGTGGAATCCCAGCAATATGGACACCAGCTCAAGCTGAGCTGGGGGCTGGTATTTATGCACAAGCGTGACCAATCGGATGATTCAGCCAATCGCAGTCCAAGGAATAGATTGGCCCATATGCAAAATGGAATCTGCCAGTGTGGCATAAATAGTCCTCTTTCTTTCTTTTATCCCTGGTATTTATTGAGAAGATAGTCAAGTAAAAAGATGATTCTTAGTTTGTCAGAAAGAAAAAAATATCTTTTAAAATTAACATGGCTGCATAATTTTCATCAGTAAAATATTCAAAGAAGATTCATCATACATAGTTCTACTATCAAAATCATAATTTGCAATACCTATACCATTAACCTGAACATTATTTTGATACTGAATGCCTAAGACAAATAATATACACAGTTAAGCCTGAAAATTATTCATAATCCTTCAAAATTTATTATTTAAATTTCCTTTTTATAATTGGAATTTAAAAAAATCAAATTGACATCTCAAGAAACAAAAGTGAAAGAAATGTTACACGAAGAAAATGATGATAGATGGAGTATATGGAAAAAATGATACAAGAAATATATTGAAAAAAATGATACACAAAGCAAATGGAAAAAACAATACAATGGGGCATATTGAAAATAAATCTATATTTCATTGAAAAATAATTTGCAATTTGATGAAAAAGGCATGTTTAAAATCATCCATTCCCATTGGCATAATGGTTAGAGCATGCACAATGGTCCAGGAGACTGGGGTTCAATACCAGGTCAAGTCATACCAAAGACTCAAAAGAAGGGTATTTTTATGCCTCCTTGCTTAACACTCAGCAATATGTATGGATCAAAGGTAAAGTGGAGCAATCCAGCAAAAGGAGTAACACCCTCCCCTACACCTTGGTGTTGTAGCTATTGAAAATGGAACCTTTGGATTGCCCTCGACTATGGTTAGCCAACTTACAAAATGAATACAAAGTAAAGTTGGCGACTGTAGTCGAGGAAAACCTGAAGGCTCCCTTTTCCATAGCTACAACACCAATGTGTAGGGGAAAGTGCTACTCCTTTCCCTGGATTGCTTCACTTTACGCTTGATACATACCTGATAATGTTCAGTGTTAAACAAGGAGGTAGCAGGTACCATTTTTTGAGTGCTTTAGCATGACTTGACATGGTCTTCCAGGCCATTGGCGAACACTCAACCCAAAAATGAGTATAAATATAGTTAATATAGTTGTGCAATATTATCTACTTCAGAACCAGAGTTGAATTGGTTTGGTTTGGTTTTATGGCATATCAACTATTGTTGGTTATTTAATACCAAATCTGGTTTATTTATATATATTAGATATATATGATTTGTAAATATAAGTCAACAATGTTAAATAGTTCCAAGTTTTACTATTTATTATGAACAATTCAATTAAGCATCAATCATTTATACTCAGTTAAATGATCAAACAGTCCTATTTCAAACAATTCAATTTAGCATTGATAAATGTTAAAGGGTTCCAAGTATTGCTATGTATCTCTAACAATTCAACTAAACATCAGTTATTTATTTATACACAGTTAAATGATCAAACAGTTCTTTTTCAAATTAAAATTCAATTAAATTTCAATTAAACTTGTCATTTGTTCCCACTCAGTTTAAATGTCAAACAGTTCTATTGGACCCATAGATAGGACCCTTTCAGGTGCTACTGCTCAGGGGCAGAGTGGACCTGGGAGTGATGGTAATGAAGGGGTACTCCACATTCCCCAAAGATCCAGCATTACTGGAGCCTCACCATCAGATTGCTTAATGTCATATCCAAGACACTCATTAGTGAGTGGGGTCTGACCCCTCTGCAGAGATGCAGTCGGTATATTCTACACCCCCAGCCAACTGGGCTGCAGAGTTAAAATGACTGTAGGGTTTGTAGTCATTATTTCTCATCATAAGGAAAACATTTGTCATGGTTATGATAAAAAACTTGGTCTGATTTCATTGTTTAATGGCATATCAACCTTTGAGGGTTATTTAATGCCAAAGCTATCATTGTAGAAAACCATGAGTGGTACTATTTAACTGATAGCTGGGGGAATAAGGGGGTTTATACCTTTTCCAATATTATTAGTCCAAAAGTGAACATAATAACGTGAGTGGAATTCAGACTTATTTACTACAGTTTCACAGTCCAGCACTTCAACCATTATGTCATGGGAACTCCCACCAAAACTTAGTCGGGACTTGAGCTAAAAAGTGTAATACATTCTACATACTTAATAAGCTTAGATTAGCTTATCACCAATTCATACTAGTGGTGTATCAACTAACTAACCACTAATTCAAGACATTATACCTAAACCCATTTTGATATATTTCCTGAATTTCAGGTGAACAGTTTTTATTTACTATCTGAAATTTTTGATTAAACAAAAACAATTTTGATATACTCTCTTGATTTCTGATCAATTACCAACAACTTATGTATACTTTTCAAATCTTTTATCAAATAATAATAATAATAATTTTAATATACTTTCTGAATTTCTGTTCAACTGCTTTGTTTATATACTGACTATGAAAGTTTCCAAGTAAAGTGAACTTGTTTTTGTTTTCTTGACAATTTGTGCTTAATATGAAAATTGAAAATAACAAATGTTCTTGTTTAATTTTTCAGCTTACTTCTCTCCATTTAGTGCATATATGCATATGCATGAAAATTATATGATTAACACTTTGGAAGTAAGTTCAAAATATAAAGTGTGTTTAAAAAGTATTACACCTGAAGCTGTGTATTATAAAACAGAAATGAACAATAAATGAAATGTTAATTTTCCTCAAAATAATCCCTCCTTTGTCAACCAAGGGCTTTTTGAGGTCCACACAAGAAAAATAGTAAAGTGGGAATCCATAAGAATATTTTAGTAGCAAGAGATGTGTTTATTGTAAGAAATAATGAGGTTTCTTAATGTTTAAAAAAGTAATGACACTGCAAAAAATATCTTTTAATATGGGACAAAGTGCAGTTGTATGTTAATGATTATCCTGCATCTTACCAAAAAACCCCAATAACCTTCCACAATTACAAAATATATAAAAGATTTGTGATAAATTGGTTTCATGATGTGTAACAGGACATCTTAACTGCCCTCAATTGCAGAGCTGAAACAGAAGAATGGCAAAATTGGTGGAATTTTCTAATATTCTTTTCTTACAAGGAGGCCAATCATCCTATAATACTAAAAGAGAAATAGTGCTATGAGAAATCTGTTAAAGGTAGATTTCAAAGCATAAAAAAGAAAAAAAAACCCACCCCTTCTAATATTAGAATATGTAAGATAAAAAAATGGAGTTGGAAATACTAAATGTACACAATTAGATTATCGCACGCATGTGTACACACACACACACACACATATATATATAGCACATAGTCTGGATAGATATTCTCATAAGCACTTAATCAGATTGTTGCACTTATATATATATATATATACACATGCACAAATACCCATAAACATTAATGCATATAAGAACATGTTTGAACATTTATTATGAAATTAAAAAAGGAAATTAATACAGATTCCTTATTTAAGTGATCAAAGTAATTTTTTTTAGCCATTCCTGAAAAACAGGGAAAATAAATTAAAAGTACAATCGCAGATTTCACATTACTAAGTTGCAAACATGAATTAAAATGGTTTATCATATATCAAATTAATATGCAAAAAGCTTATATTTTTCTAGATTAATTTTCATGTAAGATGAAAAAAATTCATATGAAACAATGATGTGTAACATGAACCTTCACCAATGTAGCAAAAATTAAGGTTTTCTGTGCGCTTATTCTGGTAAATTTGTGCTTTTAAATCTTAATGGATTGATAGATATATCAATAAATCTTAACAGACGAAGATAGATAGAAAGATATATAAATCTCAACAGATAAATATATAGATAAATCTAGATAGATAGATAGATAGATCTTAATAGAGAGAAAATATTAACAGACTGAGATAGATAGATAGATTGATAGATAGATAGATCCTAATGGACAGATAAGATAGATAGATAGATAGATAGATAACTCTTAACAGACTGAGATGGATAGATGAATCTTAACAGACAAATAGAAAAATATTGATAGACTCAGATGGATAAAACCTAACAGACTGATATTGATACAGAGATTGATAGATAGGCAGATCTTAACAAACTGAGACAGAAGTCTTAACAAACCTAGATAGATAGATAGATAGATATATAGATAGATAAATCTCAACAAACTGAGATAAATAGGTAGATGAATCTTAACTGACCAAGACAGATGCATATATATTATATTTATAACAAACACATATATACATAAATACAAATACACAAAAATGCATACATGAACATTTATTATAAAAAAATTATTAAAAAAAAAATGAAATTAAAACATATTCCTTTGCGATCAAAGAAATTTTTTTAGTCAGTCTTGAAAGTAGGGGAAAATTAACTTTTATATAAGAAAATCATTCAAATTTCAGTATTCAGAGAGGAAAACAAATTTTTTGTTCTTAAATAAGATTGAAATCTAGTGATAGAAAGAAATGAAATTCAAAGAAAAAAATCTTTAAACAAATACAAGTGTTTGAACTGTGATTAAATTTATAGAATTCTGTTCTGATAGAGGATTTCTGATTGAAAAATCCCAAGAAATAAATTAAGATTAAAAAAAAAATGTACCAGTGGTTAAAAATATTAAATATAAAAGAAATCATGGCAAATCAATTTGGTATTTAATTAATTTTTGTGGTGTTTTACAAAAAAATTATAAATTAGCCTCTTTATTAGATGTTTGACCTTTTGAAAGTGTAAGGCCAATATTATGAGTTGGATGCTAATTCTATGCACTGTAAAGTTTTATATTTCAGGTTGAATGCTATTATACTGTATGTTGTAAGCCCAATATTTCAAGCACATCAAATATAATAAAAGGTTAGTAAAGTGACTCACAACATTTCTTTTAAAGATTGGATATCTGCAATCATGAACAAAGTGGAAATAAATTTTGTATTTGATTTTTTTCTTTTGTAAATTTTTCAAGTTCAGGTGCAGGGTTTTAGAGGGCCCAGAGGCTAAGACTTGAAAGGATCAAATATTAATTAGAAACTAACATATTTTAAAATCCTTCAGAAGGAGAAAACAAATTTCAGATCTCAGCATAAAATAAACCAACAAAGGTTGACATGCCATTAAACTACCTACCCACTCCAAATTAAGTATCTGAAGAGGGTTTCTGAATATGCTGTGATAAGTCAATTTTACATATGCATTTACCCACCCATCTGCATGGGCAGAATGTGACACAAGGTCAATTTCTAAGCAGAATTTAACAGATGTGAATTCAGAGTTTTCATTCTCACTGACTGGTTGCCTCACTCAGTCTGCTCTACAATTAACTCATGGCTAGAGGGAGAATAATTGGATTCATATCTTTCCCAAAGGTATAAGTCCTATGTAAAATACAATCAGCTTTGTCCAGAATTTGAACTTGTGTCACCGTGTCCATTTCTTATCGTCATAGGAAATATATGAGATTTTGCATATCAATTAAATAATTTAACATTTAGGAGATATGAACATATTGTGAGAGATCAAAATAGACTATGAATGATCTGAACAGAATCTGAGAAGATCATGAGACATCTGGGCAGACATTGAGAAATTCTGAACAAATTAAGCGATTTGAACAGATTCTGAGAGATCTGATCAGATTATGAAAGTTTCTGAACAGAATCTGATCAGACTGTGAAAGGTGAATTTTATAAGATATTCCACATACCTATTAGATAGTTTATCTGTTCTTTTAAAGTAAATAAACATTAATGAAAAATGGTTTATATATATATGATAGAAATATGTGGAAACTTGGATAAAGCAAACACTTAAAATTAGTTTAGAGGTATAATATTTCATTTTTTTATTTCATTTTTAAGAAAAACAGTTTGAGAAAGTTCTTAAAAATGAAATAAAAGAATGAAATATCATGCCTCTAAACTGGTTTTAAGTGTTTGATTTATCCAACTTTCCAAATATTTCTATCATATTGTCAGATTCACCACAATTTATAATTTCAACATATATATATATATATATAGGTAATATTCGCTCAGGTTAAAAAGTTTGGAGTAATTCCCTCAGGACAAGAAAATCATTCAAGAGCTGAACATTTAAATTTTCCTGGTAGAGAGCTCAATGTAATTTATTACAGAGCAATATTTCTTTAAGAAAAAAAACCAAAGACCGGTTAATTCATGATTATAAATTTATTTTGGTCCCGTATTTTCAGTTTCTGGTGTGAACCAAAAACATGAAGAAAAAAATTAATACAGGACTTCTTCAGACCCAATGGATAATTAATTAAATTTAAATTTAAAACCAGAATAAATACGTGGGGGGTAGGGGGACGAGATTAAGGAGTTACCTCCTCGTTATATATATATATATATATATATATATATATATATATATATATATATATATATACACACACACACACACACACTAGGGTGAGTTAAAATTTTAGCAATGTTTTGATATATTCTAGTTTGTAGCCCATACATCACATGACCAATGCAGTTCAAGGTGTGATAAATATCTGCTGTAGTTGGTAGTATTATGATAATTGGTACACTGACATGTCGTGCATTGTTTCACTCTGTGTGTAATTTTAAATGAATGTGCAGTGTAGTCTATTTCAAGAACTTATGCTTTACAAGTTCAAACAAGGCCATAACATCAGAGAAGCAACCAAAAACATTTGATGTGCGAAAGGTGAAAATAAAGTTGATCACAGTAAAACAACCTGATGGTTCAAGAAATTTCACTTGGGTAGGAAGAACCTCAATAATTAGGCAAATTCAGGTTGGCCAAAAACTGTGGATTCCAAGGCCATGCTCCAAGTCATAGAAGTAAACTCAGAGAGTATCAGGCGAGCTCAACTTCTCTTTGGTAAAAGCATCTGAAATTGTTGAATTGTACCTCACATAACTAAAATATTAGAAAACTTTTGACTCATCCATATATATATATATATATATATATATATAGAGAGAGAGAGAGAGAGAGAGGGGTGCTTGTGATGTAATAGATGTTGTTATAGAAAAGAGACTAAGTGACCCAAAGTTCAAAATCTGTTAGCATTTCATAAAGTGCTAATACCCTTGGGAGAGGTATGATTCCAACTATTCTTCCTCCACTATGAGTAAATAGTAGGGAAGATCAAGCTCTTTACCCTTGATATGGCAATCAGTCTAGGAGAAGGAAAAATCTGAAATTAAACCTGTTAAACTCTGCTTTGAAATTAACCTTGTGCCACATTCTGTTCATTTGGAGGTGTTGGTATATATATATATAAAATGAAAAGCTAAAAAAAACTATAGGAAGATGAATATTGCAGTGATAATTTAAGGTTATAAAACACTGGATGGAGATGCCCAATTTACAAAGCTTAGCTTATTTGTGGCACAAGGTCAGAAGTATGAGGCACCCAGTGAGAATCAAACTCACAAACAATTGCCAACTAATCTAGTATGCTAACTATTACACCATATTAGATGCCCAATTTACAAAGCTTAGCTTATTTGTAGCACAAGGCCAGAAGTATGAGGCACCCAGTGAAAATCAAACTCATGAACAAAGGTCTGCTAATATAGCTTGCTAACCATTACACTATCAGAGGCACCCAATTTTCTAAGTTTAGTTTGGGAATCTGTCCTCAAGAGTACATTTTTGGAGAGTAAGAACAATTCCATTTTTTCACTGATTTTTGCAGTTTCCCAACCATCTTTTATTTCTTTCTGTTATGGTGGTATTATGTTTCATGAAATGTAGGATTTTTTCAAGATATATCTCTCATTTACAAATAAACCAGTTGGAGATAATATTCTTAGAAACATACACAGAAAAAACAAACATGAAAAAAAAATGTAGATTTAAAAAAGTACCAACTACAGAGATAAAGATGGGTATCTTGAGTAGATGAACAGAACATTATTAGTGAAATTGATTCTCACTGAGTGCTTCCTCCTTCTGACATTGTATTAAGCTAAGCTGAGTATAAGACAAGATACCAAATATGATTTATGATCAAGATATGCTGAAATCACAATTTCCTACTAGATCACCAGTTAAACAGCATAGTAATCACATAGGAATGGAGGGGTTAAGAATTCACTGACTGTATCTTCTGCAGAGGAGTGGAGACCCCATGAACAAAAAAAGAACAAAAAAAAAAAAAAAAAAAAAAAAAAAGAAAGAAAAGTCTTCTGAGTATGATCCTAAACTGCGTTTAGGTGAGGCTTCAGTGCCAGAGATCTGGGAAGTGTACAGTACACTTTTATTGCTCTTACTCCCAGTTAGAGTACCAATCTTTGGATCAGATTTTGAAAAAAAAATATCTGTATACAAAAAAATCCCTCCACAAAACATGGAAATATAAATGTAAAGGGAAATTAGATTCCCTAACCTCTAGACATAAAATAACCCAAGACTGGTTGACAGGCAATTGAAATCAATCAGGCCTAACCAAAGCTCAGTAAATAACAATGAACCAGATTTGGGCACCTTTTGTAGAGCTATGCTTCTCAAGCTAGCCTAGCAGACCATTGTTAACAAGTTTGATTTTTACTGAGTGTCCTATACTCATGGTCTTGTGCCAAACTAAGCTAAGTTTAGTAAATGACAACCATAAAGATAAAAGAACACACCTGCCATAAAAGATGCAAAAAATTAATGAAAAAACAAAACGTACTTATAAAATGTAGCATAAAAATCAATATAATGTGAGAACTAAAATCTGATAGAAAAATTATCTAAAAACTTTTCTTTTTTTAATCTATTTTATGTACATTAATGGTGCAGGTTACTTTAGTGTACATCTGTGTGTCCAAATTTTATTTAACTTTAGAAAAGTTGTCAGCCATATTGTGAATGAGTCAGCCATAAATGCATTCAATAGAATTTACATCTGTCAATTTTGCCTGAATCTAAGTATTTTTATGAAACATTTGCAATGGGAAAAAAAAATTTTGAAAATAAAAAGAAAAAAAGCTTTAGCTGAAATACTACAGCAGTACTGGAATGTAACTAACAATTGAATCATAATTTTTTTTAATTCAATAAAACTTTACTTAAAAAGCAAACATACAAACATTAAACTTTCATGACCAGATATCATGTTGATACAGTTCAAAATGGTGGAATATAATGACAGTCAAAATATCAACACTTATTAACAAGTCCTCAAGATTTTTTATTGTTTAAATTATAAAAATTATATACTTTTATATTCTCTATGAAATTCTAAAAAGATTTAGACCAAAGAAGAAGAAGAAGAAGTAGTAGTAGTCATGATATAACCCCCCCCCCCAAAAAAAAACCCAACAAAAACATGTGCAATAAAACATTGACATTTAAGAAACTACTGGTTATTTTTTCATTAAATTTTATAAAATGAAATCATTAAAATAATTTCATTAGATTTAAGTTATTTTTACAAGCTGAAAAACCAGTTGTCCAAATTTTTGAGACGAAGCTTGTTGATTTTTATCATAAAAGGTTTTTCGGACTATTGTCTTCATCTTTATTGTTATTTCCACAACGTTTTGGCTGATATGTCCTCTGGCCTTCTTCAGGTGTTTGTCGAACTTGGGAACCTTCACAGAACTTCGAACTATGTCCTTTATTGAAACCATGGGGGTCGCCTGTTCTGATTCTGTTAGCCATAACCGGGTACAAGTGTTAAGTATTCATGTATTGTTACTCGCCTGTAGTGAGGATTGAACCTGCAACTACACTACAGGCAAGTAACATAACAATGTTTCCATTTTTTCAACATGTAGAATGCACACATGCAATATATACCCCTCAAATCCATAATATCTTTCATGACTTTGAGATGAGGCATTATCATTTCAAGAGTTGTTCAGAAAATTTAACTTATTCTTTTGTTGATAACTTTATTTTCTCAATACTTTGACAAATCCATTAATAGTTGCCTTTTCAGGTGTATAAGATACCTTTCACAGTTTTAAGAAAAGTCAAAAAGATTTTTTTTTCAAACAAATGAATTTATTCTTTGCATTGTGGATATTCTTATCATATATTTGTTTTGCAGCTCCCTTCAGGCATATAATTTATAAGAAAAGAGAGAAGTTTCTCATTAAAAAAAACCTCTGTTTTCAAGACATTGGTACACAGCAAAAGGAGTAGGGAAACAATAAATAATTGTCACCCTTGAAGAGTGAGCCTGTCCATTGATGGTAACATGTCAGTCCATGAAGTTCATACTCAATCTTTTTTGCCCAGTTCTTTAAACAGTAAAGATGCTGTCTTCTGCAACTGTAACCACCATTTGAGTCCTCAACATTATCAAAGAAAGACTTTATTCATTTTTATACCCCCTTTTACATACTGCTTATTCATGTGCATATTTTATATTTTAAGACATGTTTGTGCATTATTTTCAATACTTCTTACATGCATATCATGTATCTGTATGTTATTACAATTCAGTAAATCTATTCTCCAACCATCTTCAGGTATACATCCATATAGAAGACACTGTGGTGGTATAGAAAAAAAATAATGTGTGTAAATGACCTGATCTTTTTGTGTTTATTCAGTTCGTGAATGGTGGATATACTAATGCTAATAATGGTCCTTAGAGAGTGGGAACTTGGCTAGATATCTTCCCTACTTCCAATCAATCAAATAATGGATGGGTTAAGATGTCATGATCACAATGTCATTTACACAAAGTAGGAGTTAAATTACCCAAAGAAAACTTGAAAAGATATTTTAATGTTTTTCATTGATTTCTTTTACGTTTATTGGGTTGCCAAAAAAGAAAATCTTTTTGGTTTAAGAAAAAAGTGATTTTATTCAAAAACATATTTTCTGCCTTAATTTTAAAGATGATGAATTATCATTATAAACTGTCCCCATTTATTTTCTCCAGTCCAGTTTCAGCTATAATTCCTTCAGGACAATGGCTAAGTGGATAAAAGCATTGGTTAAGTACATCTATTTACCAGGTATTTGTGAGTTCAATCCCTGAGTTGCATAGTAAAAGAAGTCATAAGTTCTATTTCTGGTTTGGTTTGGTTTGGTTTCTTTGTTTTAATGGCATATCAACTCTTTTTAGGTTATTTAATGCCAAAGCCATTCTCCTAGAAGAACAGTAGTAGTACTATTTAACCCATAGCTGGGAGGATAAGGGGGTTCATATCTTTCCCAAGGGTATTTGCCCGAAAGTGAACGTAATAGTGCGACTGGAGTACGAACTCGCATACTACGATTCCGCAGTCCATGGCTTTGACCATTACACCACGAGGACACCCCCTCTATTTCTATGGAAGAGGTAGACAAATAGCATCATGAAAATCAAGTGATATAAGATGTCTTCTCGTATTGAGTAATTTATCAGTTTGAAGTTATCAGAAGATTAACAACTATAGCAGACACATACAGAAGGCTAGAGAATATTACAACTGAAACAGTAACAATGAGGATGAGAAGATTGGTTGGTTTGACAACATGTCAACTCTTGTTGGATTATTTGATGCAGAAGTCAGTCTATTTTTGCAATCAATTATAGGGTTTCAAGTAACATTTCCTATTTGATAATAATAATAATAATAATAGTAGAATTTGTCAAGCCAGATCACAGAGTGAAAGCAAAAGAAGGAGAAAAGATGGACCTTGGCAGAGAAATGAAAAAGTTATGAAACAATAAGGTGACAGTGATACCAGTTGAAGTTGAGGGTACTTGAAACGGTCCCCAAGTACCTGGCAAAGAGACTGGATGAACTGGAGATTAGAGGAAGAGCTGAGACTATCCAGCACTACAAAAATCATCTAGGATACTTAGAAGAGTCAAGGAGAACAGAGCAGATTTGCATTCAGTCAGATTTCAGTGAAAAACCATCAATTGGAGCTGGTGCGAAAAACTTGCAAGATTTAAAAAAAAAAAAAAAAAAAAAAAGAATGTTTGCACATGATTATATAGTTTCAAGTATTCCTATCTAATCCTAATAATTTTCAAATCTATTTAACTTATAGATAGGACTTTAGCAGGTACTACTACTTTGGTTCTGAATGGATCTGGAAGTAATGACAATAAAGTGGTAACTCCACACTTCCAAGATTTCTAGAATTGGAACTTCACCATGCAATGCAGTTTATTCAAAACACAAGTTCTAAGGTTATTGACTGTGGTAGACACCAATACAAGGCTCAAGGTTACAACAATAGAAACACTGTGACTATAAAAATGAAGATGAAGACACTAGTTCAAGTAAACCAGTGTATGATAAAATATATTTTTGATTTTGTTCCCCTATTTTTTTGTCATCTTTAAGGCAACTTTATTATTCTATACCGGGAGACATTTTTATCTTTCAAACTTTTCCATTAAGAGAATTTGTTGAAGATTGGAATAAATGGTAATCTGAAGGTGAATAAAGAGGATAAGTGAAAACTTCAAACCCAACATTTTTTTCTAACATTGTTTTTCTTTGGATCAGAAACATGCAACAAAGCATTATTATTCTCATGGAATATAACAGCCTTTCTCTTAACTAATTCTAGATGTCTTTGGTTGATTGCTGCTTTTAATTGATCCATTTTGGAGATATGGTGAACTGAGTTCAAATCCAGGATGAGACTGTTTGCCCTTTAAAGTAAAGTTGGCAACCGTAGTCGAGGGTGACCTGAAGGCTCCCTTTTCAATAGCTACTACATCAAGGTGTAGGTGAAGACGCTACTCCATTCTCTGGATTGCTCCACTTTACCCTTGATCCATACCATCTAATGCTGAGTGTTAAGCAAGGAGGTATCAAGTACCATTTTTTGAGTCTTTGGTATGACTCAACCTGGGATTGAACCCAGGCCTTCCGGGCCAGTGGCGAACATTGTAACCACCATGCCAATGTCCGGACATCAGCATGAAGTTTGCCTTTTACAGAGCACTAATACTCTTGTAAAAGCAATGAATTCAACTATTCTCCTTCCAGCTATGGGTAAAGAGTAGGGCAGACTGACTTTTAAAACTTGGTATGGCAAACAGTCTGGGAGAAATAGAAACTCTAAATTCAAACCTGTTAACCTCCACTTAAAAAAATGAGCTTGTATCACATCATATGGAAGGGTTAGGTAAATGCATACATGAGTTTTATATTTTAATACATATTTAATATCCATGATAGCATAATGGACAGACATTTAACTTCAAAAGACATTAACAGTAAATTTGATCCTTATTTTAGCTTCTCACAAAACAATGTCTTTTGCTAGATTTAAGAAAAATTTTCAAAAGGATGAAACATTATTGTAATGAAAAATGCCGTATGAAGAGAGAGGGGTATTGTTAATTGTCATTTCTTTTTTTTTTTTGCTTGTGTATGTATTTTAGGGTGACCACTACATCACTTCACAGATGAATAAATTTTCTTAACTTAACCCCAGGTGAATGTGTCTCTGGAAAGTCTCCATCTTTTACCACTTTGGTCAGATCTGCTTAAATAAATAGGGTTCCTTTGTCTCTTTTTTTCAGTTTTAATTTAGCTTCACATTTATCTGAATCTATGCAGAGAAAAAAAAAATCCTGATGTGATCTAATGGCCAAAAAAAAAAGCATTAACTTTTGGGCCAACTCAGTGTTTGAGCTATAAGTGAGAAATTAATTTCTTTGTGGTTTAGTTTTGTTGATTCAGTTATGCTTTGTCGCTAATGAATTTATAATGTCTTTTAACAAACAAAGCCACAAACTCTATGATAGAAATTAATCACATCTCACATCTTTCAGATAATAGAATAAAATAATTTTCACTGAGTGTACTTTTATTGGCGAAATTCCATTATTAAAAAGAGTTATAAAAAACAGTTGATTTTGAGAATTCACAATTTTACACCACAAATAAGAAAGAGAATATTTGGGAAGAAAAAAGTCTATATATATATATATATATATATATACACATACACATGTATACATACATTTATACACACAAACATATATATATATATATATATATATATATATATATATATATACACATGTATGTGTGAGTATATATATATATATATATATATATATATATATATATATACACACACATATACATACACACATGTATGTGTGAATATATATATATATATATATATATATATATACACACACATGTATGTATGAATATATATATGTATATGTATATATATATATATATATATATATATACATACACACACATGTATGTGTGAATATATATATATATATACACACACACATGTATGTGTGAGTATATATACACACACACACATGTATATGTGAGTATATACACACACATACACACATGTATGTGTGAGTGTATATATATATATATATATATATATATATATATATATATACCCTTACACACACACATACACACATTATATATGCACATACATACATACATACATAGAATCATCCATAAATACGTAAACTCATAAAAATCATCTGTCTGAATTTTTACCCATAAAAATTATTTAATAAAATGCTAATTTTCTTCACCCCAAAGATACTAAGATTTTATTATTTCGAGTGGGACATAATAAATCACAATAGATAATATTAAGTACTATTTATAACTAAAGTGTACAACACTCTTTAACTGAAAATATAATAATGTATTAATCCAAAAATAAGTGCACTCTTTTTATATACTTAAACAATTTTATCTTTGATTAGAGATTTTCAATACTATAGTGCTTAGTATAATACTATAGTAATGAAAATATAGTGCTTAGTATAGTACTATTTTGATTGTACAATGTTCTACTAGAAATAATGAAATTCTGTTAATTTTGGTTTAAAAGAAACTTAACACTTTTAACTAAAAATTGGTAGGGGTGTACTTATGTTCAATAATAGACTAGTAATTTCTATTATTGACGAGGTAATGTAATAGTTAAAAAAATAAAAACCTTAAGGTATCACTTGCGTTTGAAAGTTTAGGTTCAGTTTTAAAGCTTTGTTTTTATGGAACAAGAATGTCACATGATCAACTTATTCCATGAAGTTAGAATTAATTAACTTTGAATCCGTTAGAACCATTTGAAAGCTTCACATTGATTTCCATCTCTACTATTTGTGAAATGGATAATATGTGAAAGACATCATTGATAAATAAAGCTATGAGCACATAAAAATGTGGTCTTATTGTTCATTTCAGAGAAATTTAAAACTGCATGGGGTCTTAACAGATAACGATAGACACAAGATGGTGGTGTAAGAGATACAGCCAGTGACAAAAACAAAAGAGTAAGGAGATGGGCGTCACTGAAGAGGAGGCAATATAACACTTATATATATATATATATATATATATAAGTATGTTTGATTAAATAATAAAGACACATTTTGTCTATATAATGTAATATAATGTCTATATTTTGTCTATATAATATAATAAAACATAATATAATGCCTATATAAGATCCTTTCAAGTTTCCTGATAAGTGTCTTGGTTTTAGGTTGAAATTAGTAGATGAATTTGCCAAAATTGTCTAGAGTGCTTGTGGGCCTTTCATAGGCCATAATCAGGGGTTGTTTGCATGTGTAAAGAGTGTTTTTTTTTTGTTTTTTGTTTTTTAAAAAAGTTTTTAGGTTTTTTATAACATTACAAAATTACGTAAACGCAAAGTTGGATAAAACTGAGATGCTGATGACATCGAACGAATTAAAAACTGAACACTATCAACAGAAATGGAATATTATTAAGAGAAATAGAATACTGAAAAAAAAAAAAGAAAGGACTTAAGGCATTTCAAAACATTGTTTCTATTTTCAAACCTAATTCTATTAATTCTATTTTTTTTCCTTTTTATATATAGGGCTTCTAGGATTTGTAGTCGTAGCTTATTAATTTTGTGTGCAATTATAGTGGTGTTTTCAACTAGAATATACATATACAAACATATATAGATATATCAATTAGTCTATGACTGAAAGACGAAAAAAACTTTTATTTTATACAACAAATATTTAGCCATAATCTTCTTCTTTGTGAGTGTACTTGATCTAGTGTGGAATATTATAACATAGATCAAACATTATATAGTAAAAAATTTCAGACCAAAATTCAATCAGGTTATATAATTATTGACCCCCCCCCCACATACATGTGGAATCCACAACACGGTATACACTGATAAGCTAAAATATAACCACTAGTGATGGTCCTTCATATGCTGGCAAAATATTTCTTAAGTGATTAGGCATGATCTCAAAAACATCTAAAGTTTTCCTTACTGATCTGGTGCTAGTATATTAACAGCAGCAGATCATTTAATTGTAGAGAGTTAAAAGGTGAAAGTTTAGTGGAGAGAACTTGTGGGTCCAACACATCCTATAAGTGCTCAATAGGACTAAGATCTGATGGTCAGAGAAAGATGGTGAAATCTGCTTAAAGGTCCACTGACATAAAAGAAGACTACTTCATCTTCAATTACAGTGTTGTAGGTGACACACAATAAACTATCTTCCACATGAATGATAAGACTTAGTATTTTCCAGTAGTAGAACATGGCCCAAACTATTATACTGCTGCTACTGGTGTTTTGTTTTCTCCACAGTGCATTATGGTATTTTGATTTCCTAAGGAATACAATGTAATTATATATACACACACACACACACACACACACACACATATAAATATATATATATATATATATATATATATATATATATATATATATATATATATATATATATATATAGGAACAATGATAAATAAATAGGGTAATTATGATAACAGCATTTATTTTATGAGCAAAATATTTCTTTTTTTATACATCTAATCTTCCTTATCAGAGGGGAATATTAATCACATTGAATAAATATTATACAGGTAAAATTCCAGATTGATTTCCAGTATATATATATATATATATATATATATATATATATATATACACATATATATATGAAGCTAGCAGAAAAAACATAATCCAAATAGGTGAATATATTATGATGTAAAGTTGATGTTAATATTTCGGTTTCAGTGACCATCATCAGGACTTATATTTTTTCTGCTTCCTTCATACTGTCGGATTTTATCCATATTTACTTTTATATACATAGTTAAATAATGTTAAATAGTAATACTTGAAATCGTTTAACTGTGTGTAAATAGAACTATTAGTGTTAGATAGCAATACTTAAAACCATTTAACTGTGTGCAAACAAATGAGCTCTGGTTTGTTTAAAAATGTTAGCTACAAACTGTTTGTTTTCAAATCATATATATTTAATACACGTATACATAAGATTTGGTATTACATAATTTACAAAGGTTGATATGCCATAAAACACAACCAACCAACCAACCAACCATATATATATATATATGAATAAAATATATATAAATGTGAATATATATCATATGATATAGTATAAATAAAATTATATATTATAGTATAGAATAACTATAAATAAGCATAACACAGGAATATATATAAATATATTCATATTAATAACATAGTTTATAATATTCATGAATAAAGAGTGCTCAATACTGGTGACAAAGCATGTATATTTAAGTTAGGATAGCATAGACAGAGAGTCAATTGACAGGTAACTGACAATCACTAAGCAGTGTTTACTCTTCATTAATGCTATTCTTATATATATATATATATATATATATATATATATATATATATATATATATATATTATAACAGTGTTGGTTGTCATTAAATCACTGTGGGTTTGTGGTGAGCCAAGGGCAATTTAATATGCAGAGTGCTCAATATCTAGGATAGAGCTATTTTAATAATAAATGAATATATATAAGATTTATAGAGTTAATTCTACGGAAGTTTGTCTGCAACCCCTGGGTTTCATGAAGTTTTTACAAAACCACAATCATTATGAAACCCAGGGGTTGCAGACAAACTTCTATGGCATTAAATATATTAATCCTACACACACACACACACACACACACCAATAAGTTCATAACTTGATTTAAACAAAAAAAAAAGCATTTATTTTAAATCCTATTTTTCAACAAAACCTCCTTTTTCAATACAGATAATTGAGTGGTGAATATTTACCATCATAGAACATTATACATTGAAAATTTTTGATCAAAATTCACCAAATAACTCTGTGTCAGGCTACAGACTAACTGATTTACCAAGAACAAAACTGTTAACTAAGATATATTTTATTAAATTTAGTTACTTACACTGTTAAATTTGAATTATATTCATCATCAGTGTATACAATTCATTTATTGAATTTATTTATTTTTTATTCCTTTTCTATTTACACCAATGTCATGTGATTAATTGAATTAAGTAAAGTTGGTGACCAGAAGGCTCCCTTTTCAATAGCTACTACACCGAGTTGTAGGAGAGAGTGCAACTACTTTCACTGGATTGCTCCACTTTATCCTTGATACATACCTTATATTGCTGAGTATTAAGCAAGGAGGTATCAAGTACCATTTTAAAAGTCTTTGGTATGATTGAACCCAGGTCTTCCAGACCATCGGCAAACACTCTACCCACTAGACCAATGAGCTGGTGTTAGTTGAATTACGACCTTTTAATTTTTCTATTTTTAATTGGAAACTGAATATTTGGAATAAAATTGATGTTTTCCTTTTTGTTTATTTTCCAACTAAAGCTATGAATACTGGATCATATTTTTTAAATAACATTATTCAGTTAGAATTATAAACAATTTTCTTATCAAACTGTTATCAGAAGCCATGCTTGGGAAGCTTTAGTTTTATCCACAGCCAATCAAGACAAAACAGTTAATATAAGATTTATCTCTTCGACCATCAACCATGACATAAAATGCAGTTCGGGAAGAAGTCTTTTCAGCATTAGGTGGCAGAAAATGATCCACTGAAATAGCCTATAATGTTTCTGCCTTTAGAAATGAATTAATTCTTTTTAATCAATGTGAATCATATCTAATGTCAACTTGAATATGATAAAGGAAAGATATGTGATTATATTTGCAACTATTTCTATTTAGATCTTGTTTTATCAACTGACTGAATGAAAAAAAGAAAGATCACAAAACTCAACAAGATTAAAAGTTCTATTTAAAACTTATTTATATATTATGAAAATTGTTATGTTTGTATATAAGTACATACTTTTCTTTTTTTACTGATGGTGTTTTTTTCCAATCATAAATTTTCAATAATCAAGTGTTATTTTCAGTGTCTTGGGAACACTTAATATTCTGTAGATAGACCTACAACATTTTATCAGCAACTTTTCATTCTCTATTTAATAAATTTTATCTATTTACCAATGACTAAAATCATTAAAATTCATACACACACACACACACACATATTATATGAAGGCATTCATGAGGTAATGATTATCATCATAAGATTTTATTTGGTTTGGTTTTGCTTTATGACACATCAACCATTGTAGGTTATCAACGTCAAATCCATTTTTTATACAGTTCTATTTCAAACAATTCAGTTTAGTATAAGTATAGATTTTTGTTTATACACAGTTGAATGTCAAAACTGTCCTATTTCAAGCAATTCAGTTCAGCATAAGTACACTGTTTAGTCCTATTTGACCCATACATGCTACTACTTCAGGCTAGAGTCGACCTGGGAGTGATGGTAATGAAGGGGTACTTCGCATTCCCCAAAGCTTACCATCAGATATCCAGGACATTTGTTGGAGGTGTCTTACCACTCTGCAGAGAAGCAGTCAGTGTATTCTACAGCCCAAACTGACTGGGCACTATCATCATAGGAAATGGATATGGTGACCAGAGTTCAAATCCTAGATGAGGTTGTTTGCATTTCATATAGTATGAATAATCTTGGGAAAGGTATGCATCTAGCTATTCTCCCAGCTAGGGGTAAGTAGTATGGCAATTTTGGCTCTTTAAACTTGCTATGGTAACCAACCTAGGAGAAGAAATTCTGAATTCAAACCTGTTGAACACCACTTAAAAAATCGACCTTGTGTTACATCCTCCTTTAATGGAGAGGTTGGTAAATACATACATATAGACATAGTATATGTGATCAATACTGAGTACTATTTATTTATAAATAAAGAGTGCTCAGTATCAGTCATATATATGTATATATTTATATATATAAAATTTAGTTAAGTTGCAAACTGACTTGAAGGCTCCCTTTTCAATAGCTACTACACTGAGGTGTAGGGGAAGGTGCAAATACTTTCCCTGGATTGCTCCACTTTACCCTTGATATGTACTTTATAGTGCTGAGTGTTAAGATAGGTGGTATCAAGTACCATTTTTTGAGTCTTTGGTATGACTTAACCTGGGATTGAACATTGGTCTCCTGGGCCATTGGCAAACACTCTACCCACTAGGCTAATGTGTGTGTGTATTTGTATACAGCTGTAATTCAGCAAAAACACTACATCATAGAAAGATTTTTATAAGAGCAATTCACATAAAAATGAACAAATGCAGAGAATAAAGCAATTTTCCACCCAATTCGTAACTAAATATCAATTTCATAGGGTTTACATTCATATCTTTTAATCCTTTAAATTCATAACAGAGATAAAATTATGAAATACTGATCAGAATTCCTCACTCCTTTCTACATAGAAGCATCAATATCATAACAGATTGCTGTTAACTCTGAAATACTAATTAGTGTCATTCCTTCCTTCCCTAACAGAAAACATCAATATCATCATGGATTGCTGTAAACTATTACATGCTAATGGGAATCTTTCCCTCTTCCCTGAATACAAAGAACATGTTTACAGGTCATCTAGAATATTACTAAAACTTTTCTTATATGTCTATATTTACACACACACACACACACACACACACACACACACACACACACACACACACACACACACACACACACACGTGTGTTTGTATGTGTTTACAAAGGTATACAATTGTAATATAGCAAAAATGTCAGATTGTTAATTTTTTTAGACCAATATATCCCAAAAGCTCAGACTAATATAATAAAGCTATTTCCAATCCAATTTTCAATTGAATGATAATTTTGTTTCAATAAGAAATTGACAGGCTTCATGGGTCAGTTAGTTCTATGTAAAATTATATTTAAATTCAAAAAAATTATTTCCAGTTCTTAAAGGAAAGTTAAGAGGAAATGAACTGAAAATTTGGAACCAACTTTCACAGATTTCTTATTAAATAAGTATTACCCAGCAATACATAAAACATGAAATATTTTAATGAAACAATTCTTCAAAGTATTTTTGCAAAATCCAAAGGATAAAAAAATGTTAACATGTTATGAATACACAACAAAAAGAATTTTAAAGAAAGAAAAAAATTCTAATTAGTTTCTGAGAACCTCAGTGTAAATTGCATTTCTTGTTCATGCACTTCTGAAAGTATGAAGAATTTTTTTTCTGTATGAATGAATATCCAAAATATAGCTGGCAATGTGAAAAACATGGATCTGACCTTGTGTGTCCTACCATTAATAAGATCAAAAACCATTTTGTACTTCCCATCAAAGTTTCTATCTCCCTTTATCTGGACAGTCATGATGTCTGTCCAAACAGAGTGAGATAGAGACTTTGATATGAAGTACAAAATTGGTTGCCATTATAGTTTGTCATCTAATGACTCTCAGTGACCTCAAATGACATGGGAGTTCAACCACAAACAATATTAAAGACCAAGGTCAGTTAATATCTATGGAAATTTTTGTTGTTGTTGTTTGCAATCCTTGAAGAGACAAACAAACACATAAATTTCTGCATAGTTGTACTTATTAAAATGAAATGTAAATATTTCTAAAAAAGACAAAAACATCTTCAAAGAATTTTATAAAGAAACTAACAGGCATATTTTTTCAGTAATGCTTATATTATTTCCTTTGATGAATAACAAAAATACCTTCCCTCTTTATTTTTAATACACTGAATGTTGAAACCTGCTCAAATTAACTTTAAATACAAAATTGCCAAGTTCAAAGATTAAATAATCATATCTTCTTTTAAAGAAGATACTTATATTATAATGATAATTTTCATACGCTGATAGTTGTAATGATATTTTAATAGAGTCATAATTAATGTTATATAGCGATAGTTATAATGATAATTTTCATATGGTGATAGTTGTAATGATATTTTAATATAGTCATAATTAATGTTATATAGTGATAGTTATGATAATTTTCATATGGTGATAGTTGTAATGATATTTTGATATAGTCATAATTAATGTTATATAGTGATAGTTATAATGATAATTTTCATATGGTGATAGTTCTTTGACAAACCTTTACTTTCTTCAAAGAAGACTCACATTCATTAACAATGGACAATTACAAAATTTTTTATGTCATTTTTTTCTACCCAATAAGCATTCTGCTAAAGTTAATATTTTTGGCCAGTCTCTATTTTTTTTTTGGCAGAAGATAGACAGAAATTAGATCATCAAATAATTAATATTCATTCTCTCAAAGGTTTCATGTATGAAGCAAATGTTTGTGTCCATTTATTTCCTCATCAGTTTTAGTATTTGCAATATGACTAATAGATGTAATTATCAGAATGAATGAATGTTTTGATGTATTTTTAATAATTCTAAACTATGATATTGTTTGTGTGACATAAACAACCATTCCATTGATAATTCATTAATATTTCCTTTCTCTTAATTTGCATTTATTTCTTTCCAGTATGAGAGTTGTCATAAATTCAAAAAACTTTCATATATATGTATGTGTGTCTGTATAGATATATACGCACACAGATATATTTATATACATATATATTTACAAATACACACACATATAATTATATACATACACACACACACATATATATATGCACAGACACACACACATACATATATATGCACAGACACACATACATATGCACACATACGCGCACAGACAAACACACATATGCACACATATGCGCACAGACACACACACACACACATATATATATATATATATATATATATATATATATATGATAAGAATAAGTGGAAAAGTGGATAAATCAAAAACTTATAATGGGTTTAGTAATAATATTTTGTTCTTTATTAATGGAAGAACTTCATCAGACTAAACATTTTTTTGAATTTTTCTACATTTTAGCAAATGAGAGTAACTGGAGATACAAATTAAATCATAATGAAGATCAAAGGAAGCTATTAGTGAATCTTTTTTTTTAAGGATGATAGGTTTAAGGTTTCAAATAAAAGAGAAAAAACAAAAATACCCTTAATGGATATATAGAAAAGGGCAGGCAAAATATGAGGGTCATAAGGTGAAGTTTTTCCTAAGGAGTTGGCAATAGGAAGCACTGTTTGCAGTTGCATCCCATTCAAGAAAATCGATTGTGATGAGTCTTTTTAGAAGACTGTCATCTTGACCTTCTTTGCTGATCACAGTGCCTGAAATCTTTTCCTGACCAGAGCAGAGTGTTTCCACTCCCTGAATTGTTTTTTTTTTAGTCTTGTAGGGGCAAAACCCATGTTTAGCGCATTTGTAAACATTTTTTTGATTAAAATATGCTTCTCCATACACATCACACATTCTTCAGTAAATTTCACATGGTTTGCACTTCTCAGCTACAAAAAATTTGATTAACAGACCTCAGTTCAAGCCAACAGCACTCTGCTTGATTTGCTGCCATTTTGAATAGCCTCAAAAGAAATATTTTTGTGAGGGTAAAATAATTTTGCAATAAACCAATTACAAATAATGCAGAGTTTATATTTATTGGGAAAAAAATCTAAAAAAAAAATTTATTTTGCTTTTTTAAAAAATTCCCCTAATTTATTGAATGATCCTTGCTTTTTTAAAATTTTCTTTTTATTTATATAAGTAAAGTTGGTGACTATAGTCGAGGGTGACGCAAAGGTTCCTTTTTTAATAACTACTACATTGAGGTGTAGGGTAGAATGCTACTCCTTTTCCTGGATTGCTTCACTTTACTCTTGATATGTACCTTATAATGCTGAGTGGAAAACAAGGAGTATCAAGTACTATTTTGTAAGTCGTTGTTATGTCTGATCAGGGATTGAACCCTGGTCTCCTGGGTCATTAGCAAACACTCTACCCACTAGACCAATGGGCCAGTATATATATATATATATATATAAAAGAAATTGTACACATAATACTCAAATGATTGGAAGTCATTTTTACCAATAAACGAGCAAGCAGTTAATTTTTTACTAACATTTATTTCATTTTTTTTATTTTTCTACTCTTTTAGTACATCTGTCAAATTATTGTCCCACAGCTGTAAAAAAAAAAGACATAATGGTTTAAACTCGCATTTCTTATTTTGAGGAGCCTTTCCTATCAACTCCAGAATAGAAATAAGATGAAAGAAAGACTAGACAAAAATTGATAATAATGACAACATTCATCAATGAAAATCAAAACCTAGTCTGCATACATTCATATTTTCCAGCTATTTTTTCATGTCTAATGTATAGGGTATTTATAAAAGAAATATACAGTTCCAAAAATGTATAAAGAAAATCTAAGATACTGACAATTATAATACACAGTTTTGCCAAGAGACACTTTACATTTATTATCAAGGCTTTCAGCAGCACCAGGTTTTCCACTGTCAATCAGGATGCCAAAATTTTAAGAAAATAACCACAAGCTAGACAATCTATTTACAGGTGGTACAAGAAATTTGAAAAAACTGAAGTTCAAATTCTGGTTGAAGTTGTTTGTGTTTCATTTCATATCAATACACTTTGGAAAAGCATGAATCTATCTGTTCTACCTCCAGCTATAGATAAATTGTAGGGCACACTGGGTTCTTTAACCTTGGTTAGGCAAACAGTCTATGTGTAGGAAAACTCTGAAAACAAGTACTCTCCACTAAAAATTGACCTTGTGTCACATCCTTCCCATGATGGAAGGGTTGGGTAAATACAAACCTATCCACAAAAATCCACGAGATGGGCAAGAAGTAGCAAATTTTATATCAGGACATTTGGGAGATTTTATAAAAATTGAAAATAATTCGTTTAAATTTGCAATTATTGGAATGTCCAAGTGACCAAGACAAAACCACCATGAAATTTCTGAACAGTGATGGTGAAGCATTTTCAAAATATGGGTGGGTCTATAGTGTGCCGAATTTTTAACTATCAGTTTTCTCTAAATTGTAATTGTAAACTTTAAGTGATTTTCTCAAAGTTAGAAAACTTTTGAAATATCCAATATTAAAAAGAAAAAAAAAAAAAAAAAAAAAAATTAAACTTTGTATGGGTATACTCATACAAAGTTCTTATGGCCAAAAATCAAGGGCTACTCTTTATACAGCAGTGATTTTTAGACTGAAATTTAGGAATGATTAGATGGACTACAAGCAACTTTTTCCAGTCAAACATGAAAAATACTAACTTTTTAAATGAAATTTATCCAATTTAATAATTATTATGCTAAATAGTGTTTGCTTTTACTGTTACTATTAATATAGTCAGTGAGTAGCCGTGTGTGATATGTTAGAGGACTCTAAGTACATCTGTGTAAATTAATGATAATACAAACAGATCACCAGACCAGTGATAATCAACAGATAACCAGATCTAGTGATAGTCAACAAAAAAGAGAATCTGCCAAATAGTGGACTTTACCCACCCAGCAGACCTAGTGATAGTCAACAAAAAAGAGAACCTGCCAAATAGTGGACTTTACCCACCCAGCAGACCAAAGAAAGTGAAAAGAGAGATAAATATCTAGACTAAAAACTATGGAACATTAAGGTAACAGGGATACCAATTGTAATTGGTGCACTTGGAACAATCACAAAAGGATTGATAAAGTGACTAGAAGACTTTGAAATCAGAGAACAAGTAAAGACTATTGAGACTACAGAATTATTAAGATCGGCTGGAATACTAAGAAGAGTCCTGGAGACCTGAGAAGGTTTACTGTCTCTCCAGTAAAAGACTTTTTACTCCAGTAAAAGACCACCAGTTAACGCTGGTGAGAAAAATTTGCAAGGAGTAAAATAATAATAATGATGATGATAGTTTCTCTTTTCAGAAATTCAAGAAAATTTGGAAAGGCTATTTTGATAGCTAAAGATTTATTCAAACTCTTTCCAATATATATAAATTGGCTTATTGGCCCAACCTATAGAGGAAGAATCTACATGGCATAATGATTAACATGTAGGACTACAACACTGTTCAAATATCAGTTGTGCAATTACATTCGCTTTCAGACAAATACTCTTGGAAAAAGTATGAGCCTTCTTACCCAACCAGCTATACGTTAAATAGTACCACTACTGTTCTTCTACAAAGATAGTTTTGGCATAAAATTACCCATGAAGATTGATATGCTATTAAACAAACAAACCAAACCAACCACTAGAGAACTGGCATGGTGTAGTTTATTGACGTAGGTTAGAAAACCATTGCAGTTGAATTTGATTCTTACAGGCCATCTCATACTACTTGCTATGTTCAAAATTAATCCAGGCTTAATTAAAGACTTTTTGATCAAGCTGGATTAAGTCTGGGCAAATTTTATTTTACATAAAATTTTTTCAGCTTTTAAAGGAAAATGAAAGAATCAGAGAATTAACTAAAATATAAATGTTGTCTCTATCATCATTTTTGTCATAGTAAATATCAGAGATTATTTTTTCAGAAGTATTACAGCAACTGTTGAGCAGCTGAGATCAATATGCTCTCTATGGAGTTGATCATATTGCTAAAAGAACTCACTTTCTCATTAAATGATATTCAACAAAAGTATTGTTGTGTGCAGTGGATTTTTTTTCAGTCTCTCAGGAGAAATCAAACAAACGGAATGCAGAAATGTGTCAGGCATTTTACTTTAATAAAATGGGTGAATTTTTCTTTTTTTCACTTTTCAAGTAGTGCACATGAGAGAGAGAGAGAGAGAGAGAGAGAGAGAGAGAGAGAGAGAGAGAGAGAGAGAGAATGTTTTGAGCCAGTTTGAGATATGTACAGCCAGTATGAAGCAATGTTACATCGTAAAATAATGAGTTAGGACACTCAGAACAGTTGTCCCATTTTGACTTCTGCTTAATGATTGACATATTTTGGTGATTGTGACACCCCCACAAAGATAAGAGAACCAAAACTGAAATGAAAGTTAAATGGAAACATAGATTCTGATTGGTTAATACAAAACAAGTGGGCAAAGGCAGAAGATTTGATTTTTATGTTAGAGTAGAAAGTTTCAGCCAAAATACAGAAATAGAGAGATGTAATTTGAGAGGCTTGGAGTTCATTTGAGCTACCATACTAATGACAAGCGAACCTTTCTTCTCTGCTTAATAACAGTGGGAAGCCCCACTAGAAAGTCCTGCCTCTCATGGAAAGCACCAAGTAATAAAGTGGGAAGATATGAAAATGTGTGTTTATTCACTTCTTTTCAACACCTGCACATGAATGACAATCAATAGCTTTTGAGTCCTTTTTGGGAGCAAGTGCCAGGAAGTGCAGTTAAACAATTATTAAGCATTGATGAGGTTGTTCTTTCTTCTTAATTTCAGTTGCTTTTTAAGGAAACTATGCAGACCATTAGTTTAATAGTAATATCTTTTTCTTAACTGAAGGTTATCAACAATTATTAATTCTAATTAGTATTTACTAATGACCAAAGTGTGATGATATAAATAGTTGTGATGAAAAGCAACTGAAATTAAGATGAATCAAATACTACTCAAAAGTTAATAATGTTAGTCAACAACTGTGATATTGTTGATGGTACAAGAGCCATTAAATATCTAAAGTGGTTATCTAAGAGCTTGGTTTGATGATGTAGGGACAGGATAATTTTTGCTAATGATAGATTGGTTAGTTTTATAATATGTCAACTCTTGTTTGCTTATTCAATGTTGGAGTCAGTCTTTCTTTTGTTTTTTTAAATTTTTTTGCAAGTAGTTATATAGTTTCGAGTAATTAATGATAATCATTTGTAAACAATTATAATTTCAAGTAACTATTCTTGATACAAATAATTTACAGTTATATGGTTTCAAGTATTCTATTTAATACAAATAATTTATACACAATGATATGGTTCCAAGTAAATAATGATAATCATTTGTAAACAATTATAGCTTTAAGTAAAGTAAAGTAAAGTTGGCGACCCAAAGGTTCTGTTTATAATAGCTACAACACCAAAGTGTAGGGGAGGGCACTAATCCTTTCCATAGATCCATACCTTATAATGCTGAGTGTTAAGCAAGGAGGTATCTAGTACCATTTTTTGAGTCTTTGGTATGATTTGACCTGGGATTGAACCCAGATATCCCGGGCCATTGGTGAACACTCTAACCATCATGCCAATGTCTGGTATTCATAATATAAATAATTTGTGCAATTATATGGTTTCAAGTATTCCTATCTAATGCCAATAATCTGCTCAGTTACATGGTTTCAATAATTTCTACCTTATACAAATAATTTACATACAGTTACAAATGAAATGGAGAAACAAAGATATGTCTTTGAGAGGCTAATGACTCAAGCTCTTAACCCATTTGGGTTACTGTACTATAAATGATTAGAGAACTTTTCTCTCTTTAATGTCAGTTGGAAGTCTCATGATAAAGGCTAACCTTGGTTAGAAAACACCAAGTAAAGTCAGAAGATATGAAAAAATATAATATTTGTTTTATTTCTTTTTGTCATCTAAACATGAAGGACTTATAGCAGTTGGGTTCTGTCTGAGAGCAAGGGCCAGCAAGCCCCTCTTTGCAATGTAACAATATTATTACAATCATAAAAATCATCTGTCCCAGGATACTAACTCTTATGCCTTTATCTGGTGTAACTTCTCTCAGCTCTTTTTCTTTTTGCTTTTCCTTACTGAAAAAAGAAATGGTTTTGAGATATTATTATTCATTCATTCTCATAAAGTTTTTTTCTTTATTTTTTTTCATGACTTGAACAGCTTTTATCACAGATGGTTGATTCAACCTGGAAGATGAATCATTATTTATTAAATTTCCTGACTAACAGCTGTATGTCTTTCCATGCAGTACAAATACCATCAATTCCATTTCCAGATTAGCACCCAGTTCACAATCACTTAGTTCTCCATCAACTGATATTGCCTTTCAATTACTTCCTTGGAGCAACATCTTATTGTTTGAATACATCTGACACTATAAAGAATACACTGGCAAAATACACTTCAAGTACACTTTTGAAGAAAAGGCATAATTCATGAGAAAATTACTGCAGAAAATCAAATTTCTATACAATGGTTGTCTGAACAGTTCATAAGCTGACAAAGATACTCTTGTTTATGAGGTTTATTTTTCAACATAACACCCTCCCTCCCACCACCACCACCACCACCACATTGGGATCAGGCATTTTTTGTGATGGTCAATGCATGTGTTTTGATTGGTGTGTACCCAACCTCCTGCTCATTAAAATAATCTTATGTCAATTCAGATTTGGTGAAAAGTTAGATAAATCCAATCTCCCTTGTAGTCCACACATTTCTTCCATTGGTGTTGCATTGCTTGGATCCTATTGGTCGAAGAAGTCATAAACAACAGATTTAACATCAGTCTAACAACTTTTCAGCTTACCTTCATAGTATTTTTATCTTAAGTCTTTATGTACAAAGTGAACAGTACAATTTTTCTGTTTGTTTATTTGCTCATTTATCTGTAACTTTTGCTCAGCTCAGAGTGTAGTATCAGTGTGACCTGCTTTGGGTCTCTATCATTCCACTGGTACTTTTGCCCTGGAAGTGATGATAATCTTTTTATCTATTCTTTTTATTATGTTATTTTTTCATGTACGAGGTGCATATGATAAGTTTCCAGACTTTTTTTCGTAAGGGAACTTTTATTGATAGTACACACATGAAACTCTAGTCCCCTTCAAAGTAATCTCCTCTGGCTGCAATGCACTTGTACCGTTCCAACAACTTTTGAAAGGCCCCATGGAAGTCCTCTTGTGTGACCGTGTCAATGACCTTTATCACAGCCTCTTTCATCTCCTCAATTGTCTCATAATGACAGCCTGTGAGCTTAGGGAATAACCAAAAGTCACAGGTAGCAACGTCTGAACTATAGGGAGGCTGAGGAACTGTCTTGATGCCCATCTTTGTCAAATAGTCTGTGACAAGGATTGAGTTGTGGACTGGTGCATTGTCCAGGTGGAAATGCCACTGACCTGATTTGAAGAGTGTTGGCCTCTTCCAATGGAATCTCTTCCTAAACTCCCTTAAAACCTCAACATAGTAACCCTAACCCTTTGGCCAATCAACTCTGGTCTATTGACTTCCTTACTCCTGCCACACCTCTCATCATCCCTCACAGACTCCCTGCCTTCCTTGAATCTCTTATGCCACTCAAAAACTGATGCTTGATTTCTGCATGATGCTCCAAAAGCAGTCTGAAACATTCCATACATTTCTGTGGCATTTTTTCCAAGTTTAAAACAGAATTTTATTGCATATTGATCTTCTAAAGTGTCAGATTGTATTTTTGAAATTCACCAGCAGTGGCAATAAGGCTTTAGTAGGGTGTATTCCAATTGCTGCTGTAGCTGTTCATTTGAACCTGAAATCATAAAAATTGGTCAGTCATTTCATAAGATATATAGCAATAACATACTGACTTTTCAAGAGTCTATGACAATTTCATATGCCCATACAAAAAAGTCTGGAAACTATATCATATGCATCTCGCATCAAATTATAGATAGTTATAGATTAGGGGCTCAAAAGGGCCATTTCATACTAGGGGAGAGGCACAATGGGCTAAAAATAAGATGATGGGTGGGTGCAATTTCCACCAGTTACAATGCTTATCTGCAATATGGCTGATAGGGGGCTATTTTTTTTCCCATCAAAACGAATATACATATGATAGTAAGTGGTATATGTGAATTAGTATAAAATTTAGGAGGACAAATAGGGTGGAGCATCTATGTTCAAATTGTCATTTTCTGGCCCTCCTGCTTGGAATAAGAGTGTAGCAACTTTACTCATGGAAGTCTAAATATATTACAAAACAAAACACAACAAAAAACAAATGAAAGAATGAAAATCAAAAATAAAATAAAGAAATCAACTATATATTTTGAAACATAACGTTTTGCTTATTTTGTATTCATTTTTTTAACTGATATACCCTTTGAAATATTAACTGTTTTTATCAGCATAGTTCATTTCATACATTTTTTAAACAATGTGATTTTCCAAATACACAAATACTATATCTTGTTGTACAAATAGATTGATTGATTTTAATGGCATGTCATCCTGTCTTGGGTTATTTATGCCTAGGTGTGAGGAAATTGCATTTGTTGTACATCTATCTTGAAATTTTTTTGTATTTGTTTCATAAGAGTTTTTACACACAGTTATGTGATATCAAGTATTCCAATCTAAAACAAATAATTATATGGTTGCATATTAGGAATTCTTATTTCTATAGTTATATGGTTTCAAGTAACTAATAATAATCCTGAGTCAACAATTATAGCTTTAAATAGTTATTCTTAAAATAGATAATTTATAGTTATTTATCTAATATTACTATTGAATACGAATATTTTTCACCAGATCTATTTGATCCATAGATAGTATTCTAACAGGTACGACCATTCTGGGTCGAAGACAACCTGGGAGTAATGGCAATGAATAGGTACTCTCCACAAGATATCCAGATGATCAAACTAGGGCCTCACCATCAGTTGCTATTTAGGGTCATACCCAGAACACCCCTTTCTAGGGAAGAGGGATATAACCCCTCTACAGGAGATATAGTCAGAGTATTGTAAGCCCTGCCAACAGAGAATGTAAGTGTTAGAGATTCAACTGTAAACAGGATACAACCTATGTATGTGTGTGTGTGTGTGTGTGTGTGTGTGTGTGTGTGTGTGTGCATATGCATATCAGTGTGTGTGTGTATTTGTGTACACAAACTTATGCATACCTGTATATACGTTGTAATTTACCAAGCTTTTTGCTTAAATGTGACACAAGGCCAAAAAAATGGGGCACCCAGTGAGACTCAAATTCACTCATGAAGGTTTGCTAAGCTTTTTTCCAACCATTACATCACCTGAGGCACCCATATCTGTGTATGTGTACCCACAAACACACATGCATATCTATGTCTGTGTACATACTCATAGACAGATATGAGTGTATTCTTTTATACACGTATAAATCCCCATTCACACACATTTTGAACTGACTGTTATTTTACTATACATTTTGAGCTTGGTATTTTGAGCTGAGTGTCATTTTACAGTGCACTGTTAGCTTAATCTTTCAAGCTTAGAGAGATCATACCAAGACCAAATAACGTTACCATTAACAGTTTTTCTTTTAATGGAATGATGAGATAGCTTTACACAAAGATTCTTTTGCCGAGGTATAAAGTCTGAATGTATTTTTAGCATTTTTTTTATTGAATAAAATTTATCCTAGAAAACAACAGAATATCTAATGAGTAAAGATTAATAAATCCAATTGATATGTACCAGTGTACATATTCATATCTTTGAATATCTGTGTGTGTATATCTGCAAATATTTCTATCTGGAATAGCTTGATATTTTGATACTTGTACTAAAAATAAGAATAATGGTTAATCTCTGTAGAAATATCAACAATTATAAGAGATTCAAATGTAAATATGATACAACTCATATTATAACCTTTAAATATGCATTCTTATCATTATGTTGACTGCTTGCATTTATTATCTAGAGTGTAGCAATGAAAACATCTTGAGGTAAATGATATCCATCAATTTGTACTGAGCAGGTTCAAAATTGAGTGAAATTCAGAAATATAAAGTCAGTCAAAGAACACCTTCATAAATCTTCATTTGCAAAGCCAATATGTCCATATACACCCCAATCAAATATACCAGGGTTAAATTATTTCAAATAGAATGTTATACAATCAAAAAGGATATTATTAGATACCAATTAATATATTGTAGAAGTCAACTTGACATTTGAGAAGACCTCAAGATTTTTACATCAGAATTCTGGATTAGACTTATACATACAGTAGGCTACTGTGATGTTCGAGTTAGTGTTTACAGTCAGCCCATAAACTGTTGGAAATGATATGTGATATAGTGTTGGTTGGTTAGTTGTTTCGTTTTATGGTGTAACAAACCTTTTTGGGTCATTTAAAGCCGAATTAAATTTCAAACAATTCAGTTTAGTATAAGTATATTTTTTGTTTACACAGTTAAATGTAAAAACAGTTCTATTTCAAACAATTCAGTTTAGCATAAGTACACAGTTTAGTTCTATTTGACCCATAGATAGGTTCCTATCAGGTGCTACTATTCTGGGCTAGAGTGGACCCAGGAGCGATGGCAATGAAGAGGTATTTCACATTCCCCAAAGCTCCACTATTACTGGAACCTCACCATGAGATTGTTTAGTGTTATATCCAGGACACTTGTTGGAGGGGGTCTTACTCCTCTGCAGTGAAGCTGTCGTGTATTTTACAGCCCCAGCAAACTGGACAAATGATAGAGTGTTAATTTGATATTTAATTTGTATTAGTTTTATCATTTTATTTTAATCTGTACGTTAATTTGTTAAATATATTCACAAAACACAACTTTAAATTAGAAATGTTTGTGACAGCTTGCTGGAATTATAATAAGTGTTGTATATCGACTGTTAGGAATAAAGTTCTACTGGTTAACCACTCTATCTTAAAGGTTTGGATTTTAGCCCAGCAGTACAAGTCAACCCTTATTTTTGTAAAGATTTTTTCAGAGTTTAAAAGTCAACTAGTATGGGTTGGGTTGGGTTTCTTTGTTTAATGGCATATCAACCTTTGTAGGTTATTCAATGCCAAACCATTTTCCTAGAAGAACAGTAGTGGTACTACTTAACCCATAGCTGGGAGGATAAGAGGGTTAATACCTTTCCCAAGGGTATTTGCCCGAAAGTGAACGTAATAGCGCGACTGGAGTACGAACTCGCTTTCTATGATTCTGCAGTCCATCGCTTTAACCATTACACCAGGAGGACACCCCCTCAACTAGTATGCCACAATTTATGGTAATTGTCTAATACTACATTTCTAAAAATATGGAAATATGTCACATTCAAAAATATTTTTTCTAGATTTGACTTTAAACATGATTTAGAATATGTTCAAGTCACCTTTACTAAATATCTGAAAAAGCAAGTTGAATATCAGGTTTTCAAGAATTTCATGCACTTATGAACCAAAAAATAGATTTAGTTTTCTGGTACTACCAGGCATATTAATAGCTCTGCTTTATCCAAATTGATTTTTTCTTTGTATTGTCTGTAAACAAATACAGAAATCCTAAGAGGCAATTTAGTTTATTTATAGGATATTATTAACCATTTAACCCTTTCACTACAGTGTGCCACTATATTCAAATTCCTATCACTGCATCATGTGCAAGAATATGTGTTATAGCTATGATGACTGAATGAAAGACTATAACACTTTACTTTATAAAAACATATATATATATATATATCTTCTTTATTACTCAAAGGGTCCAAAATTGGCGGTAAATATGAGAGAGAAAGAGAGAGACAGAGACAAAGGATTTAGACACAGGCTGACAGAGGACTGCTTTATTGACTATATTCAGAGCCCCACTTGGTGCATCTTTACCAAGGGCCACTGCTTCCCCCTCCTGTGGGTGGCACCCAGGGCAGCTTCTGCTCTGACTTGACTGCCCTTCTGACTGCAACTCCAACTAACTGACTGCTCTGGCTATGGGTACCTGTGTACATATAATTTCATAACACCTATACATTCCAGTTATCCTTCTAACTGTCAACCCACATGACCTGCTTCTGCTGTTCTCCTGTTTTAGAAATCTCAAATTGATGGCTCTGTGCAACATATGTATTTACACAACTCCTCTGCAATGAGCAGGATGTAACGCAAGATCAATTTTTTAAGCAGAGTTTAACAAGTTTGAATTTAGAGTTTTTCTTCTCCAAGACTGGTTGTCATAACAATTTTAAAGAGCCCAGTCTACCCTACTATTTACCAATAGCTGGAGAGAGAATAGTTGGATTCAAACATTTCTTGAGGGTATTAGCACAATGTAAAATGCAAACAGGCTCATCTAGGGTTTGAACTCATGTCACCATATCCATTTCCAATGTGAAAATATAGTCAAATTCTACTCAAAGTTCTATTTACTGCCAGTATTTCCCAACTGCTTGGGAATTTTATAGAGAAGTTTTTTTATTTTGACATAAAATTCCTATTTTACATCTAGATTGTTGCCTTGGAATCTCTAGAGGTTAGTGATATCTGTTGTTTTTCACAGAGTAGCTTCTTAAATAAATTGACCATTACACTATGAACATCTCCATACTAGTATGCTCAATGAAGATGAAACTCCCTATCACAATAATGGTGAACAAGATTCACTTACTAACTACTATAGTATAATACAGAACCTAGTTAGGAATTACTAAGTTCAACTTGCCCAGTCAGCTGGGGCTGTAGAATATACTGACTGCTTCTCTGCAGAGGGGTAAGACCCCCCTCTAATGAGTGTCCTAGATATGACACTAAACAGTCTGATGGTGAGGTTCCAGTAATGCAGGAGCTTTGAGGAATGTGGAGTACTCCTTCATTGTGATTGCTCCCAGGTCCACTCTGGCCCAGAGTAGTAGAACCTGATAGGACCCTATCTTTAGGTCAAATAGAAATAAACTGTGAACTAATGCTAAACAGAATTGCTTGAAATAGGACTGTTTTGACATTTAAACTGTGTACTTATGTGAAATATAATTGTTTAAAATTGAATTTGGTGTTAAATGACCTGAAAAGGGTTGATATACCAACCAACCAACCAACCAACCAACCTAAGTTCAATGACGTTGCATGCATTTAGTATCTCGTAAAGACTGACTTTCCTCAAGCAATAATGGTCTGTGAGACTATATTTGTTAACCATTATCTTGTAATTAGGTACCAATAGCACAAAAGGATTGATTTTAAACTAGCTTTATTTACAGCTAACCCTTTCAATAAGCCAGGGCTCATCTGGCATTCATGCTTGGTAGACTATTGTAAGCTGATCCCTTGGTCTCAAAGAGCCTCCCTCCTTGGTATTACCTGCTTGGCAGGGCTGAGTTTATCAACAGGTGACTGAGGCATGCCAAAAGGTGAATGCTAAGGAGATCAAGTATTTTTGTGATGGCCACACAAGTCTCAATTTATAAAATAACTTCATGTCAAATCAAACCCTTTCAAAGCTGTTTGCCTATGACTGGATTCCTAAAACTATACGATGTGAGACTATCGTTGAATTCCTAGGATCATGCTATATGCAAATAAAGTGAAATTTTCAGTTCTTTTTGCTGGTCTATATTTTCTACCAGCTCGGATCTTTTACAAAAATGTTTCTTGTTATTTTGACACAAAATTAAACTATTTTTGCCATATTTTACACTTGGATTTTTGCAATAGAAACTCATAGAGGTAAATATCAATCACTTTGCACTGAACAGGTTCTAAAAGAAATTATACAAGATCCAAACTCAGAATTGAGTGAAATTAGCTTGTATCAAGTCAATTTTGATAACAGGCATTACCCTCTCAGTGGGACTTACAATACAATCACTGTATCTACTGCTGAGAAGTAAGACCTCACTCCTCCAAAAAAGGGAGCTTCCTGGATATGATACAAAAATGCATTTGATGGTTAGGTTCTTGTTCTGGATTTCTTGGAAGAGTGGAATACTCCTTTACTGCTATTACTCCCAGGTTCACTCTGACCAGGAGTGATAGCACCTGTTTGGATTCCATTTATAGGTCAAACAGATCTGTTTGCAAATCATTTGCATCAAACAGGAATACTTGATATCATATAGAGGGAGTTCCGTGGCTAATGTGCTGGACCTCAACATCATAGTGAGTGAATTCAAACTCTATTGATGCTATAATATTCACTTTCAGACTAACGCCCTAGACAAAAGTATGAATTCCCTTATCCCTCCAGGTATAGGTTAAATAGCACTACTGCTTTCATTCTTTAATGATAGTTTTAGCAGTAAATAACCCAGAAAGGTTGATATGCCATTAAACAAAGAAACTAAATCAAACCAAACTATTCAATTGTATGCAAAAACTTAGAAAAAACTATGCAAAAAAAAAAGCAAATATAAATGCACAATGTATGTAATTCCCTAACCTCTCGGTATAAAAGAACACCAGATAGCTTAACACACTGTTAAAATCAATCAATAAGATTCAGGTGTTACACATATTATGGTACATAATATTCTTTTTATTGTTTTAAGTCCAGTTCATGATATTTACACTGATTACCCAGACATTTTATGGTGGTTTAAAGGTAACATTTTCAGAAACCTGTTTTTGATAGAAAATCTTATGCTGGGAGTCAGTGAAAACTGGAAAAATGTTGCTGCAAATGGTTTAATGTGGGTTATAGTAATATTTTCTTTAAAAGTCACTTCTTTCATTAATGATTCATTAACTAATATGAAACATCTGACCTATGTTATTGAATAATTTTTTTAGGAAGATCTTCATGTTGATACCATTATTATATTTTTTGCTCTTTTTGCTCTTCTTTCCTTTTTTCTCTCAACATCAAAGCCACAGAAACTGAATGATAATTAGTATTCCTCATAAATAAAATATACCATGGCTAGTTTATTCATGCCATGAAAAAATCAGTATTTTTTAGTGTCTACTGCAATTGTTACAAGTTCATTCTATGTGCATTTTGGGATCATGTAAGTGTAGATTGTTCAGCATTCTAGTTTTCCCAGTATTTTATCATGTATACACTTTTTGCAGTTTGCCATCCAGCAATATCTATGAATTACCTTCAATTCATTTACCTGGTGCTAAAAAGAATTAAAGTAAGTAAAGTTGGTGACCTTAGTCGAGGGTGACTCAAAGGTTCCTTTTTCAATAGCTACTACATTGAGGTGTAGGGGAGGGCACGATTCCATTCCCTGAATTCCTCCACTTTTCCCTTGATATGTTTAATATATTATTACTCCTCTCCCTCTATATAGTCTAGGATTGTTGATATGCCATAAAATCCAAATGACAACTAACCTTTCTCCCTGTTTGTGTAGGTTTAAATTTTTTTTTTCTTTCATAAAGAGTAATATGTAGTCAATTTGGTATATTGGCATTATTCTAAACATTCTATAACTGGTTGTCTAAATTTCTGAGACAAAGCTTGATGATTTTATCATTAAGGGTTTTTGGACTATTGTCTCCATCTTTATTGTTATTTCCACAACGTTTTGGCTGATATGTCCTCTGGTCTTCTTCAGATGTTTGTCGAACTCAGGAACCTTCACGGAACTTCGAACTACGTCCTTTATTGAATCCATGGGGGTCGCCTGTTCTGATTCTGTTAGCCGTAATTGGGTACAAGTGTTAAGTATTCCTGTATTATTACTCGCTTGCAGTCAGAATTGAACCTCTAACCTCTAGATGATTGTCTCCTTAGAAGATTTGGGAACCAATGCCTATAACTGTTACGCTATGTGTCCTGCTATTACTACATTCTTAAATGTGTTTTGAAACATACTGTAAGGATACCCTGTTGTTTAGAATCTGAGTCAATCCTATTCATACTTTTTTACACTTTCAACATTTAATTATGTAGACTATGTTTTTTGAATTGCAACTTGAATTCTTATTTATTATGAATTTTGTTTTGGGATATTTAAAAATATAGGATTTTCCTTCTTAGATTATATTACATACTCCACATCTTTTATCCTTGCATTTTGTGACTCCATGTGTTGTGTGTTCCCCAATTGTAGATGAGGTGAGTATCTATTTTGAATTTCTGGGTTGTCTCTGGCTTTTAATGATTTTTGCTATGTCTAGTATGTTTTTGATTCTGTCATTGTTTTTAATTTGTTTGAGATTTTTTATTATTTCTGTGAATAATTCAGGGTGTTTTTGTATGTTGAGACATATGCCAAGGGTACTTCATTGCTATGTTTTTTGAGTTTGTAGTTCTTTTAATGATATTTTCTCTGCTAATTTGAATCCCTTATTTATTAGTGTAATTAGATATCCCTTCTGATGCAGGATCATAGAATGAGGCTTTTTATTAGTAGCTATAGTGCATATTATACATGCTAGAGTGTAAGGGATGGATTTTATGTAGTATTGGGGGTGGTATTGTTGGGTGTTTGCACATTTGTGGTAAATATTTGTGATAATTTGGCCACTTTCATTTTTAATGAGGATGTCTAAAAATGGTAATTTTTTAAAGCTGTATTCCATGTTGAATTTTATTTTAAGGTTTTGAAGTAAGTTATATAAATCATTACTGTTGCCACATTGGCATTTCCAGGATATGAAACAATCATCTAAGTAACTTTTATATCAATAGTGATAATTTAGTTTGGTATATTTATAAACAAAAAATGCTCAATATCATTCACAGAGCATACATATTTAAGTTAAGATAGTGTGATTACCGAGTCGATACTGCTTGGCAACTATCCGTTTCTCTCCTATGTATTCTCTAGGCCAAGACTTAGCCAGATGAATGCATAGGCAAGGAACTGATAGTTGCTAAGCACTATTATGTCTGTGTCTTTAAGACAGCATGGTTACAGAGCCAAAGGTGCTTGACAACTATAAGTTTCTCACCTATGTATTCCCCAGGGCAAGACTTAGATGAATGCATAAGTAAGAAACTGATGGTTGCTAAGCACCATTAACTCTGCATCTTTAAGATAGCATGGATACAGAGCCAAAGGTGCTTGGCAACTATCAGTTTCTATTTTATGTATTCACCAGGCTAAAACTTAGATGAATGCAGAGACAAGAAATTGATAGTTGCCAAGTACCACTGAATCTGTGTCTACGCTATCCTAATATATATATATATATATATATATATATATATATATATGGGGGGGTATTATGTAGAAAAAAATTTCTTATAAAGAATTAATTTTCTTCTAAACCAAAGATACCAGGATTTTATTATTTCTTCTGGAATTAGATATTATTAGTTATTTTTTTATTACTAAACTATCATGTTGGAACCAAAAATATGAATATGTAGGCATCACCATTGTAGATTTTGGTATTTATAAAAAAATTTTTGATTGTATAAAATTATATTTGAAATAATACAACCTTAGTATATTTGGTTAAGAAGAAAATGAGCTTTTTTATTCAAAACCTTGGTTTGGGAAGTATTTATGGACATATTCAAGCTTTTGGTTTTGCAAATGAAAATTTACGAAGGTATTCTTTGACTGTCTAAAGCATGTAAATGGCAGATAGTCTCTATGGGAGATAGGCAGGATCTACCATAGAGCTCGGAAGGGAAGGTCTGAGAAGTTTTTGATTACAATACAGCACTGAGGTTTTTTCCTTCAAAGCCCAGTTGTCTGGGGCTGTAGAACACACTGACTGCATCTCCGCTGTAGGGTAAGACCCCACCTCCAGCAAATGTCCTGAATATGACACTAAACAATCTGATGGTGAGGCTCCAGTAATGCTAGAACTTTGGGGAATGCAAAGTACCTCTTCATTGCCATTGGTTCCAGGTCTACCCTGGCCCAGAGTGGTAGCACCTAATAGTGTCCTTTCTATGGGTCAAATAGAACTGTTTGATATTTAAACTGTGTGTAAACAAATGACTTAAGCTAAACTGAATTATTTGAAATAGAATTGTTTGGTCATTTAACTGTGTGTAAACAAATGACAGGTGTTTAATTGAATTATTAGTGTTAAGAGGCAGTACTTGAAAACATTCAACTGTGTGCAAATAAATGATTAATAGTAAATAGAATTATTTGTATAAGAAAAGAAAAAGTGAAACCATTTAACTGTATGATAAAAAAAATGAGCTCAGGATTATTTTAAAATGTTATCTAAAAAATGTCTTTAAAAATCATATATTTGATATATATGTAAAAAAAGATTTGCCATTAAATAACCTACAATGGTTTATATTGTAGCAGAAAGAATTTCGTATTTTTGTTTGGCGTGTAATTTAATTCGACTATTAGGGTCAATGCATAATTTCACCCAATCAGGATGACTTATCCTATTCAGTCTGGATCATCTTTCCAGGCAGCAGAAATTGGGGAAGCTGTCAAACACTTTTTCTTTTTCAGAACTGCTTCGTTCAAGACAGATGTCTTACTGTCTGCTCTTTAATAGCAGCAGCAGCATCACACCACCATGAGGGAAGCTGTCTAATTTATGGACCCCTTGCGCCTATTCTCTTAGACCAGTTGAATATGAATTAGATTAATTCAATATGCCACACACAGGAACAACTTTACGTCACTCCCAAAATTGGCTATGTCAACTGCGATGCAAAATTCTGCTCTGATGCCTAGCTACTTCACCTCTGGGCAACATTTTCTGGAGATATTCACGCTTCTCCCCAAAACAACTAGAACCACAAACTCACGGGGACTACAAACGTTTCTGTCCTCAAACAGCAAACATGACCTTTGCTACACTATGGCAAACATATCTCCCTCACACATTCAACAATGCCTTAACCTAACGATGCACTTTTCGCTCAGGCATTTAGCTGCTAAAATGCTTTCTCAACTATCATAACTTCATTTCGTTTCCTCACTTCTTTCCTTCCTACGAGGCTTGCAGCATAAACGTAAACCCTTTATTCCATGCTGCCATTAAAAACCTTCATATAAAACCAGACGGCATCTTCGTCTTCTTACTTCAACATCCTCCTTTATTTTCCAATAACACTTAGCAAGTAACAACATAACCAACACGCGCAAGAATACATAATAACAACATTGCTAAAATATAATAATGTCCCTTCGCTAAAATATGCTACAAAACCAAACCAAACCAAACCAAACTGATCTTTTCCTTTAGTTTGGCTTTGATGATGATCTGCCAACATTGTTGTCTTGTTTCATAGTTGAGGAAAAATAGATAGATTTAGGCTTTTCCCAAGGGCATTTGAGCAAAGGAAATGCAAACAATCTTGATTAGAACTTGAACTTATATTGCCAATTCCATTTTCTGTGCTAATAAACATTACACTGCAAATAGCAAATGCAATTACATAATGAATCTATACTCATTTTAAACACACATCTCAAGTTACTTTCAATCAGGATAGAATGACATAAGGTTCTACATAAATAATGCAGTTTATCAATGAAGAGGGAAGAAACAGAGTAATATAAAGTTCATATAATACACTAAAGGAATTAGATTCCTCATGAAACAGGTCATTGTTTTGTATCTAAAAAGAATCAATAGTGAATCAAACTTCTATCGTAAAAGGAAAAATGATTCTGGTTCAGTACATTCTCTTTGTAATGCCAAGCCCTCCCTTACAAATAAACAGATTCATTCACAAACTTGGAAAGGAATTTTTATTGCTATGGGCATATCCAACTATATTTACTTTTAGGATGAAAATGTTTGCATACATGACAATTTATACAAATATAATCATTGATTAATTATATCATGTATTTCAGGAAAGTGGGGAGCATAAAAATGAATGTATACTTTGTATATTTATAAAAACACATACTTTTCCTTTTTCATGCAGACACCCACAATATACATTTTTTTCTTTATTTTTCTTCCTCCATATTTGCAAAAATTTCAAAAATTCTTTTGCCTCCAACAAACAGAAAACTTTCAGCCATTAGTAGTCAATACTCAAAGGAGAAAGCTTAGTGGCAATCTATATTGCTGTTTATGACACAGTGCGTAAGAGATATAGGTTACATTACAAGAAACTTTCTATAGTTTGAATGTATGAGAAAACTTTGCTTCAGGGCAGGATAATGTTCTGTTGGTAGAGAGGTCGGACAAGGTTTAGCTTAAGTGTAGAACAATATATTATAGGCAGAGAGGTCTGAGATGGTTCAACTTAGGAGTAGAAGAATAATATACTGTTGACAGAGTGATCTAACGAGATTCATCTGGGATATAAAATACTGTTAACAGAGAGGTCTGACAAAGTTCATTATAAGACTAGAATAGTATACTGTTGACGAATAATCTAACAAGATTCACCTGGGATATAAAATACTGTTAAGAGAGGTCTGACAAAGTTTATTATAAGACTAAAATAATATACTGTTGATGAGTGATCTAACAAGATTCATCTGGGATATAAAATACTGTTAATAGAGAGGTCTGGCAAAGTTCATTATAAGACTAGAATAATATACTGTTGACAGAGTGATCTAACAAAGTTCATCTGGAATATAGAAGAATATACTGTTAGCAGAGAGGTCTGTCAAGTTTGGAGTAGAATAATACACTTTTAACAGAAAAGTCTAACAAGGTTCAGCTAAAATATAGAAAAATATACTGTCCTGGTTTAGCTCAAGAGTAGAATAATACACTGTTGATAAAGAAGTCTAACAAGTTTTAGCTAGGATATAGAATAATATACTGTTGACAGAGAGGTCTGACAAGGTTCATCATAGGATTAGAATAATACACTGTTGGTAGAAAGGTCTAACGAGGTTCAACTGAAACATAGAATAATTTTCAGAGGTTTGACAAGTTTCAACTTTAGAGTAGAATAATGCACTGTTGATAGGGAGGTCTAACAAAATTCAGCTGGGATAGAGAATAATATACAGTTGGCAGTAAGTTCTGATAAAGTCCATCTCAACAGTTGAATAATGCACCACTGACAGAGAGGTTCAACCATGTTTGGCTGGGATACAGAATAATGTACTATTGGCAGGGAAGTCTGACAAAGTTCATCTCAAGAGTAAAATAACACGTCATTGTTAAAGAGGTAACAAACTTCAGCAGGGACAGAATAATGTACAGCTGGCCCAGTTTCATAGTACATGCTCGAAGCATTCCATAAGGAAGTTCTGACAATGGTTGTTCTTATTCAAAACTAGACATGAGGCTCCACACATTAAACTCTACTTTATGTCATATTCTGTCGTCAGGAGGAGAAAGACAAATGAACTATCATAATGAATTATAAGAATATTTAGTTTGCAATTAAAAGATAATGAACATTATTTGATATTTTGATATAATGGTTTTGTGATTAACCAAAAAAGTTAGGTCAGGTTTCTGACATAGTGACATTTTGTCATTTTTAATTGCAAAACCGCATCTTGAGGGATAAAAGGCTGCAGCCACACCCCATATCTGATGGCGCTGCTGTTTTAGCGAGGCATGTATGTATTTACTCAACCTCTATGCCACAGGCAGGGTATAATACAAGGTCATTTCTTTTTTAAGTTGGGCACAACTGATTTGAATTAGGAGTTTTCCTTCTACTGGACCAGTTGCCTTACCAAGGCGGAAGAGTCCAGTCAGCCCAACTCTTTACTCATAGCTGGCAGGGATTCAAACCTTTCTCAAAGGAATTAGTACAAAGTGAAGGTTTAATGAAAATGTAAATTTTTATTGGTTAATACAAAAGTGAAAAAAGACAGAAGACTGGGTTTTCAGTTAGATTTCAAGAGTTGGATATGAGCCATTGAAGAGACCACACATTTTGGGAGAACTAGAATTAAATGAGTAGCACCCTTCCCTACACCTCAGTGTAGTAGCTATTGAAAAAGGAGCCTTCTGGTCGCCCTCGACTACAGTTGCCAACTTACTTAAAAGAGTTAGCTCATAAAAGGCTTTGGGCCCTTTTAGGCAAGCAAAGCAAAGAACGGCAAGGGAATTTCACTTCTCTTTCTACAAAAAAGAAAATGCAACTTTTATGAAGGTTGGCCTAATTGATTAACATCTGAACAAAGTGGGAAGTTATAAAAATATGAATATGGGTTTGTCAACTTTCTTCCAACATTTCTGGAAAATATCGGTATCAAGTGACAATATCAAGGCATCACATCAAACAGTTTGTCCAATAATGCAATAATTTATCATATACCTGATGTATAATTTGAGTTCTGTTTCTTTTTTCAGATAATATAACCACAAATAAAGGTGACAATGTATAACATTTTATGGTATATACAAGGGATAGCAGAAAAGTTCATAAGCTGACCAAGATACACCCATAGAATGTGATCAAATGAGGTTTATTTTTCATCATAAAAACCCACTCTCATAAAACACCTTACTAGAGACTTTCATAAAGAAAATCCATCCATTGTTAACCACTTACATTTTAGTTATTGTTTATTATTGATGTTGCTAAATGAATTGTGCCCTTTACCCTTTTCAGCATAAAATTATGATGCAAGTAGAGTTTAAACTAGAAGTAATCATTGATCATATTGTGTAGAGAGATATACACATTGGGAGACAAATATTTTTTCTAAGGAATTAAATACATCGATGTTAACACTTACATTCTAAGAATTGAGGTTGATTGGTGGCTTTTATGCTATGTCAACCCTTGTTGGGTTTTTTAAATCAAAGTCAGTTTAACAATTATGGCCTTCAATTATAGATATTTTCAAAAAGCTATCTTCACAGTTATTTTAAACAGGTAAACACAGCAGTTGGCTGGGGCTGCAGAATACACCAACTGCATCTCAGCATAGAGGTAAGACTTCTCCCCACGACGAGTGTCCTAGATATGACACTAAACAATCTGATGGTGAGGCTCCAATAATGCTGGAGCTTTGGGGAATGCAGAGTATCTCTTATTGCCATTGCTCCCAGGTCTACCCTGGCCCAGATTGGGAGCACCTGAGTGTCCTATCTATGGGTCAAATAGAACTAAACTATGAACTTATGCTAAACTGAATTCCTTGACATAGAACTGTTTTTGACATTTACACTGTGTACTTATGTTAAACCGGCTCATTGGCCCAGTGGGTAGAGTGTTTGCCAATAGTCTGGGAGACCTGGGTTCAATCCCAGGTCAAGTCATACCAAAGACTTTAAAAATGGTACTTGATTCCTCCTTGCTTAACACTAAGCAATATAAAGTACATATCAAGGGTAAAGTGGAGCAATCCAGGGAAAGGAGTAGCGCCCTCCCATACACATCGGTGTAGTAGCTACTGAAAAGGGAGCCTTTGGGTCACCCCTAACTACGGTCGCCAACTTTACTTTTTTTTAGTTATGTTAAACTGATTTGTTTGAAATAGAAATGTTTATATGTTTAAAATGGATTTAGCATGAAATAACCATCAATGATTGATATGCCATAAAACCAAACCAAACTGCATACTTAGCAAAAGAATCAATATTTTTAGAGCTAATGTAATATAGTTCAGAATTCTTTTAAACAGGTAAACACTTCATACTTAGTTACAATATCATTGTTTTAAGAGTGAAAGTATTAATCAAGTTCACAATCATTTTAAACAAATGAATACTTCATATATAGTTGCAATAATAATGTTTTAAGAGCCAATGAATTAATAAAATGTACTATCAGGTCTATTTGAACTTGAGATGGAACCCTAACAGGTACTACCACTCTGAGTAAGAATGGACCTGGCAGTAATTCCAAAGAAGCAGTGATTCAACACTCACTAGGACTCCAGAATTGGAGCCTCACCACAGGATAGAGTTTAGTGTTATACCCAGGACACCAAGAACTGAATGTTGGGGAGCCTGAAATATCAAATACCAAAAACAAGATGTTTTCTATTTATTATGACACTGAAACAGAGAAGAGTTTCAGTTGAAATATTCTACATTTTTGTTCAAGTATTTTCAAATAAAATCAGAGAAGGATTAAGATTTTGTAGACCCCTGTACTAGAATATACAAACTGCAACCCCACTCTCTCCCACAAAAAAGCATATCTTGTATTTCACATGAAACTGCATCTGGTGGTTAGGCTCAAGTTCTGGAATTCTGTGGAATGACCCCTTTTGTTGACATCAGGTCTACTCTCACCCAAAATGGTGGTACCTGTTAGGGTTGAATCTATAGATCAAATAGATCTATTTAAAAATGATTAGTTTTAAACAGGAATACTTTAAACCATAACTATATGCAAAAAAAATGAATATAATCATCATTCAATAGGGTTGAAAGAAGTAGTTACTATTTTTTAAAAAGTCAATTGGAAATAGCCCAGTCAGCTGGAGCTGTAGAATATACCGACTGCATCTCAGCAGATGGGTAAGGACCCTGCCCAAGCATAAGAGTCCTGGATATGACACTAAATCATCCAATTTTTAAGCTTTAGGGAATGTGAAGTGCCCTTTCATTACCATTACTCCCAGGTTCACTCTGAGCTGGAGTGGTACTACCTTATAGGGCCCAATCTGCAGGTTAAATAGAACTGTTTATTCATTTACTATACTGGAAACCATTTAACTGTGTGCTAACAAATAATCAGTATTATATTGAATTATTAAGCAGTGCTTGAAACTATTTTACTGTGACAAATAGAACAATTAATGTTAACATTTTTTTGATCTATTTAACTGTGTCCAAAGAGAACTATTAGTGTTAGACAGCAATACTTAAAACCATTTAATTGTGAGCAAACAAATGAACTCAGGTTTGTAAGAAAATAGTTAGCAGCAAATTATTTTTTTTACAAATCATACATATATAATACATATATCATCATCATCATATTGTGCTGGTAGCACGGATATCCCTGACTCTCTCTCGCCACTTTTCCCTATCGTTCATTGCCTCTGGCAGGTCTTCTGGACTACATCCTGTATCCTCGCATAGTTGCTGAATGTATGTTCGTGCTGGTCATCCTGCTTTTGCTTGGCCATATGTGGGGGTCCATAAGAGTACATCATTTATGAGTTCGTCCCTGCTTCTCCAGCAGTGTCCTGCATGTCTGGTTCATCTAACTTGAATAGCTTTCGTGATAGGAGGCAGGTGGCCATACAGTTGGTGTCTTGTGGGGTGTTGCCGCCAGGACTTGTTCAATATTGCTCACAGCATTCTTGTGTAATTGCCGTCTAGTTTCTTCTCCAGCCGTTTTGTTAGAGTCCATGTAGTGCATCCATATAGCAGTATCGATGCGACCGCTGCCTGGAAGAAACTGCGTTTCATTTTATCAGTTAGGTCTGATTTCCATATAATCGATAGCCTATCATATATATATATATATATATATATATATATATATATATATATAAGAAGATTTGGCATTAAATAACCTCCAAGGGTTGATTTGCCATAAGACTCAACCAACCAACCAACAAAATGGAAATGAAATTATGAAAACTTTCAATTGCATGTATATATATATATATATATATCCTAAAATTGAAAATTGAGAAAAATCATATAATAGATTCCTTTACACTTAAAAGCAAGCAAATTCTCTCGTTCACTTTCCACGATCCATTTTCATCTTATTAAGAATTTTGCATGAAAAGCAGTTATAAGAAAAGAGTTGCAATTATTTCCTAACAATTTCATCTTTTTTTTTTGTTATTTCATAAGTGCAAAACACAAAAATTAATACAAAGAAAATAAATTATGGATGATTTCGTGAGAAATAATCAATGCAGAAGAATCCTAAAATACACCTGTCAGGTTTATCATCCGTTAACAGAAATCAAGAAAGTAAAGCACACAAAATAAACCATTTACCCTGATAATTCTAAACAAAAATAACAGATATTTATTTGAAATAACTAATCAGATGATTGCAATGCCAATCACTCAGGCTGTACTAAAGAATGTACAAACAATTTTCTTTAAAATATTTTTTCTTATTTATATACCCAGTTAAATGAAAATATTTGGAAGAAATATGAATGTACAGTATGAGCTATAAATAAGTGCATAACTAATAATTTTTTAAAGAAAAATTCATTTTCTTCCAAGCCAAACATAGTAGGATTTTATTATTTCTCATGGAATGCTATACAATCAAAATGGATATTGTTAGGAATTATTTATTGCCAAACTTGAAATTTTTTACCAAAATATGAATATGTAATTGATTAAAAAAAAAAAGCATACCTCTACACAAAATTTTTTTCAGAAAGTATATTTTCAAACCATACATGATTTTTTCTTTTTTGCTTACAGATTTTTGAGGCTGTCATGCTGGTAATAAATAATACCTCATAATATCTGTGTGTATTATGTTGTACTGGAAATAATAAAATCCTGGTATATTTGGTTTATACAGTAGTACTGACATGGCTACAGCTTAGATAAATTCTGTTTTAGTATATGTGAGAGATCAGGTTTCTATAGCAGTCCATGTTTTTGGACTCTAACAAAATGATTTGAGAAAAAGCTAGAAGGGAACTTTATGCTGCATACTGTTTTGAACAAATCCTGGAAGCAGCATCCTACAAAACAGCAGCTGTATGGCCATTTACCTCCTATCTCACAAATCACTAAGACAAGGAAGACTTGCTGAGATACTGGAGAATTAAGGATGAACTCACTCCTGTGAAAAGTTTTCTTATTGACTCCAATACATGGACACACCAATATTGGCTAACCAGAAAAAAACTTGCATTCATCAAGTGGATGTTGTATAGAAGATTTATCAGAAATGATGTCAAATACAAATAGATGGCAAGAGAGAGTCAAAGTAATCTGTGCTGCTGGTATGGAATGATAATATTGATGATGGTGATCTTAGGTTTAGAAGAAAATTAACTTTTATTATAAATATTGTTAGAAGCATACTTATTTATAGATGAAAACTGTATGAATATGAACAGAAGTACAAAAAATTAGAAATAAACTCAGTCAGATGATGTCTATGTCATTATAGTAAAGAAATAGTGTACAGCAGGATACCCAACCTTTTCAGCCCAAGGGCTAAAAGGCTTGACTCAGGAAGGCTTATGGCTGTGATCTTAAAAAGGACAAAAAATAACAGTTAAATTCTAGATGTGAAATTAATTCCTATTTGATCAGAATACTTGATACCATATAACTGTAAATTACTTGTATTAAGAAAGGTTACTTGAAACTATAATTGTTCACTAAGGATTATTATTAGATATAACTGTGCGCAAACAAATACTTTATCAGATATAAATAATAACTTGAAATAATATGATTATGAAATTTGATAGGAATGCTTGAAACCATTCAACTGTGTGAAAATTATTTGCATCATATTCAAGCACTGGATGTAATATATCTGTGTAAAAAATACCTGAAAAACTCTCTTAAGAAAGAACCACACAAAACATGTAAATATGAACATACAATGCATGCGATTCCTTAACCTTTAGGCATAAAATAACCCTAGATAGGCTGACATGCCATTAAAATCAATCAATCAAGATCAAAAGGCAAAGAGAAAACTTTGAAAGTTGGGTGAAGAGCTACATGAATGGGCCTCTAAGATTGGGTTGGGTTGAGAACCCTTTGTGTGTAGCTATGGCAACAGCTTATAGACTCTGTGCCAAGTTATATAGCTTCTATCATTCAGACAAATGGATGATCAGCATTTTATTAGTGAGCTGTCTTTAATTTTTTGGCACTTCAATTGACTGTGAGAAAAAAATGATTGAGAAAAAAACTTCTGTTTGGTATGAGTTTTGCTATACCAACTCAAGAAAGAGACCAGAACAAAAATTTATATTCTAATGCATACTATACCAAAAAAAAAAAAAAAAAAAGATGAGATGATATACTAGTCAAAACAGTATATAAAAAAAAATCCTCAAAGAAACAAGAAAGAGTTCAGTTTCCTGAACAATTCTTTGAATAATCTTGACTATTAAAATAATAATAATAACAATAATAAAAAATATCAAACAATGTCGAGCATCAACTGAATCAAGAGTCAATACTTCAGCCAAGTACAATGTTCATAACAAGTATGCAATTGCATTTTTCACTCAAGCAGACAAATAGATATCTGAAATTGTAGTTTTATGACATGCCTGGTAATCAAAGAAATTTTGCTTGGTTTTCTGTTCAAAATATATTTCAAGAATATAAGTGAAATTCTTTAATCATGATAAAGAATTTTGAGAGGCTTCCCAAAGCAGAAGCCATATATAATCAACCAGCAGCAAGCAAACAAGAAAAGATCAAAATCAAAATGGTGATGGCAAACTCTTCTGAGAATATGTCAAGTAAAAGATTCAAAAATAGCACAGAAAATATGCCAAGCATTTGAAGATATTTCTTCATTATTTGTTGTTTGTCAAAAATAACTGAATTATACATAAGAGGAAAACACTTGAAACTGAGCCTTCTTTCTTACTGGAAAAAGTAACAAGTTCTGCAGATAGAAGATTTACACAATTTCTTAAAATACAGCATCACTTCCTCTCTTGTTGTCACCAATAATTTCTAAAAAATTCTATAAAGACATATATGTATTTACCCATCTCTCCCCAAAAGGAAGGATGTGACATAAGGTCAGTTTCAAGCAAAGGAGTAAAGCTGATTTGATTTGAGAATTTTCCTTCTCCTAAAGTAATTGTCTAACTAAGACTAAAGAATTCAGTCTGCCTTACTATTTACCAACAACTGAGGGGAAAACATATAGATTCATGCCTATCTCAAGGGTATTAGTGCAAAGTGAATTGCAAATAGCCTCATCCAGGACTTGAACTTGGGTCAATGTTTCTATTTCTTACAATGATAACCATTGTATTAAAGGTGCAGAAGGAGAGGTTGGGTAAGTATAAATAAATTTATTATGATAAGGATAAATTATTTTAGTATTTTTATTTCATTTAGTAATATTTGTAATTTTTAGAATAATAATAATAATAAATTATTTTAATAAATGAATTAAACGTACCAACCTGCCCTAAACGAGAAATTTTAAAGTTAATAACACTAAACTATGTTTATGTGACAACTTTAGATTAACATTATCTTCTCAGTAATGTTTATTAACTTCTATAGCCATTACTCATACTACAAGGGTAAAAACATGATCTTTTTTTTAATCTTTATTTTTGAGTGAGTAAAGAAAATGTCATTGAAATAAGGGAATAATTTTGGTTTCAGCCATATGTCCATTTCATATAGTCAAAAAACAAGAATTGATTAAACTAATCTTATTGACATAAACATGTTTTTATACTTATATTATAAATCAAACTCTTTGATAAAAACATTTAGAGTTTTGGAATAAAAAAAAACAAACAAAAAACAAATATGCTAAAAACTTGCTCCAGAGCCTGAATTAGTAACTGCAGAAATTTTATTGGCCATAGCTTGATCCACTTTTGAATTATGCAACAACAGATTAAAAAGATATTTAGTGAATTACAGTAAGATAATAATCCTATTCTTTCTGCAAATGCTTGCATTAGTTTTGTATCACTGAAAATATTTTTCAGTCAGGTAAATTGATAGTCAAGATTTGTAGGAAATTTTTTTTAATATAGAACCAATTTTCAATTTCACAAATTAAATCATCAAATTCCACTATTAAATGCTAATAATACTGTGAGGATTTTTTCATTTAGTAATCCTATGAATGACGTTCAAGATCAAAATTTTTCAAGAATGAGCAATTGCAAATTTATAGGAAGGGAGAAAATGTTTCTTTTTTACCCTCTCAGCATTCCTCAAAATTATGTGGCAGATGACTGATAAATATTAAATAAATATCTTTTATAATTATTAATATATCTGTTATATCAGTTCAAACATAAAATGTATTGCAGAAATTTTGGTACCTGTTTATTTCCAATATGTGCCTATAAGATTTACCATGTTATGAAGCTTTTGATATATCTTTTTAATAAATCCTATTATTTGGGTTTTAAAATTTACGAGGCCAAAAGAAATGAAACCATTTTTTTTTCTTTTGTCGTATGAGATAGTTATTCTATTTTTAATACCAAAAGTCTTCTCTTTATTTCTGATCAACGCATGTAGTTAGGTTTGGTTTGGTTTCTTTGTTTAATGGCACATCAACTTTCGTAGGTTATCTAATGCCAAAGCCATTCTTCTAGAAGAACAGTAGTGGTACTATTCAACCCATAGCTGGGAGGATAAGGGGGTTCATACCTTCCCCAAGGGTATTTCCCAAAAGTGAACGTAATAGCGCGACTGGAGTACGAACTCGCATACTACAATTCTGCAGTCCATCGCTTTAACCATTACCCCACGAGGACACCCCCCTGCATGTAGTGAGAATAAAATAGTTGTTTAGTTGTTGATTTTTATGAGATACCAACCCTTATTGGATTATCTAATTCCAAAATCAGTCTTTTTTTTTTTTTTTTGTACTAAGCAATTATATGTTTTCAAGTATCTAATGATAACAATTATTCGTAAACAATTGTAGATTCAAGTATGTATTTACTGAATCCCTCTACATGAGCAAGATGTGACACAAGGTAAATTTTTTTTAAGTAGAGTGGCTTAAATCCAGAGTTATTTTTTTTCCAAGAGACAGGTTGCCTTACCAAGTGTAAAGAACCCAGTCTGCCCTTTAATTTACCCTTATCTGGAGTGAGAAGATATATATATATATATATATATATATATATATATATATATATATATATATTCATGCCTTTCCAACAGGCATTAGCACAAAGTGAAATGTAAACAGACATATCCATGATTTGAACTCAGCTTGCCAATTCCATTTTCAGTGATGATAACCATTACACTAAGTGCACCTCCCATTATTGTAGAAGTAGATTTCTATCAAAAGATGTAGCAGTAGATGCACTTTAAAATTCTTTTAGAGAGAAAAACTGATTTTAGAAGTATCATCACAACTCATTTCATATCTATGAGTGTTAAGATCTAAAAAGATAGAAAAATGATCCTTACTCATCTGTCATCTGTTTTAAATTAACAAAAACAAAAGATTTATCCCGCAACCTAATTTGGCCACAAGGGTACTACTCAAGTGGTTTGTCTTTGGCAGAAATAATCTGACTGAGAGCCATGCCTTTCCAGGTATGGTTTGAATTCAGAATTTTCCTTTTTCTAGACCAGTTTCCATGCCAAGGTTATACAAACCCAAACTGCCCTACTATTTACTCATAGCTGGAGGGAGAATAGTTGGATTCATACCTTTCTCGGTGGTATTAGTACTATATGAATTACAAACAGCCTTGTATATAATTTGAATTCAGGGAGCTGATTGAATTTTCTCTGACAAAAACTGTTGGGTTACTAGCACCAAAATTTTTTAAATAGTTGATCAAATATTACTTTTAAACCTGAGCATTCATTACACTTTTGGTAACAATCTAAAAAGAAATATCTTGAGTTTATTTTTCATTTGAATGTCATTTATCATTCAGACATAAGTAAACAAAGAGTTTTCTTCCTTTAATAATTATTTTAATAATGACCTTTTCAATCTATCCTTCAGCTAACAAATCAATGACCTTAGAAGATAAGTTCTATTAAGTGGGACTCCTAACTTTTTCTATCTATCCATAGTGGGAATGGCTCACCCTTAGTTCTGAATTTTCTTAGACTGACTGCCAACTAAGGCTAGAGAGACCAGCAAACAGAAATTGTCTTAGCCAAAATTCAAACTTGACTCCTTGTTAACAGTTTTCAAGCTTTTAACTGTTAGGCCACCAGTATTTCCAATTTGAATTTAACTCATTTGAAACACATGATAATAGACTTTTATTGTTATTCAATGAAATTTCATATTTTTCAAAATGTTCATAAAGTTTGTTGGTAATTACTGAGATTTTGTGAGAAACACTCACAACAAATTGCTATAAGTGAAAAGTTTTCTTAATTTTTTTCATTTTTTCTCCTTAATAAATCAAGCCATAATAAAGCAATCAACTGAAACTTTGTTCTGACAATAGAACTCTTTCTTTGTGTGGTTGATTTTGTTACTACAAACTTTGTGATGTTAATTTTGTTGCTACAAACTTTGTGATGTTAATTTTGTTGCTACAAACTTTGTGATGTTGATTTTGATGCAACAAACATTTTGTAGTTAATTTTGCTGCTACAAACTTTGTAATGTTAATTTTGTTGCTACAAACTTTGTGTTGTTAATTTTTAACAGATTTTTTTTAGATTTATTATCTCTAAACAAAGTTATATTGTATTTTGATTTGTTTTTTTAAAACAAAATAGTGACCAAAAATGTCTGTACTATGCCTGAATAACATAGATGGTTATGAATGTTATATTTGGGTATCTTGTGATGGCAGAATGAGCATATTTGCTTGGTATATTAGCAGCTACTTTTCAAACATTATATATATATATATATATATATATATATATATATATATATATATATATATAAAATGAAATATGACAAATATTTGTGGTAGAGGATATATAGATCTAATTTATTATAACATAGAGAGTCAATGCCATTTGGTTACTATCGGTATAACAACAATCTATCTATATCAATCATGTATTGGTTTGGATATTAAGCATCCAAAACATTTCAGCCAATCCAATCAAGACTTTCCTCCATAGGAAAGAGAAAGCTTTCCTTATATAAGATAGGATAGGGAAGACACAGTCACCTGACAGTCACTAAGTGCCAACAGTGTCTTATCTTATATCTTAATATCACTGATATTGAGCACACTTTATATATAAATATAGCAAACTGCATCACTAATTCTTATATATATATATATATATATATATATATATATATATATATATATATATATATATATATAACCTTCTCTCTTTCTTTAGGGAATTAAAATTTCAGACAACAGAACATCCTTTATCATGATACATCAGTGATGGAAACAATATATTTTTTAAAATCAATATAAAATTCATAAAATGTTTACTGAAGTTTGTATCTGTCCGAGAAAAAGGTTTCTAGTCAGATATAATTCAAAATTAAATTTCCAATGATGACTATCATTTTAACTCTTCTTATTTTTTGTAGATTTTATCAGATTTATTCTATATATTAGGTATGTAATTACAAGTGCCCTATTTTTTGGAAACAGTAAAAAAACCTTTTAAAAATAATAGAAAACTATTTCCTTAATTTTTTAAGCTGGAAATTTTTGCACATAATAAGTAAAAAGGGTAAGAAAACAGATGTCCAAATGAAATCATTACAAACCTGACATTGCAAAGATAATCAAGTCCAATCAATTCTTAGAGACTTACCTGAAATAAAAGAAATAGAAAATTTATTAAACAAACGTTTCTTGATAGTTTTTCAATTTAAAAATACAAAACCAATAGAGCTTAAGTATAAATAAAGGAAACAATACAATAATATTTTCCCTCCCCAAAACCTGGTTTATCTTATTTAATTCTGATGAGGTAAGAAACTAGATCTTGGCATTAAAAAAAGCAATTTTTTCCTCTGAAATACCTTGCCCTGTAGAATACACTGACAGCATCTCTACAGAGGAGTAAGACCCCCCTCCAACGAGTGTCCTGGATGTGACAATAAACAATCTGATGGTGAGGTTACAGTAATACTGGAGCTTTAGGGAAGGAGAAGTACCCTTTCATTGCCATCACTCCCAGGTACACTCTGGCCTGGAGTGGTTGCAGCTGATAGTGTCCCATCTATGGGTCAAATAGAATTAAAATGTGTACTTATGCTAATCTGAATTGTTTGAAATGAAACTACTTTTGGACATTGAAGCTGTGTACTTATGCTAAACTGAATTGCTTGAAATAGAACTGTTTTTGTATGCTAAACTGAATTGTTTGAACTAGAACCATTTTGACATTTACCTGTGAATAAACAAAAAAACAATACTTATATTCAACTGAATTGTTTGAAATAGAACTATTTATAAGTATAAAAATGAATTTGGCATTTATAACCTACAATGGTCTTTATGCCATAAAACCAAACCAAACCTAAATACTATCCTATAAATGCTAAAATATATGACACGTTATCTTAATATTTGTGCCCGTGGTGTAATGGTTATCATCGTAGGAAATGGACACGACGAGACTGATTGCATTTCACATAGCACTAATACCCTTGGGAAAGGTATGAATCCAATTATTCTCCCTCCAGCTATGGGTAAATAGTAGGGCAGACTAGGTTCTTCAGCCTTGGTGAGGGGACTAGTCTAGGAGAAGGAAAACTCTGAATTTAAACCTATTAAACTCCGCTTAAAATTGACCTTGTGTCATATCCTGCCCAAGCGGAGGGGTTGGTAAATATGATATGATAATTATATAATTTAGATTTAAAGATTTTATTTTTGGTCCAGAAGGTTGGTCCTAACTGAATGATAATGCAATGAAACTATTTTACTCTTCCAGTTTAAAAAACTACCTTTTAGTCTCACTAGAAATATTTAATAAAATATAAATAATTATTTTACAAAGAGAATTCATTAATTTTCCTTTTGAAGTTTAAAAAATTCAAATTCTGAATTGTAAGTTATGTCTTGTAGCAACTTCAGCACTATTATTTTTTGTTTGAATTTTTAGTTCTCATGAAGCAATAATGCAATATAACCATTTTTTTTCATCTCTACCTTGAAGAACTACCTTTAAACATAATTAGCAACATAATTATTCTAGTAAAGCCATTCATTTAAAAAAAAAAAAAAAAAAAAACATTTTAAAATTTAAATTATGTACAATTAGTTACATCTTTTGACACCATAATTTGCTGCTGATTACTATTTATTGTTAGAGTCACCTTCTTGATAAAAACTCGTTTTTCAACATATAGAACAACCATTTAGTAATGTTTACATCTTCCTCTGTGTTCAGCCTGTATGCATACTGATTTAGCTCTTCAGCAAGCTGGTTGTCTACAGAGAACAGAGAAATAAACTCTTTTCAATTATTAATATAGATGCATCCCAAGCAACTTTATAATAAAAATGCAGAGTAAATGATTTAAAAAAATAAAGATACATTTCAAATTAAGTATATTCCCATCAAATTATTTGACTGTCAATAGATGGTAGGTTTCAATTTCTTTGTTTAATGGCATATTAATCTTTGTGGGTTAATGCCAAAGCCATCCTCACAGAATAGTGGAACTATTTATTCCATAACTGAGGGGGATATTGGAGTTCATACCTTTCTCGAAGGTATTTAGTCAAAAAGTGAACATAATTGGAGTTTAAACTTGCTATCTAGGATCCTATTTACCCAACCCCTCCGCTCGGGCAGGATATGACACAAGGTCAGTTTTTAAGCAGAGTTTAACAGGTTTGAATTCAGAGTTTTCCTTCTCCTAGACTAGTTGCCTCACCAAGGCTGAAGAACCCAGTCTGCCCTACTATTAACCCATAGCTGGAGGGAGAATAATTGAATTCATACCTTTCCCAAGGGTATTAGTGCTATGTGAAATGCAATCAGTCTCATCCAGGATTTGAACTCGTTTCGCCGTGTCCATTTCCTATGACGATAACCATTACACCACGGGTACCTCCACAAACTTGCTATCTAGGATGTTGCAGTTCATCAACACTTTAGCCACTATACCATGGGGACTCCTCTAGTGGATAGACAAAAAAATCTTTCTAATTGTTCATATAAATTTGGTAGCTCTAAGTAAAACCATTTAGGAAGAGCGTTTAGCATAATGGTTATCGTCATAGGAAATGGAATTGGTGACATGAGTTAAAATCCTAGACAAGGCTGTTTGCATTTCACTTCTTGCAAATGCCCTTGTGAAAGGCATGTATCCATCTCTTCTTCCCCTCTCCAATTATCGGTAAATAGTAAGGCAGACCGGGTTGTTTAGCTTTGGTTAGGCAACCAGTCAAGAAGAAGGAAAACTATAAATTCAAACCAGTTTTACTCCACTTAAAAGATTGATCTTGTGTCACATCCTGTTTGTGATGGTTAGTTGGGTAAATACATGGCTCAAACCATTTGGCTACCTATTGAAGGTAGACAATAAAAAACTATTTCCAATAATTGATATAGATGTATGGGAAATGATTAAAGTATACAAATACATAGCAAATCTGGAAGTTCTACATCAAACCTTTTGGCTGTCTATAGAAGGTAGACAAACCCTTCATAATTATTGATATAGATTATTGACAAGAAACAAACAGTAAAAGTAGCCTTCAAAATATAGAAAGGAGACAATACTAACTTCAATAATAGAACAAATATTGACAAGAAATAATACTGGGTAATTTAAGAGTTACTGACAAAGATTACATCTGTCGAAGGAGAAATAGAAAGTGGCCTGAGTAGAGTCAATATCATAAAAGATGGAGACAAGAAATGGACAAGTGTATCAGAAGGAAAGTACAATATTCATATCAAGAGAAGCTTGAACTGAAGTATATTGGAGAGAGAGAGAGAGAGAGAGAGAGAGAGAGAGAGGTTATGGAATTATGACATCAACACTAAATAGAAGGATGCAGAGAAAAAAAGATAAAACCAGTACAATTAATTTTTAAAAATGTCATGTCATTGTAATAATAAATGAAATGAAGCATATTTTGGATAAATGTATTAGTCATAATTAATTGTGTCTAAAATTAATCTATTGCGAAACATAATAATTTCTCAGATATCTTTATAATGTTTTCTTCTAGATAAAAGTAGCTTTAAATATTATGTGTGATATCACAGGTACAATTTCTAAAGCAAATGTATCAAAACTTTCATTGACTTTAAGGATTAATATACTCAGAAAAGCCAATAAATCTAATCGATGAAATAAAACTTACACTTGATAAAAAAGATATCTATTTCTAATTCAGTCTCTTTTTTTGTCAATGTACTTAACTCAGTTTTGAATATTAATCACAGATTGAATGATGGTGAAAATTTAAGATCAAAACTCAGCTAATAACAATACATCAGGTGACATATATATATATATATATATATATATATATATATACACATGATTTAAAATAAAATACAGTAGAATGAGAAAAAGGAAGAAAGTGTAAACAGAATCATCCATCCAGTCATATATATATATATATAAGACTGGATGGATGATTCTGATGATTCTATTTCAATTGCAAAATATGTCAGGTTGATTGTTTACACTTTCTTCCTTTTTCTCATTCTACTGTATTTTATTTTAAATCACACACACACACACACATATATATATATATATATATATATATATATATATATATATATTACTGCTGTTAGGTTCCTGACCACAAGTTGGTGGCTGATCAACACTAGCTGGGTCACCCTATTGAAGGTGTATTATGTTGAAAGAGCCAACACACCTAATGATCTTGGGAAAAACATCACTGACGATGCGGTCAGGGCCACCTGAGGATATATTCCTTGAAATATATATATATATATTTATTAGTTGTGTCTTTGGCATGCTTAGTATAAGAGTTCTTTTCACAAGAAATGGAATCAACAACTGAGTTCAAATTCTGGACAGGACTCTCTGTGTTTTACTTTACACTAAAGCTATTAAGAAAATCAGGAATCCATCTCCTCTTCATTCTAGTTATGAGTGAATAGTAAGAAAGAATGTTCTTTAGGTTAGGTTAGGAATCCAGTCTAGGAGAAAGAAAACTCTGAATTCAAACCAGCTTTACTCTGTTTAAAATTTGACCTAGAGTTAAATTCTACCAGTAGGAGAAGGGTTGGGTAAATATGTACAATAGCAAACTAATAAGAAAATTCTATGGAAGAACTGAAGATTCTGTTTAAAAAATTATTTTCTGAATGACCTTGGGTCCTCCCCTGATTTTGGTGTAAGGGTTGGAGGTGACTAATAATGGTGGAAAGTGTTATGGGAGAAAATTTTGGAAAATTTTTACATAAAATTGAACCAAATTTAAGGAATCTTGCCAGGTAACAAGAAAAAAATCAATGAAATAACTTTTTTTGTATTTTCTTTGTAATGAAATATGTTCAAGAGAAAAACTGCTGCCTATATACGAGGGGCCTTTAATAAGTTTCCAGACTTTTTTGTACAGGCATTTAAAATTGTTGTAGACTCTTGAAAATTAACTATGTTATTACAATACATCTTATGAGATGACTAACCAATTTTTATGATTTCAGGTTCAAATGAACAGCTGGTGGAAAAAATGAAATGAGGACAATTTAGAAAAATGATATGCAATAAAATTCTGTTTTAAACTTGGAAAAAATGCCACAGAAACGTATGGAATGCTTCAGACTGCTTTTGGAGCATCTTGCATGAATCAAGCATCAGTTTTTGAGTGGCATAAGAGATTCAAGGAAGGCAGGGAGTCTGTGAGTGATGATGAGAGGTGTGGAAGGAGTAAGAAAGTCAGAACACCAGAGTTGATTGGCCAAATGAAGAATTTCATGGATAAGGACCGTCATGAGTCTATAGAGATAATAAGTGCACAGATTGATGTCAGTGTAGGAACTGTACACACAATTATTCGCAAGGAACTGAAGATGTGGAAGATTTGTGCGAAGTTTGTCCCAAGGGTGCTCAGAGAAGATCAGAAAGACGTTGTCATGACAACAGGGTGATGGTCGAGCTGATCAATTCAGATCCCGCAGTTCTTGATGCTCTAGTGACCTGCGATGAAAGCTGGATCTACTACTATGACCCAGAGACCAAGAGACAGAGTTCCCAGTGGAAGTATGGCCAAGAAGGCTAGACAGAGCAAATCCACCCACAAACTTTTGATGATCCCTTTTTTTGACAGCACTGGCATGATCTACATGCACTGGGTTCCCACTGGACTGACAGTCTACAAGGAATACTATGTTGAGGTTTTAAGGGAGTTTAGGAAGAGATTCCGTCGGAAGGGGCCAGTACTCTTCAAATTGGGTCAGTGGTATTTCCAGCAGGACAATGCACCAGTCTAGAACTCCATCCTTGTCACAGGCTATTTGACCAAGATGGGTATCACGACAGTTCCTCACCCTCCATATAGTCCAGACCTTGCTCCCTGTGACTTTTGGTTATTCCCAAAGCTTAGAGGCTGTTGTTATGAGACATTTGAGGAGATGAAAGAGGCTGTGATGAAGGTCATTGACACGCTCACACAAGAGGACTTCCATGGGGCCTTCCAGAAGTTGTTGGAACAGTACAATAAGTGCATTGCAGCCGGAGGAGATTACTTCGAAGGGGACTAGAGTTTCATGTGAGTACTATCAATACGAAAAATGTCCGGAAACTTATTGAACTATATATATATATATATATATATATATATATAGTTGAGGGTGACCCGAAGGCTCCCATTTCAATAGCTACACCACTGAGGTGTAGGAGAGGACACTACTCCATGCCCTGGATTGCCCCACTTTACCCTTGATCCTTATCTTATTGTGCTGAGTGCTAAGCAAGGTGGCATCAAGTACCATTTTTTGAGTCTTTGGTATGACTCAACCTGGGATTGAAACCCGGTCTCCCAGACTATTGGCAAATACTCTCCCCATTAGGCCAATGGCCAGTATATATTTTCCCTGTATATAGAGATACAGAAAATCCTACTGACAGGAAGATAAAGGAAACAATTTCAGGTGTATTTTATCACCAACTGTAAATAAACCTGGTAATGCTTCAGTTTTGGGGGTTGTCCATTGACTTTACCACTACTCCACAATTTTTGTACTTACATTCAATAATTTTCAAAGCCAAGAAACTAAATGTTTCTGACAGTAGAGAAAGTAAGATAGGTTGATGAAGCATAAAGTTTTACCATTTTTTTAAATATAGAATTTGTATTGCTTTGTATATATTTTGTATTGAAAAGCAGAAAAGAAAAGCATTGTCATGGTCCAGGAATTAAGGCAAGTGAAATGAATATGTAGGGAGACAATGAATAATTATCTCCTTTAGAGAATGGGTATATTCATTGGGTGCTTCATGAGGTGTGACATGAAAGTTTTAGAAACCCATTCTTGATCACTTTTGCCTATGTTCTTTTAAAAGAAGAAACATGTCTTGGATCTAGCAAGGGAATGATAATGTCACATGTCTATTATACTTTCTCTCATCAAACTTTTTTGATTTTGTCCCGCTTCCACATACTGCTTGTTCATGGAATTATATGTGTACATTTCTAGCTGTTGGGACAAGATGATATATTCTTTCATTTTAATACCATTGGTATTATGTATATAAAATATTAAATGTTCTTGTTTGTACAGATGCATTTATCTTGTCTTTCCTTCAGTTGTGTTCAGTATTAGTATATCATGGATTGAAGAAATGCATGTGTCAGTGTATTAACTACCACAATACTACCAACCACAGTTCAGTATTAGTATATCAGGGATATACTTAGGCGAATATTGATCCTTGGTGAGTGGGGACTTGACTTAACATCTTCCTTAGCATCAAGCAATCCAATCAACTGAATACGTTTATTATATGTTTAATGTAAATACAATGTTGATTTTATGATAGAGAAGCATCATGAATATTTTTACAAGAGAAATACATTGCAATGAGAATGAGATTGTCAGAGCTTAAGAATTAATGTTATCATTAATTCTTGAATGGGCTTGTTATATGAATAATTTCTCATAACTTGAATTTAGATTTTAATGAAAAACTAAATTTTTTTTTCTTGTGGTGATACTTAGAGTAAATATGAACTAAATATTCAATTCATCATTATCAATAGGCTTTGCTTATTTTGGGATAAGGTCATAAGTTAATTACAATATTTAATGTTACTGAACAGTCACCTATCTAAGTACTGATTGTCATTTACAAACTTTTGGTTTACAACCAGAATAACATCATATTGGATTTTTGGAATAGCATTTATTCACATACTATGGTGAGTCAAAGGTTTTGCAATATTTTGCTATGTACTAGTTTGTAGTGCATATATAAAATGACCAAAGAAGTTTAAGGTGTGGAAAGTATCTGCTGTGGTTGGTAGTATTGTGGTAGTTAATACATTGACACGTGCATTTCTTCAATCCATGCGTGATTTGAAAGCTATACAGATGAAAGTGAAACAGTCTTATTTGGGAATGTATAATTTACAAGTTCAAACTGAGTCATAATGCTACAAAAGTAACTAAAAACATTTTGTTTAATGGCACATCAATCTTCATAGGTTATTGAATGCCAAAGCCATCCTGGTAGAACAACAAAAGTGATACTATTTAACCCATAGCTGGGAGGATGAGAGGATTCATACTTTTCCCAAAGGATATTATTTTAAAAGTGAATGTAATGGCTCAACTGAAGTTTGAACTTGCTTACTTTGAAGCTGCAGTCTAGCACTTTAGCCCTGATGTCACATGGTCTTTTCTGCAAAAATGAAGGTGCAGTTGTTAACAGTTATCTGATAGTTCAAGAAATTTTACTAGGGTTGTAAGGACTGGAACAATAAGAAAAAGTCAGGGGTGCCTCAAACAATTGATTCCAAATCTATGCTCCAAGTCAGGCATGTAAATCCAGAAGCACTTAGAGAGTATCAGGTGAGTTTGACATCTTACAGTTCAGTGTAGTTAGTTACATCACAACCTCGGCAAAAGTATCAAGAGCTGTTAAATTGTGCCTTATGTTACCAAAATATTGCAAAACTTTTAACTCACCCTTGTATTTATAGAAATTGTTAAACGAAAAAAAATTTAATTACCTGGAAGTCATTAGAAAAATAGATTATTACGGATGGATGGAAATGGGAAATTGCCTGAAAAATGGCAGTAGATAGCGGAACCAAATGTTGAATATGTCGTACAGTAAAATGTTGAAAATAGAAAAACACTCGTCTTTTATCTTTACTCAATAAAATGAACAAACTTTTTACATTAGTTGACAGAATAACCAAAGATGAACAATTGAGTCTTTACAAGAAAAATTCAGTATCCAAAATATTGATTCTTCTTAATTGATTTCCATGTTTCTTTTTGGATCAATAGCAAAATAATTTAAAACAAAATTATTATTTTGAAATGAAGTCCAATAAATTGTTAGCATTTTCTCAATAAAAAAAAAAAAAAAAAAAAAAAAAATTCCAGACTTTTTTGTTATATAACAAAAGAAAAATTTTCAAGCCGTTCATTGCAAATGTATATATGCTAGTAAATCTATGATTTTGTTTTTGTTTTGCTTTACGGCATATCAACTATAAGAGGTCATTTAATGCTGGTTCAGTTTTTGAGGTAAATTGATGTTATTTCATTTTTTATTATATTTTTGGTATATTTTGTGAAGAAAAAATTTTTGTGGGGAGTATTTCTTTAAACACACTTCTTTCCATATATTTTGTTTGAACATTTATTATAAGTATTTTTTTAACATTTTTTGGGGGGGAAGTTGTTTTTTTTTTTAATTTTGCTGTACAGGTGAACTTCTTTTAAGTATCCGAGTAAGTTTTTTGGGTTTGTTTCATAGAAAATTTGTTTTAAGTTTGTTGTAAGGTAATAGTAAATCTATGAGTTTTAATAGATATCCATACAAGCTGGAGTTGCTGCATCATATTTCTTATTGCCAGAGGTTTATATTTAGAACTTATAAAAACTTAGGTTTGGGTTGGGCAAGCTCTCACCATTTCAAAAATTGGCACAATTGCCTTATGCCAAGCTTGGCTAAATCTAGAAAACATGTATATCAGTACAAATTTAAGAATTTGATGTAAAAGTAATGACAAATTAGATGTTAAAATATTCAATTATCTGTCCTTGGTCAAAGTTTGACTCTAGAGGGCAGTGAAGACATCTTAGTTACAAGAGAAACTGAAGCCTGTAGCTACAGAAACTATTCAGATATTAAAAGCAGAGGTGTGAAATATCAACTCTCTTTCCTAGCAGTGCCATGTAATGATATACTGAATCAATTTTGGTATAGCTGAGTTCACAGCAAACTGTGTCCTGGTGAAGATCCAAATGCTTTGACCAGAGTCATGTCTTGACCAGAGAGAAATGCTTCCACTTTTCACCTATTCAAGCTATGCAGGAGCTTAACAAGATATTGTGCCAATAAACCACAAGTAAAAAAAAAAAAAATCAAAAATATATTATAATGTTTTTAACAATGGTCATGACCAAAATACTAAAAATCAGAAACTAACAGATGCTTTTTTAAGCATACACAACTTATAAATCACAAATAAATTTCTCCCAGAGGTGAGGCATGAATCCCAAAGCTCTGGGGAGTGTTGTTAACTCTTCATTGTTATTAAACCAGGGCCACTCTGCCCAGAGCATAGAACCAGTAAGGTTCCAATCAATGTATCAAATAGATCTGTGTGAAATGTTTAAAAATGATTGTGAATATACATTTTTGTAAATAATTAAAGTTCATAATAGTTAAACTAACTTTAGCACAAAATAACAGGAGGTGCTCATAGCGTAATGGATATCATAAAAAAATGAACACAGCAACTTAAGTTCAAATCCTGAATGAAGCTGTTTGCATTTCACATAATGCTAAGGTATGAATCCAACTATAATCTATCTAGCTATGGGTAAAATATTAAGGCAGGCTGTGCTTTCTAGCCTTGGTATGGTAACTGGAGAAGGATGACTTTGAATTTAAACCAGTTAAAAATTGACCTTGTGTCTCATCCAGTTTATGTGGAGGCATTGATAAAAAATAGATAAATAAAATAAAATAAAATAACTCAACAAGGGTTGACATGCTGTGAAACTAACAACCATATATGTATTTTCTTAACTCCTCTGCCACAAGTAGAATGTGACACAAGGTCAATTTTCAAGGAGAAAGTACAGTTGGCTTATATTTAGAGTTTTCTTTCTCTTACATTGGTTGCCTTACTAAAGCTAAAGAACCCAGTCTGCTCGAATATTCATGCATACCTGGGTAGAGAACAGATGAATTCAACCCCTTCTCAAAGGCATTAGCAAAAAGTGAAACACAAACAACCTAGTTCAGGATTTGAACTCCAGTTGCCAATTCCATTCCCCATGATGATAACTAAGCATGTCTTTCAAATTATTAGCGATAGGAATACTTGAAATAATATTTTGTGTATATATTTATGAAAGCATTGATTGTGTATAAATTCTTTGTATTAAGAATAGTTATTTGAAGCTATCATTGTTTGCAAATGATTATTATTATCATTATCATCAAGTAAGAATACTTGAAACCATATAATTGCTTACAAAAAAAAAGATTTGACTTCAGTATTAAATAAACTAACAAGGGTTGACATGCAGTAAAACCAACCAACAAATTATAATATTATAATCTATAGACTTTCAGTAAAACTTTAACTTGTTGTAAATATTTATCATTGTTAAACATTGCTTTTAGTCAGGATTTATTGATGGTGATCCTTGAAATATTTAGTATGCAGATAGCATTTGGATCAGAAGTGGTCATCAGATATGTTGAGTAGAGATTTACAAAATTGGGCGGATATGGGTGAGGAGACTCTGATGTACAACTGGTAACATTCAATATTAATAATTACTCTACTTATATGTTAAGTAAAATATTTTGTAGTATAAATATACTCAAAGCTTTGTATGTTCATTTCTTCTTATTTAAAATATCAAAACTTCCTGAATACTGTTGGGTTCAGTTCAGTTTCTTTGTTGAATAGGATGGAACCTATGTGGGTTATTTAATGCCAACGTCATCCTTGTAGAAAAGTAGCAGTGATACTATTTAACCTACATCTGGGAGTTTAAGGAGGTTCCTACTTTTCTTAAGGGTATGAATGCTATTGGGGTTATGTCTTGATCCCACATAGGCAAAGAATGGAGGCATACTTAGTGTAATAGTTTAGAAATTTTTGTAGGGAGGTGGAATTGGTGATTTGAGTACAAATCTTGAATGAGGCTGACTATGTTTCACTTTCCGCTAATGCCCTTGGGGAAAGGCATGAATCTATCTGTTCTTCTCCCAGTTATGGGTAAATAATAATGGGGTCTTTAGCCATGGTTTGGCAACCAGTCTAGGAGGAGAAAAGCTCTAGATCAAGCCAGCTTTATTCACACCTTGCCCATGGTGGAGGTATTGGGTAAATACATAGATATAGAAATATTTTCCTGATACCTCAGATAAAGTCTGTTTTCCATAGCCAGTAAAATTATTGAGTTCAGATCCTGGCATGATCTACCCCCAGAAAACATCTTCTCAAAATGGAGAAGGTCAGGATCAATCCTTGATGCCCGAGCTGAAGCTATTTTTGGTACCAACCACCAATATTTAGAAGAGATTCTGCAATAAATATGATCTTGTGTCACATCCTATCCTGGTGGGTTATGGTGCGGTTTGTGTATGGTGGGAAGCTAGTAAATCATACATAAACAAAAAATATTCTGAGAACAAATAGAATAAAAACAGAATAGCAGATCAAAAATTTTAAGGACAGCTTTTGATGGGAAGAATAAGGATAAATCAAAATAGATTTTTCACAAATATTTTATTTACTGTTCATTATTTCTTTTAGCTCAAAGGTTATACTGACGGATATATTAGCAAAACAAAAGAAGAAAATTAAAGAAATATTAAAAAAAAAAAATTTCAATTTCCTCTTTAAAAAGAAAAAAAAACCAAAATTAATTCAAAAGAAAAAAATGCAAGAAATAAACAAAGAATTTAAAAATTCACACAGTCTGTTATAGGAAATAAAATAAAGGAGTTAGAACAGATACTTTTAGAATCTGTGGCCGTAGGTGATGACAACAGGAGGTGAATTCAGCACAGCTGAATTGCACTGAATTTTTTTTTTTACCAATGATGATAGACATTTTTTTTTCCTTAACTGGTGAAAGATTTAGGAAATGCCCACAAAACAAGGAATCATTAGAGTAAAATATTTTTATTTTGCTCTTCAAGTGAAGACTAAATCAATAAAGACATAGAATTGCTCAATGCCTTTTAGCTGTTGAGAGAGAGAGAGAGAGAGAGAGAGAGAGAGAGAGAGAGAGAGAGAGAGAGATTGGATGTGTAATCATTTGAAGAGATGTATGAAAAGGATGTTTCTTTGCTTGGTCCCTATCCCAGGATCAGAGAAAAGAATTTCCTGTATGAAAAAAAATGAAAATAAATAAATAAAATGATATAGAGTAAAAGAACTGAGTGAATATTTATGAGCAATGCATTTCTATTAAGACCTGCATTGTAAATTTGTGAAGCAATTATTTGAGAGAAACTTCACTAAAAATATCAGTGCATTAGAATAAGGTTCTTAACCTTGTTGGCCAACAAACAAATAACAAATGCCAGCAATCTTGAAGCAAGGAAAGCCATTCTATAATGCTCATTGAAAAGACTGCAGTAGATAGATAGACAAAAAAAAAATAGATAAAAAGATACTGAAGAGACAGCAATAGACTTTCTTAACCAAATAAAATATTCACTCAAGTTAGAAAGTAAAATCAAATAAAAAGAATCTGTTTAGTTAATTACAAGTAGATATTGAAAAGTTCTCAGTTCAACCAAGAAAGAAATGTTAAAAGACAGTTTTTGCAGATCAACAAGTGGTTGGGCATAACTAACAGGAAGGAAACATGTCTTAACAAATGTACTATTAAAACAAAAGAAAGGATTGTAAAGCTCATGCAAGAAAAATCCATAGTAGAATGTAGCCAAAGATATTATTTGTTCCTTGTCACAAAGCATAGGAGTTTAAGGCTTTTCTTCAAGAAAGGATAGCCAGCAAGCTGTTCAGATGGAAATCCAATTGAAAATTGATAGTGGAAGTTTTTAAAAAAAGTTCTCTGAGAAAGCTCCATTCACAAAAAAATTTTGATTAAAGGATGGATGAAGGGATGCATCCTCCCCTTCCCTAAAAAAAATCAACCTTGGATTAGCCAAGAACTACCGAGGTATAACCCTTACATCCATAGCGGCCAAGGTGTACAATGCTCTACTACGCAACTGCATAAAACCCAAAATTGAGAACATACTTAGGAAGAACCAAAATGGCTTCTGGAGGAATAGATCCATGATGTCACAAAATTTGACTATGCGTCGAATTCTTGAAGGTGTACGTGCAAAAAACCTACAGGCAACAATATTATTTGTAGACTTTGACTCCATTCACAAAGGAAAGATGGAGCAAATTCTACTCGCCTACGGCCTACCAAAAGAAACTGTCGCAGCTATAATGATGTTATATAGAAACACCAAAGTAAAAGTCCATTCCCCGGATGGAGACACAGACTACTTTGACATTGTAGCAGGTGTACAGCAAGGAGACACATTAGCCCCATACCTCTTTATCATCTGTCTAGACTACGTGCTTAGAACGTCTATTGATAAAATGAAAGAAAACAGTTTCAAGCTAACAAAGTAAAGAAGCAGAAGGTACCCCGCACAAACAATTATGGACGTCAACTATGCCAATGACATAATGCTTCTGGCAAATGCACCCGCCCAAGCCAAAACCCTGCTACATAGTCTGGAATGAGCAGCTGCTGGCATAGGCCTCCATGTTAATGCCCACAAGATGGAATATATGCGCTTTAATCAAAGAGGCGACATCTCTACACTAAATGGTAGCTCTCTGAAACTAGTTGACAAGTTCACCTACCTAGGAAGCAGTGTCTCATCAACCGAGACAGACATCAACATGTGAGTAGCAAAGGCATGGACAGCTATCAATAGGCTATCAATCACATGGAAGCCAGACCTAACTGATAAAATAAAACGCAGTTTCTACCAAGCAGCAGTCGTGTCAATACTGCTGTATGGATTCACTACATGGATGCTAACTAAACATATGAAAAGAATGCTGTGAGCAATACTGAACAAGTCATGGAGACAGCACCCTACAAAGAAGTAGGTGTACAGCCACCTACCACCCATCACAAAATTTACCAAAGTTAGATGAACCAGACATTCAGGACATTGCTGGAGAAGTAAGGACGAACTCATAAGTGACGTACTCCTATGGACCCCTTCACATGGATGAGCAAAGGCAGGACAACCAGCTAGAACCAACATACAGCAGCTCTGTGCCGACATGGGATGTAGCCCTGAAGACCTGCCGGGAGAAAAGAACGATAGAGAAGGGTGGCGAGAGAGGGTCAGGGATATCCGTGCAGATGGCACAACATGATGATAATGATAATTCAAATTTTCATATACCAGATATGGAAAAGCAAGGGACATAATGGTTAATGTCTTAAAAAAAGGACATGTCTACCCAAGTTCAAATTCTGGATGAAGTTGTTTGCATTTCACTTGGCACTATGCCTTTGGGGAAGGCATGAATCCATCCCTTCACCTCATGTCATCTATAGGTAAATAGTGAAATAGACTGGACTTTTTAGCCCTGGTACAGCAACTAGTCTAGAAGGAAAACTCTCAATTCAAACCAGCACTACTCCACTTAAAATTAACTTAGTGTCTCATACTGATCACAGGAGAGGGGGTAGGTAAATACATATGCCAAATATATGAAACTTCAAAATGAATAAGTAGAATAGCATGTAAGTTTTTTTGATCACTGTATATGATGTTCTGCAAAATTGGCTTATAATTTCATAGAGGGGGATGTCCCCATGGCATAGCGACAAATGTTCTAGACTGCAACATCACAGTAAGCAAGCTTGATGATTCATTTGAACCGAAATGTTAAAACGTTGACTTTCTTTTACATTAAATTCTTCTCTTTGGATTACCTTGTTTTTCAATTTTTCTCTATAAAACTCACAGTAACAAGAGAGTAGCAAGAGTTTCATAGTATATACATGTTGAATACTGGCTTACATAAGAATCAGCAACTAGCACAGACTTGTGATTTTTTTTATCATGTTTTCTTGTTATCCAATTGAAGATATGACTTTGAATTTTTACATACTCTGATATGTTACTCTGAATTTTTGTGCATTGAGCACTGATTAAAAACATTTTTAGCATTAGTTGTTGGTTGGTGGTTTGGGTTTCTGGCATATCAACCTTTGTAGGTTATCTCATGCCAAATCCTTTTTTACACAAATAATCAGTTCTATTTCAAACAATTCAGTTTAGTCAAACAGTTCTAATTCAGCCAATTCAGTTTAGCATAAGTATGCAGTTTAGTTCTATTTAACCCATAGATAAGGCCCAATCAGGTGCAACCACTCTGCGCCAGAGTGGACCTGGGAACAATGGCAGTGAAGGGGTGCTCCATATTCCCCAAAGCTCCAGCATTACTGGAACCTCACCATGAGATTGTTTAATGTCATATCTAGGATACTCATTGGAGGGAGGTCTTACCCTTCTGTAGAGGTGTAATTGGTGTATTCTACAGTCCCAGCCAACAGGGCAATTTTAGCATTATATTTTAATCATAATGATACACACCCACATACAAAGTCTATCCAGGTATTTTGTCAGTGAACAATTTAAATGGTGTCATTTTGAAGTCTTTAACCAAATGTCTTGATTTTTTCTGCTTCTTATCCTTTTGTAAACTTTTTTTCATTTTTTTTACTGTTTTGTATTGTTGACTTTTTCTCTCTGAAATTGGATCTTTGTTATTTGAATGTTAAGCAAAATTTTCCTGAATTTTAAACATCTTGTTTTCATTTCAAGTTAGTGTTTTTAATTTGCTGGAAATTTTACTTGTGAACATGTTGTATATTTTCCACATGCTTAATTTTATGTAGATCAAATGAGGATGTATAAATGTTTTAGGATTTCAGTATAGAATTAAAAGAACAAAAACAAAACAACTCTAGGATTAAATTGCCAATAATGTTTACATTCAGAGTCTTCATCACTAAATAAGAATTTATATTAAGAATTAAAATATAGGGTAGTTAAAAGTCACTTTAAAAAATCTACTTTAAAATTGTTTTAAAAAGTCAGTTAAAAAAAGATAAAAAGTCTTTGAAGATGAAAATAGAAAGTATTTGAGGGTTGTTATATTCCACAATTAATTCAAAGTAATTTCCAAGTGTCAAAATAGATATGAATAAGTTATTCAGTTCTTGAAATGGTAAATGACTTTTATGCCACCTTGTATATAATATTTAGTTGCTTCACAAATGCATATTTAACCATAACATTTTCAAGTGAATGAGACCAGATATTACATTTGTTTAACATTTATTTTTCAATTTTTAAATTCATGTGTTAGAAATGACCTTCTTAAAACATAAACCAGCTGCTGATAACATCACAAACAAGATAAGCAAATGTGACAAAATGTTTAATTTGATTGACACAAGAAATTACAGATATTATAACAGGAAATAAAGCAATAATCATAGAGTTGTATTTTAGAGCAGTTTGCATTTGAACCCAACTTCAAGTACAATATATTTCCTAGGTATGACATTATATTTCCTAGGTATGACACTAAACCACATTCAATGGTAAAGCTCTAGCTTTAGAAATTTGGGGAGTGTGGAGTCACATTTTCATGAATGAAAATGGTAGTACTTGTTAGGGTCTAATCTGCAGGTCAAATAGATCAATCTGAAAATTATTAGCATTAGATAGGAATACTTGAAACCAAATAACCTTGTGCAAATTATATGTATTAAGAATAGTTACTTGAAGGTACAATTGTTTATAAAGGATTATTAGTTACTTGAAACCATATAATCAATTACAAAACAGACTGACTTCAGCACTGAATAACCCGACAAGGGTTGACATGCCAATAAAACAACCAGCCAACAGCTAAAAATGCAGAAAAACCATGTATGTTCCTTATAAAATATACAAATGATAAAAATGTGTCACAATTGAAAAAAATATTAAACAAAAAATTTCTTTTTACATTTTTTATGGCAAGCTGGAACATATTTTAAGTGAAAATGAATTTGAAATTTTCGGTAAATACCAGCGTCCTTTCTCAGTATAAAACTAGTCAGTGAATTTAGATTTAAACAAGTGAGGAAATATGATACTTGAATATAATCTTTAAAAAAAAATTGAATTAAATAATGTCTAAATCTAGCATGGAAATCTTGGAAAAAGCCAAGCTGATCAAGTTCATGTTTGTGAAAAGTATACACAGTATGAATACCTAAATCTTTATTTAATCCTGAAATGTGAGTTTTTAATTGTAATATTCACTTTGTTTCAAAATTTTTAACAATTTTGCAATGAAGTACCATTTTTGATGGTATATAAGATACACAGGGGTATAAGACACACCCCAATTTTAATGGGGGGGTGCACTCATGGTGTAAAAGCAATGGACTGCAGAATCTTAGTAAGTGAGTTCAAACTCCAGTTGCACTGAACAAATATCCAAGGGAAAGGTATGAACCCTCTTATCCTCCCAGCTATGGGTTAAATAGTGCCACTACTATTCTTCTAGAAGGAAGGATTTGGCATTAAATAACCTACAAAGGTTGATATGCTATTGAAACCAAACCAAACCCAATTTCAGCGGAGCAAATAAAAAAAAAGCAAAGTACTAATATTAAACGAGATAAAATTAATATAATGAATATTATCAATAATACTTTTAATCTGCATAATAGCTTTTAAATAATGACAATAGATATATGAAAGTTACTCTATAGTCTAAAGTAATAGGAGTTGCCAGGTAGCTAATTTTAGCCTAGTATTGCAAAACTTAAACTTACATATGGCATATAAGACGCAGGGGAATTTAAAAAGATATTTTTAGTAAAAAAAAGTGTGTTTCATGTCATCAAATATGGCAACTGAAGACAAGGAGGATGAATTTAACATTGTCTATAATAAGATTAGGTTTTCAACAATAAGTATGGGAAGTTCTCATGGCAGAGTGTCTAATATGTCGGACTGTAACATCATAGTAAACAAGTTCAAATTCCAGATGGTCTATTATGTTCACTTTCAGACTAATACCCGAGGGAAAGGTATGAAACCCCTTATCTCCACCAGATATGGATTAAATAATGCCACAACTATTCTTCTAGAAGGATGGCTTTGGCATTAAATAACCTATGAAGGTTGATATGCCATTAAACAAAGAAACCAGACCAAACCAAACAATAAGTATTATTATTATTATTATTATTATTTGCATAAACCTTCAAAAGTTCCTTGCAAACATTTGTCCATACATGAACTCCTTTTGTCCAGTCTTTGGCCAGTATTTCAACTATAAGCAGAAGTAGTTTTATATCCACTTTTATTAGGCCACTCCATTGCTCTGATAATTGTCCTCTCAGTCTTCTTTTAGTAAAGTCATTTGTGTATGAATAGTTGACAGAGCTGTAATTATCTTTGCATACCAATGGAGAAAACCACTTCAATCTTTTCTTCTTGATCTTGTTCCTGATTTTATTTGGTATTCAAAGTTTACTCCTTATATCATCCATTTTGAAGTAATTCATGTAAGAAACTCTCATGAAAGTTCTAAGGGAATTGTTCTCAAATACACTCAGTTTTCTGTTGTCTTTTAGAAACTTCAAGTTGCTCCAGCATTTATGGCTATTATATATTTACATCTTTTAGTGCAACCAAATTAATAATGTCATTGTTATCAAATGTTTATGAAAATTCCTTATATTTCATTCATGTTCATGTTTTGAAATGACAGATATTAATGTCTACAAGTCAATTCCGGTTTTCAGAAAAAAAGGACTTTTATTTAATTGATAGAAAGAACAAAGTTGTATCAAATATATTAAATATCTCATCATGTAGTTGGTTAATGCAAATATTACATCACTGAATTAACACTTCACTTGTGGGCATATGTACATTGACTGAAAAGTTTTTTATGCAACAAAGAATTACATGAAAAGGTTTATTTTCATCTCTTAATATAAGAGAAATTCAACAAAGTCTGGAGGTATTGTAAGTCACTGCTGAAGTGTTCTAGGTTAGTTCTAATAATGTTTTGACTCTGAAATCCACACCTGACCCCAGTTTAATCATTTGATAAAGACTTTGTTGGTGGCATAGCTTTTTTCTATTGCTTTGTTTTTTTAGCATAAAATATTAAAGAGAAAATAAAGGTGTTATTTGATTTCTAAAGTTGGTTCATTGGTTTATTTTACAGCATGTTAACCATTGTTGGGTTATTTAATGTTAAAGTCAGTCTATATTTTGGCATGCAATCATATGGTTTTAAGTAAATAATGATCATCTTTTGTAAACATTAGAGCTTCAAATAACTATACTTAATACTGTTAATTTGCATACAATTATATGGTTTCAAATTGTCCTATCTAATACAAATAATGCATACATTAGTATATGGGTTCAAGTATTTCAACTAATGGTTGATTGGTTGTTTGGGTTTTATGGCATATCAACCTTTGTAGGTTATTTAATGCCAAATCCATTTTTATGCAAATAGTCAGTTCAGTTTCAAACTATTCAATTTAGCATGAGTACACAGTTTAATTGTCAAAAACATTTTTATTGCAAGCTATTCAGTTTATTCAAAAAGTTCTAATTGAAACAAATCAGTTTAGCATAAGTACGCAATTTTGATGTCAAAACAGTTCTATTCCAAGGAGTTTAGTTTAGTATAAGTACACAGTTTATTTGTCAAAAATATTTCTATTTCAAGCGATTCAGTTTAGTCAAACAGTTCAAATTCAAAGAAATCAGTTCAGCATAAAGTACACAGTTCAGTTCTATTTAAATTGTTTTTTATACAAATAATCAGTTCTATTTCAAACAACTCAGTTTAGCATGAGTACAGTTTAATTGTCAAAAAAATTTCTATTTCAAGCTATTCAGTTTATTCAAACAGTTCTAATTCAGCCAATTCAGTTTAGCATATGTATGCAGTTTAGTCCTATTTAGGGCCTTATCAGGTGCTACCATTCCGGACCAGAGTGGACCCGGGAGTAATGGCAATGTAGGGGTACTCTGCATTCCCCAGAGCCCTAGAATCACTGGAACCTCACCAGTAAATTGTTTAGTGTCATATCCAGGACACTCCTGGGGTCTTACTCCTCTGCAGAGGTGCTGTTGGTGTATTCTACAGCCTCAGCTGACTGGGCAATACACAAACTTAATGTCAAAACAGTTTTATTCCAGATAATTCAGTTTAGCATAAGTACACAGTTTAGAGGTCAAGACAGTTCTATTTCGAGCAATTCAGTTAAGTATAAGTATGCAGTTTAAATGTCAAAACAGTTCTATTTTAAACAATGCAGCTTAGTATAAATATGCAGTTCAAATGCCTAAAACAGTAAACTCAAACCACAGTTTAGTTCTATTTAACCCATAGATAGGACCCTATCAGGTGCTACCACCCTGGGCCAGAGTGGACCTGGGAGCAATGGTAATGAAGGGGTACTCCACATTGCCCAAAGCTCCAGCATTACTGGAACCTCACCATCAGATTGTTTAGTCTCATATCCAGGACACTGGTTGGCGGGGAGGGGGGTCTTTTCCCTCTGCAGAGAAGCAGTTGGTGTATTCTACAGCCCCAGCCAACTGGGCAATATTTCAACTAAGTAAATAGTTTCGAATAACTAATTATAATAACAACCCTTTTTAAACAGAGTTTCAATTGACAATTCTTGATAAAAATAATTTATATACTATTATATGGTTCCAAGTAACTATTCCTATTCAATAATAATCATTTCTTTGTATTCATTTATATGGTTTCAAACCTCTCTATTCTATAACTAACAATTTGCACACATATGCTTTAAAATGACTAAAAATAATAATCTTTTGTTAATAATTATAGTTTCAAGTATTTATTCCTGATACAAACAATTTGCTTTTAGTCATGTGACTTGAATTATCTTATACTAATAAATTTCAAACAGATTTATTTGACATAAAGATATAAACCTAATAGGTACTTCAACTCGAGATCAGAATAGATCTGGGAATAATGAAAGTGAAGGAATCCTCCAATCTTTCCAGAACTCCAAAATTGAAAGCTCACCACCGGACACAGTTTAGTGTTATACTCAGGACACAGTTCCCAAAAGAAGTAGATAATCAAAAGAATGCAAAATGCTGGAGATAAGGACTTAAATCTAGAAAGTTACATGAAATGAAAAACTGAAACTGGTTTTATTTATGGCTTGTGAAACAGAAAATGAGAAAACATTCAAGTGTCTTTGACATAATGATCAATTAGGTTCAAGGGGCCAGTAGAAGAAGAAGAAGAAGAAGAAGAAGAAAAGGGCTAAGGAGTGGGTTGAACATTGTCAGGATATTGTAGAAGCACATGAAACAGGAGAGGGGAGAGCTATAGAATTTAGTGATTGCTCAATCTATACCAGTTCATTATATCTTAAATGCAGTCAAAACATTAACAGTTAAGTACATAGTAGCATGAGTCATTGACAGTGTGCATGTTTATCTGATGAAGAAACTGACTTTTTATGTTATAGACATCTATGACTGAGAGAAGTTTAATCCAGCTCATTATTTACTTATAAAATCTATAATAATGAAGCATAAAATGTCTACACATATAAAGAAAAATATGTCCATTACCTATTAAAGCAGTAATCAGTTAGAATAACGAGTACAGAGGAATAGGACTTCCTACTTTTACTCAGTGACATTAGTCCATTGTAAAAAAATAGAATTAAATCTATTACATCAAAATTAGATTTTCAAAATTAAATTACACAACATGTATTTGCCATTATCTAACTTTATAGATATAGACTTTGCTAATTAAATATTTTCAATTAATAAAACACATTGATCTTTTCAAATTATTCTTTTCATATCTTTTAAAAATTATCTGAAATTGCAATTAATCCTGATTATAAAATTTCAATATAAAGACAAAAGATTTTCTGTAGAATTTAAGCTTACATCTTGGTTTAAAATCTATGGAAGAAGATATGCAAAAAAAAAAAAAAAAAAAAAAAAAAAAAGAGAGAAATTTTAAGGTTAAATGAGAAATAAACAAATACTTACAAAATCTAAGACTTTAAATTCTTCGATTTTAATCTAATATCAACAAGATTATTAAAAAAATTATGCAAATTGAATAAATAATAACAAATAATTTTTTTAATAACAAGTGAAATTTCTTCTCAACCAAAAATACTGGGATTTTATTATTTCTAGAGGAACATTACACTATCAGAACATATATTATTAGGTATTATTTATGACCAAACTCTACAACAGAATGTGACACAAGGTCAATTTTTAGCAGAGTAAAGCTGGTTTAAATTCAGAGTTTTCCTTCTATACTGGTTGACTAACCAAAGATTAAGAACTCAGTGTGCCCTACTATTTACCCATAGCTGGGTGAGGACAACAGATGGATTCATGTTTTTCTCAAGGACATCAATGCAAAGTGAAGCACAAACAGCCTTGTCCAGGATTAGAACTCAGGTTGCTCATTTCAATGACTGTGGCCATAACCATTATGCTAAGAGACCCTCCATCAAAAATATGAATATGTTGCAAACCTAAAAAAAAGAGTACATTGGTACTCAAAATTCTCTATTTTCAAACCAAATCTGATTTTTTTGTCTTGGTTACTGATTTTTGATGCTGTAGAGTTTGGTACTAAATAATACCTAATAATATCCACTTTGATAGTATAATGTTCCTGGTATCTTTGTTTTAGAAGAAAATAAACTTTTTATAAAAAAGTGTGAAAATGTACTTATCTATGTGTTGTACTGTATTAGTTGTTGAGGTATTTGCTTTTTCAAGCCAATAATTTAAGAAAGCAAATTAAACTTCTTTTGAAAATTAGTATTTCATTTCCAGTTTTGTGCACCCCACCAATAAATATATTGACATATACGTATAATTAATTCACACAAGATCAATTTGGATAGAAATACAACTAGTACTACTACAAACTAGTCAGCGGAGGTTGTAGAATACGATGACAGCATCTCAGCAGAGAGGTAAGACCCCCACCCATCTCTGAGTGTCATGGATATCATATTAAACTGCATCTGATGGTGAAGCTCGGGTCCTGGAGCATGGAGGGATTGTGGAGTACCCCTTTGTTGCCATTACTCCCAGGTCCACTCTGACACAGTGTGGTAGTACCTGTAAGGGTCCTATCTATCAATCGAATAGAACTAAATATTGAATTGAATTATTAGTATTAAATAGCAATACTTAGAATCATTTAACTGTGTGCAAACAAATGAGCTTTGGCTCAACTAAAAAAATTTACCAACAAACTATCCCCTGAAAAATCATATATATATAAATAGGATTTGGCATTAAATAATCATCAAGGGTTGATATGCCATTGAACCAAATAAGCTAACCCAATTACAACTAAGATTGTAAATGTAACAACAAAAAATTAAGATAAAAACATACAAGTAAAAAATTAGTAAAGGTTACCTGAAACACACTTTAACAAGAAGGCATGTTTATCTTATGGAGAAACAGATTTTTTATATATTATAGATATCTATGTTCAAGAGAAAATTAATTCTGCATATACACATCAAGCTTATCTACTTTTCATAAGTAGACACACAGTTTTATGGAGGTGCCTGTGGTGCAATGGTTATTGTTGTAGGAAATGGACACGGTGATACATGTTCAAATCCTGGACAAGGCTGATTACATTTCACATAGCACTAATACCCTTGGGAAAGGTATGAATCCAATTATTCTCCCTCCAGCTATGGGTAAATAGTAGGACAGACTGGGTTCTTCAGCCTTGGTGAGGCAACTAGTCTAGGAGAAGGAAAACTCTGAATTCAAACCTGTTAAACTCCGCATAAAAATTGACCTTGTGTCATATCCTGCCCGAGTGGAGGGGTTGGGTAAATATGGATATACAGTTGGTTGGTTGGTTGGGTGTTTTGTTTAACGGCGTATCAACACTTTTTGGGTCATTTGATGCTGAATTAAATTTCAAACAATTCAGTTTAGTATGAGAATATTCGTTTGTTTGCTTGGGTTTTATGGCATATAAAACTTTGTAGGTTATTCAATGCCAAATCCATTTTTATACAAATAAACAGTTCTATCTCAAATAATTCAGTTTAGCATAAGTATACAGTGTGTCAAAAACATTTCTATTTCAAGCTATTCAGTTTAGTCAAACAGTTCTAATTCAGTCAATTCAGTTTAGCATAAGTATACTTTTTGTCCATATACAGTTAAATGTCTAAACAGTTCTATTTCAAACAACTCAGTTTAGCATAAGTACACAGTTTAGTTCTAGTTGACCCATAGATAGGACCCTATCAGGTGCTACCACTCAGGGCCAGAGTGAACCTGCATTCTCCAAAGTTCCAGCATTACTGGAACCTCACCATCAGATTGTTTAGTGTCATATCTAGGACACTCATTAGGTTGGGGTGGGGGTCTTACCCCTCTGAAGAGGTGCAGTCGGTGTATTCTACAGCCCCAGCCAACAGGGCAACCTGTGAATGTGATAATAGGGAGTTACTTTTCAATTACCCTGTGAATGTAATAATATATAATTCATATAGACAAGATCTGGTGGCATAATAACTAACCATCTAAATTATTTTAAGAAGTTTAACTTTCTATGACTTGTATGTAACTCAGTAAACAAACTTAGGTGGACCTTACTGCACAGACATGAAAAGACACTCTCTTGTAGGGTTATTCAGTCAGCAGTAAGATGCTACTAAATAAAGTTTCTCTACTGTTTTACCTTCATGTTTACAATTGTAATGCATCAAGTTTTGTTTCAAAGTCGGACATTCATTTGTAGAAATTATTGAATGATAATGCTACAAACTTGACGGGGAATCCATTAAAATGATTTCCATTTCTGAAGGTCTTAAATAAAAATGTTAAATGTATATAGGAAATAAGTGATTGACATAGCAAGAATCAAAAAACCTGGAAATTCAACAGACGATGTACAAAGTATACAGCAAGTTTTAATATCTCAACTGCACATTCTTCCTATCGCATGTATGGTTTCTCAGCAAAACTGGACATTACCCAGGTATATTAATCTAGATTTGGCTTTTCCAAGAACTAAAAGAATTGTCATTGAAATGAAGGGGTTTTTAAACTGTGAACAATATTAAGGAGAATGTGATAAGGTAGTTGACAGCAATCTTGAAATAGGAATTAGGGGACTATTTTGAAAAGTGGGAGAGATACTGAAATATGTTTATGAGTTCCCAGGGGGAGTATTTTGAAGGGGAATAAGGTGCCATTGCTCTAGGTAGGTTACTTTTTGTTAATATTAATAATAATAATAATAATATTTGATTTCATATCCCTCAAATTTCTATATTTCCTTAGTTTACAAAGATGTACTACAGCTGGTATTCATTCAGAAGTTTTTCAACTTGTTAATAATAATCCCATCTTCAAATATAAGTATATATGAGGTATATTCATAAAGTCCATTGGCCTAAAAGGTAGAGTGTTTGCCAGTGGCCCGGGAGACAGGGGTTCAATCCCAGGTCAAGTCATACCAAAGACTCAAAAAATTAGTACTTGATGCCTCCTTGCTTAACAATCAGCACTATAAAGTAAGGATAAAGGTGAAGTGGAGCAATCTAGGGAAGGGAGAAGCACTCTCCCCTACACCTTGGTGTAGTAGCTATTGAAAAGGGAGCTTTCAGGTCACCCTTGACAACAGTTGCCAACTTTACTTATTGAGACTGAAGCTATATCTACCAAGAGGGAAATGAATAATGATTTAAACATTAATTTTTTTCAAAAGAGTCCCTTTAGAATCTAACACATTTATTAAGCTAAAGCAGACTGAACTTTTTAGAGATAGTAAGGTGACCAATCTAGAAGGAAAATTCTGTTTAAAAATAAACTGTGTCTTGTGTAAATAAATTTAACATACTTATTTCATCAACTTTTCCATGAGTTAAAAACTCTTTTGAAATTGTGTGAAGCTGCACCATCATATTTCTTTTTAATATTCTCCTTAACCTAAAATATTTCCCTTGAGATAAATTTCCAGTTTGAGAAACAAGAAAACATCCCATAGAATTAGGTCAGGTGTGTATGGAGGGTGCCACACTTGCACAATCCAGTGTTTTGCTAAAAACCTTTCTTTTAAAAAGTAACAAGATTGGCTTTGTAATTTTATTGAATTCTCTTTGCTTCATCTTTGACAATCAGTGTCAATTTGAAAGTAATTCAGACATCATCACTTTATTATATATGTTGCTTAGCTGTCTACATTTAAATTTAAGATAAAAAAAACCCTAAAACTTAAAGTTTCAGTCTTTTTTTTATCACACCACATAAAATATACAATCTAAAAGTCAAATATAAATTTTTCTGAGAGTTTTAAGGTGGAATTTTTGTGTAAGTCTTATACCAATTAATTTTTTTTTTCTTTTTTGTGAAAACAGTAATATTATGAAAAATTACATTCTATCATCAAGTGTATCACAACTCAACTGAATATTATTCTCAATCAAGATAATGAAAAAATTTATTAAAATATTTAAACTTTTCTTTTAATTAATGGTGAAAATTAGAAAAATAGAAAACAAAGCTGTGAAAATGTATAAAAAAAACAAAAGAAAAAAGTTAAACCATAAAAATGTAATTAAAAATTGTGAACCAAAATTATGTAAAAGGATGAAAAATTAATGACCACATTGTAGTTAAATTCTAAAAGCATTTCATTAAAACTATTCATTTAATTATAAAGTAAACAAAAATTGCTAAAACAAAACAAAACAAATATATATAATACTGAAGGAAATTATGCCAACTTTTATGATAATAACACAAGTACAAAGTTACTGTTAAAAAAGTTGTGAGTTTAATGAATGGAAAAGCAAAAACAGTTAATGGGTTTTCAAAAAAAAAAAAAATCAATTTAAAATACCAAAGTTGAGATATTCTTCATTATTCATATTTTTCCAATGCAAAGATTATTGATTACCTACCTTTGTTCTTTGAAATGAGAGGATAACTCCCCTTTTATCTACTATTAAATTTGTAAATGTCATCCTTCCAAAAAAAAACAAACCAGATAGACATTATTATGTTCCACCAGTACAATAGTAGGAGGACTTTCCCATCAGAAAATGTTGGTAAGTTTGTTAGTTGCTCCTGCTATTCAGATCACTCTTACTGACACAACAGCCTGTGTTTGAGGGTGTGAGTGTATATAGAAGGGGATTTCTTTCTGCATACTAACCAAACAAGAGTAGTGGTAGAGTAGCAAAGGGGTGTGTTTTAAGGAACCAACATTACTACCGCTACCACCACCACTCTCAACCACTAGTCAAAAACACCAGCCCTAGTGAGACCAGAGAATTTTTTTGGTAATACACTATGACTGGTGGGTGCTGATGACGGGCAACCTTCTTGCCAGGGTAAAAGACAAGAGAGGTGATAAAAAAAAAGTAAGAAGTGAGGTGAGGGTTGATGAAGTAAAGAAAAAAGAAAAAGAGGCGGAGGATGACATGGAGGTAAGTCAAATAAAAAAAAAAATTGATGGGGGAGAGAAAAGCAAAATTTGTTGAAAATCTAATTTCCCCACCAATCCCCCACCTCAACATTTTTCTTTGTCACTTCAATTTCTTTTAATAGAACTACAATAGAACAAGTGATTCTATACAACTGCCTCACCCTGCCCGACCTGACTCCAACCACCATCACCACTTTTCCAACACGCAAGATCAAATGTAACTCACTCAAATCTTGCAGTCGTGACTCACATTGAGATGAGCCACAGCCATGTCACAAGAAAGAATAAAAATAAAAATGCAAGCACACAGCGACTATCTTTATGGAACCTTCATTTCCACCCTTCTGTCTGATCTCAAATCTCTTCCTTAAAAATATTTCCACCCCCAATACCTTCTTCCTACTTTAGATTTACTCTGAATTTTAAGTTAACAGTATAAATAGAATATTTTTCACCTACTACGAAATAAAATCATTCAACGACAGGTTTAGAGCTATCAGGTAATATAAAGATATGTAGTTTCAATCTGATTTTTATTAGATAAAAAGAAAAAAGTGCAACCTGTATTAAAGATTAAATATTAAGAAAAATACATTGAGTTGTCTAGATTCTTAGCGTTTGAAATTTCTCTTCAGCAAAAGATAGAACAAAAAAAAAAAAAAAAAAAAAAATCATCATTATTCACAGTTTCAAGTATCTGTGATCAAACTCAGAAATAAGAAATTCATAAGTTTTATTCGATAAAGGTCCCAAAGCACAAGAGTAGGGATGTTAGCAAATTGAATATGCTAAACAGAAGTGAGAAATTGCTGCTTCATTTAACTGAAAAAGGTGAAAATTCTCAAGTTAACCCTCTTGGTGTGGAGAGCAACTCAAGTCACACAAATATACTAGATATGTAAGAGGGATTTTAGTACACATTAATTAAAAAATTTAGACCTAGTCTAATATATCCTTGAAAGTGCTTGTTTGTAATATCCTGGCCCAAAAAAGAAAAGAAAACAAAAACAAAAAATAAAACAATACTCTATTACTTCTAAAACTTCAGTAAGACAGTCATTTTTAGAAGTATAAAATATTCTCTAATAAACACACTTGTGTGATATTTTGTCACATGACATCCAAATTTTTCCTCAAAGTTTTTATCCCTTTCCAGAATATAATATAGTATTGTAATCATGAAACTCCAATATTTTCTTTTATTTGCAAGCTTTTTTATTTTATGGTCAAAAGTGCATTCTAATCATTCAATTAGTTGCCAAATACATCGCACTAAAAGGGTTAATGAGGAAAGAAAAAGAAATCCTAAATTGAGGTTGTTAAGATCTTAGTTAAGAATTACTTTTATTATAGCATGAAGTTGGGTAGAAGTAATAGGGCAGTCAATGAATTGTATAAAATTATCGGCTGCTCTGTAGCATCTCCATCCCATATGTTATAATTATTTTATGATTGACTGATTAATTGACTTTAAAGGCATGTCAATCTATCTAGGATTATTTTTTGCCTAGAGGTTAGGAAATCATAAGCATTGACATTTTTTCTGTAGTTGTTTCTTAAGATTTTTTTTCCATACAGTTATATGATATCAACTGTTTCCATCTAATACAAATATTTTTTAAACATAATCTATTTGATTCATAGCTGCGACCCTAACAGGTACTATCACTCTGGATTGAAGTGGACATAGGATTAATGGCAATAAAGGAGCACTCCACAGTGTTCCAGAACTGGTGCCTCACCACATAGTTTAGTGTCATATACAAGATACCCATTTTTAGGGATGTCTTATGTCTCTGCTGAGGATAGAGTCAGGATATTCTACACACCATTAACCAGGCAGAGCTTATTACAAGTTATTGTATATTGGTATATTTCCCTTGCAATGAATTTTCATTTTCGGAAATAATTAAAATAAATTACCTGAAGGGTATGGAGGGTGATGCACTTTCACAAACTTGTGTTTTGCCAAAAACATTTCTTTCAAAAAGTATTGATATTGGCTTTATAATATTATCAAATTGGTTCTGACATCTAAACTAGGTCTAGACATCATTACATTGTTATACACATTGCTCAGCAGTGCATATGATTTTTATCTAAAATGAAAAAAAAAAAAAAAAACTTAAAACTTCTATCTTTTTGATCACACCTCATAAAAATATACAATCTAAAAGCCAGATATAATTTTTCCAAGAGTTTCAAGGCAAAATCTGTGTAAAACAATTTACAAACCTTATACCAATTAATTATTTTTTTTTTTGACTGAAAATTCTAATATAATAAATTCAACAGAATAGTGTACTTAAGCAAAAAGAAAATGAAAAAAATCAATTATCAACTCATTAAAAGGTATTTAAACTTAAATATGCATGTTTTATTATGACTAATTTATAAATTGAACTTTTATTACAAATATATATATATATATATATATATATATATAAATAAATAAAACAAAAAAGTATATAGTATAAATACTTTCAGGTACTATTAGCATAGTATATTAGGTATACATTATGGCTGGTCTTGAAACATATCTCTCTTTAAGAGAAGAACAACCAAATTTAAGGAAAATATGATTGCCTGATGGTATAATGCTTAATGAGATTAACTGGCAGAAAATTTTGTGAATTTGATTCTCACAGAGTGCTTTATACTTTTAGCCAAACCAAACTAAATTCAGTAAACGACAATTTTAAGAAAAACACTATTTAAATTTTTTAGATCAGTGGCTGAATTTAACTTAGTTATGTAAGAAAATACCCACATTTCAACTTACTGTATCATAAGCAGAATAATTTCTGACCAAGATGAATATTACGTCTTTCAAAGATTTTTTGTTGTGATTAGAATTGAAATAGATGAATAAAATAGAAAACTTGAGAAAAAAATTCTAAGTTGATATTCATTTATAAATTCATATTCAAATACCTATATAAATATATATCTTTAAGAAAAAAACCAAAGACCGGTTAATTCATGATTATAAATTTATTTTGGTCCCTTATTTTCAGTTTCTGGTGTGAACCACAAAATATGAAGAAAAAAATTAATACAGGACTTCTTCAGACCCAATGGATAATTAATTAAATTAAAATTAAAATTAAAATTAAAATTTAAAACCAGAATAAACACGTGGGGTGTAGGGGGGACGAGATTAAGGAGTTACCTCCTCGTTTTATTGAATTTTCGTTTTTATTTTAATTTTTCAAATTTCTTCTATCAGTTATAATTACGGTAATTTAACTTTTTTATTTATTCGTCTAGTTTATTTTCTTTTCATGTTAAATTCGATAATTAACTTTTAAGAGAAATATTAATGCTTATATCAATTTTGATACCATTTAATTAGCTACCTCTGTAATAAATTACATTGAGCTCTCTACCAGGAAAATTTAAATGTTCAACTCTTGAATGATTTTCTTGTCCTGAGGGAATTACTCCAAACTTTTTAACCTGACTGTATATTACCTATATAAATATATAAATATATATATAAAATATATAAATATATATATAAAATATCTATAATAATGAAAATACCAACTCAACAATCCAAGCAGTTTAAGTCCTCTCTGAAAGAATTTGTTTTTGTTTGGTCCAAGAAGATTGAGAAAGTAATAAAAACAAAGCCAATGACCCTGCCTTATCTCAGATGCTTCATGGACAGACCACTGGGTGTGCCCAAGAGAATTTCTTTGCCTATCTGGTTTTCATTTCATGCAAGCCTGGTCTTTTAGTGCTAAGCATACAGGGCTGAGATATAAAACAAGATTCATAATAATAAAGAAAACAGCCAGCTCTGGTTTCTCTTGTCCTCTTCATTCTCAGAGTCATCTAATCCAAAGAGTCATGAAGGGAAGTTCCTACTTTCTACATCTATAATACCAAGCAAAAAGAAAAAAAAGAAACTCCTTTCTTAAAACAACATTATTTAAATACATTTATATGAAATGATCTAATTCAAATTATATAATTACAAATTCAGAGGCCATTAAACTCAATATCATGTTGCATTCTTTTTATAGAACTTATATTATAATTAAATGCAATTGAATATATAAATGGAAGTACTCAATAATCGACATTCAATATTTATCTCCCTTGAAAAATTATATTAATCAGAGTGAGCAAGAATGTTCAGTTATTCAGTTGCAAATTGTAGTGGAAATTGGTTTATTCACTAAGAGCATTTTAAAGCTATTATATTAATACTAGATACTGGGCCATTGGCCAAATCAGTAGAGTGTTCGCCAATGATCCGGGAGACCGGGGTTCAATCCCAGGTCAAGTCATACAAAAGGCTAAAAAAAATAGTACTTGATGCTGCCTTGCTTAACGCTCAGCATTATAAGGTAGGGATGAGGAGTAAAGTGGAGCAATCCAGGGAATGGAGTAGCGCCCTCTCCTACACCTTGGTGTGGTAGCTATCAAAAAGGGAGTCTTTGGGTCACCCTCAACTAAGGTTGCCAACTTTACTTAGAGTGAATTAAAATTTTTGCAATATTTTGGTAATATGTGAAGCACAATTTGGCAGCTCTGAATGCTATTTGTTGAGGTTGTGAAGTTGACAAACCACACTGAACTCTGAGATGTGAAGCTCACCTGATAAATTCTCCAAGTCCAACTCACCAACTTTGCTTTTATATGGCTTCAAACAAGGCCTTTGAATCCAGAGTTTGAGGCCTACCTAACTGTGCCTGATCAAAGTTCTTGCAACCCAAGTAAAATTTCTTCAACTATCTAGTTACAGTACTGTGATCAACTGTGCCTTCAAAATATTTTTAGTTGCTTCTCTGGCATTATGACCCATTTAAAACTTGTAAAGCATAAAATCCTGAATTAGATTACATTGCTCATTCATCTGTGCAGCTTTTAAAACATACACAGCGTGAACCAATGCACAACATGTCAGCACACCAACTACCATGATACTATGAACTACAATAGGTACTTCCATTGCTTGAACTGCTCCAGTTATGTAATGCATGTGCTGCAAACAAGCATGTACCAAAATATTGCAAAACTTTTGATTCAAATTTTTATGATATTTTTGATACATTACAATGATATACATAGAAAAACCAGGTCATTATGATATGAATTGAAATGTTGAGTATTTTACATCTTGGAAATCAATAATCAAGAAAATAATCCAGGACATATCTTTTAATGTTCAAGATAATTTTCAAAGAGGAAATAAAAATCTATCCTATTTTGAAGTCAACTTAATCTACTAGAGTTGGTAGCAATTATATCTTAGACAACTATTTTGTAATCTATCTATCTATCTATATATATATATATTTAAATTTAACAAATGTTTTATTTTGTAAAAGATCCAAAAATAAGCAATATATATTATATATTGGATCAAATTTTACATTAAAACTTAATTTAAAAAATTTTTTATATACAATCAAAATCTCTGAAAATTTCATGGTTTAATTCGTGTATACAAATTATATATATATATATATATATATATATATATATATATGTGTGTGTGTGTGTCTAGGTTCAAGATCATACATTTTGTGCAACAAAAAATGCATTAGAGAAGAGGACAAAGTAAGATTACCATATGTTTTTTTGTTTTATCCTCAGTTTCACAGCTGACCTCCACATAATAAAACCACCTTTGCTTTGCTTTCCAATCAATGAAAATGTAAATATTTCGTATGCACTACTATAACTATATATATATATATATATATATATATATATATATATATATATATAATGGATTTTCCCATGGGACATGCAGGCCACTTTGCTGAGGCTGTAGAATGCACCGACTGCATCTCTGCAGAGTTGTAAGACCCCCCCACTAATGAGTGTCCAAGATATGACACTAAATAATCTGATGGTGAGGCTCCAGTAATGGAGCTTTGGGGAATGCGGAGTACCCTTTCATTATCATAACTCCCAGGTCCATTCTGGCCTGGAGTGGTAGCACCTGTTATAGTCCCATCTATGGGTCAAATAGAACTGTTTGGCATTTAAACTGTGAAAACAAATGAATTATGATAAATTGAATTGTCTGAAATAGAACTGTTACATCATTTAACTGCATGTAAACAAATGATTGATGTTTAATTCAATTGTTAGTTATACATAGCAATACTTGGAACCATTTAGCTTTGACTTATGCTAAATTGAATTGTTAGAAATAAAACTGTTTGATCATTTAACGGTGTGTATCTTCAAAATGTGTTGACAACTCATATATTTAATATACATGTACAAACAGGATTTGGTATTAAATAATCAACAATGTTCGATATGCTATAAAACTAAACCAAACCATTAGACAGGATGGATGAGGGCCCAACAGATTTGAACTGTTAGACTACCTACACAGATGATTTGGAACAACAATGTGCCACAGATTCTCCAGAACAACACCCTTCAGGTTCTAAATTGAGTTTTTTGTTTTTCTACACCAGTTACCCTATCAAGGCTAAAAAGCCAATCTGACCAACTATTTTACCCATAGCTGGGAGGAAAAGATATGGATTCATGCCTTTTTCAAGGGCATTAGTTCGATGTGAAACACAATCAGCCTCATCCAGGATCTGAACTCAGCTCATCATGTACATTTCCTTACAATGCTAACTGTTATGCGACACATATATCTGTGTGTGAGTGCGTAGGGGATCCTGTAGACTCCTTGTGGAGGATATAGAGAGGTGATGACACTGCAACTTTGAAAGTATGTAACTCTTATTGCTAGCCTCATGTCCTTTTCCTTTACCTAGATGGGTTTGAATTCCTTGAAAGCAAGAGTTTAGCCAACCCTATTGTTAAACCAGACTTGTAAAGAGGAGGGATGGATTCATATCTTTCTCAAGGATATTATCATAAAGTAAAAATCAAATAGCCTAGTCAAAGTTGACATCCTATGAAAATAAGTGTCACACTACCAACACACACACACACACACATATATATATATATATTTTAAGTCATACATCCTAGATGCATCAAGGAAGGTCATCAGTGATGGACTGTTTTCCTCGCGGATTTCGGGTTTCGTATCATATCGACTCCAACAGTAACCCCGGCATGACTCTAGAAGAGTCAACCCACCTCCTTGATAGCGAAGTGTCACGCACTGTAACATTGTTAAAACAATAAAAAAAAAACCCAGTAAGGCTGGACTTCAACCGTTCTTTATTGACATATGTCATTCAGCATCAGCCAATGAAAACAGGGCATTTCACGCTCTTCTACTATATAATGTTGTCATTACTTCATCCAGTTTCGATAACGAGGTAAGATGGTATTTTAAATGATTTGTCTAAGTCCATATATATATATATACACACACACACACTCTAGCAGAGTATGTATTAACCCAAACCCTCTGCCACAGGCAGGATGTGATACAAAGTCAATTTTTAAGTAGAGTAACTGTAAAACATAACAGGATTATTTGTTTATAGTTTAGTACTAGAACATACAATCAGGAAAAAGTGTAACATAAACATGCTCCAGCTCAATAATTAGTATCAAATAGAAATCCTTAAAACCAGAAACTATATGCAAACAAATGATTATTATGATCGAATAGGAATAATGATTTGACACCACATAATTCTATATAAAGGATTAATATTAATTAAGACAACTTAAAACCATATGTGAAAATTCTTTGTATAAGATAGGAATTCTAGAAACCATATAACTGTGTCCAAATAAATTATTATTATTGTTAATCAAGAATAGTTACATGAAACTATATAATTGTGTATGAATTATTAGTATTAGATAGGAATACTTGAAACCATACTATTTGTATTTGGAATAATAAAATGAATTTATAAATGTTTACATATGACCATTATCATTAGTTCTATATAATTGCTTGCAAATTAAAAGACTGATTTTAATGTTTAATATCTAACCAATTAACCTACTAACCAATAAAAAATTTAGAGAAACAGCCAGTCACTTTACCTGCAAAATTTAATCTAAAAACCTAATCAGAATTCTAGTAGAAAATGTCAGAATAGTAATGAATGAATTCAATACTGAATATTGCATTCTAATATGTGTGTGTACGAGTGTGTGTACAATGGCTATACCTTCTAACTTGGTAAATTTAAAATTAAAAAAAAATGAAGAAATTCAAAAGTACAAATCATTGAATTTAAGAAGAAAAGGAAAATTAACATTGAATCAAATTCATTTGATGTGTTGCTTCACCTAAAATAAGTTGAGATCTGAATAATCCACCTTAACTCTGAATTAAAAGATTAGCGGAATTTTAGCGTGCAGCTGTAGAACAAGAATATTCTGAGTGGGTAGGAAATCAAGATCTGTGGGTAGAGAGGGGGGGAGTTAGTAATAAAACTATGAGCTTTCTCACTTTTGTGTGTATTTGAATAAAAGTGCAAATTGTGTCAGTCACTTTTCTTTTGGTTACAAAAGAATGTGAAAACGAAAAACGTTTTTGACAACCTGGTAGATGTTACTTGAAATTTATGACAATATAGTCTGATTTATTGGCCTAACTGACTCCAGCTTTGCTCTGAAGAGGATATTCAAATTATGTCTCTCATTGTTAAGCCCACTGTTAAGATCATTCCTATACAGATTCATAAGTGTTACATGCTTGGAAAATTAGAAGTAAAAACGTTAGAGAACAACATACAGATAATATCCATTAGACTTTAATTATTTGACATGCTGTTATTAGATATGATTGATTAATCTAAATAGCATGTGAACCCATCTAGAGTTATTCTATGCCTTGAGGTTAGGGAATAATAATCATTGTATATCTACATGTTTTTGAACACACTTATATGATATCAAGTATTCATATCTAATACAAATAATTTGTACACAGTCATATGGTTTCAAGTATTCCTATATAATACTAATAATTATATGGTTTCAAGAAATTATCTTATAAGTTATTTGTTTGCACACTGTCATATGCTTTAAATTTTAACTCATAGAAATCCTTAGTAAACAATTATAAGTTCAAGCAAGTATTATTAATACAAATAATTTACAGTTGTATAGTTTCAAGTATTCTTATCGAATACAAATACTTTTTAAACAGATCTATTTGACCCTTAAATGAGGCCATAACAGGTAATACTACTCTAAGAGAGAGTGGACCTGAGAGTAATAGCTAAAAAGAGGTACTCCACATTCATCTGATTTGCAGAATTATAGCCTCACCATCAGATACAGTTTAGCATCATATCTAGGACACCTCATTTTGTGAAGATCTTACCCCTCTGCAAGTGATACAGTCAATACATGTCAAGACCTAAGGTCTTTCAATTATTTAAATAGAGCCTAACTGCTGACACCCTGTAAATGGATATGAGTCATAAGCAAATAAGATAAAATAATGATAAGAGATGAGTTGTTTCTCATTATCATAGAAATAAAAAAAATCAAGCAAGTTGCAATAAAAAGAGAAACTAAAATTAGAAACATGAAAAAATTGCTCATGAAATATTATACTTGCAAAATTTTATTCACCAGCACTAGCTGATAGTCTTTCACTGAGTCTGAGTGACAGCAAGTTTCCACAGGTCTCCAGCACTCTTCTCAGTATTCTGGCCAATCACAACAATGCTATAGTTTGGATCATCTTGATTTGTCCTCTAATTTCTATTTCAAAATCCCAGAGAATTTTATGTTTCTCATTCTCCAGTATGGATTCTGGTTTGTGCATATACCATTTGGATCAAATTTCAATTTCTTGCATAATTCTCAGTGGATCACCTTTGAGCTAGTTTTGTCTTTATCACCACTGAATCTACACTTGATATTCTGTTATTATTGATTTTTGCTTAATTAATAACTGGTCCTGATGGCACTTCTTTTGGGGTGCAATTAGAAGAGATTCAGTTTCTCTTTTAGGTTCCCTTTTGTAGCCATGTCCAGGACTTCTGGTGTGAGATTTTGTCAGTTTGTCATTTGAAATACTCATACAGTTGTTTTTCTTTCCATATTTGTTTCCTAGTTATTGTCGTTCTGTTTGTTTGTATGTTGTCAGTGCTTTTATTGGACATAGTAATTAGTTCTTCTTTGCTCTTTTAATGTCGTCTTTGAGTCATTGTATTGATGCATCCATGCAATCTTCAATGCTGGTGAGTACTCTTCCTCCTTCTTTTCTTGACATATACAGTTTGTCTACGTCATCTATCAGATGTAAAACCTTTTATATCACCATCAACTTTCTTGTCCTCTGGTCCATTTGTCTGGGGTTCTTGCTTTGTCCATTGTAAGAATGGTCCCAAGTATATTACAAGGGGGATTGCTCAGGTGTTTATATTCCTCTGATGAGAAACAAACCCCAGGGATTTATTATTTTGATTAATATTATTTTCTCTAAGGTGATTTTCTTTGAATCTAAGGGACAGCAAGTCTCCTCAGATCTTCTGGCCTCTTCTAAGTATTCTAGCTTAACTCAGCAGTGCTATGGTCTGGATAGTGTCAATTATTCTGTTGATCTTCAGTTTCCCCAGATTTGTTTTTAGGTCTTTTGCGATTGTTCCAAGGACTCCGACTATAATTGGTATCACTGTTATGTTCATGTTCTATAGCTTTTTCAGCTCTCTTGCAAGGTCTAGGTATTTACCTAATTTTTGCTTTCCTTTACTTTCACTGTGATCTACTAGAATTGCAAAGCCAACAAAATGACAAGTTCTTTCCTACTTGTTATTATTATTATTATTATTATTATTAATAATAATTATAATTTTTTCATATATATTAAGATGTTAAATATACTATAGATTTTAGCATCTAATTATTTCCTATAAATTGTTTTAACATGACTTTTATCATAATATATATGTAATCATTAAAGTGAATGATAGTTTTGATGTACATCTAATAAATAATTGTAATGCATTTCCATCCTATTCCAATAATTTTTTCATGTGCTTTTATCTATTGTATCACTATTTACATAATCATTTGAGTAAATGATAGTTTTGATGCATTTGTTATACGCTTGGAAAGTTACGTGCTGAAATGTTAGAGAACAATATAAAAATTATGTCCATCAGACTTATTAATTAGGGGTAGTTCCTGTGACATAATGGATAAAGTGCTTGACAGCAGCCTCAAACTAAGCGAGTTCAAACTCCAGTCATGCTATTATGTTCACTTTTGTACTAATACCTTTGGGAAAGGTATGACCCCCCCCTTATCCCACAGGTATAGGTAAAATAGTATCAAAGCTGTTCTTCTGCAAAGGATGTCTTTGGCATAAAATAACCCAGAAAGGTCAACATGCCATTAAACAAAGGAACCAAACTTATTTATTTTTTTGAATAAAGCTTAATTATTGACACCCTGTAATTGTATATATGGAAGGGTGAAAAAATGCTGAAGATAAGAAGATATCCAAGTAAAGTGATTATAAAGGCTGCTGCAGAGGTAGAAAGGAGGAATGAAATAAAAAGGAAAAGAAATGAAGTGAAAGATAAAGAAACAATGAGAGACAGAGACAGAAAGAAAGAAACAAAGAGAAGAAAAAAAGGAGTAAGAAAAAAGGAAAGTGAGAGAAAAAGAAAAAGTAAGAGAGACAAAAAGGAAATGAAAGAGAGTTATAAAGAGAGAAAGAAAGAGAAAAGATAGATAGAGAGGGAGAGAAATACAGACAGATCTTTATTCTGTCATATACAAAAATAATTGCAGCAAAAAAGAAAAAAAAAAAGTTAAGAAATAGAAAAAGAAAATGAAAGATAGAGAATGAGGAAGAAAGAGAAAAACAAAGAAAGGGAGCAAAAGAGTAAGAGAGATAAAAAGAGAAACAAGAGAGAGAGAGAGAGAGAGAGAGATAGAGAGAGAGAGAGAGAGAGAGAGAGAGAGAGAGAGAGAGAGAGAGAGAGAGAGAGAAAGTCGATATAGAAACAAAAAATACAGAAAGATCTTTATTGATATAAAAAAGTATGAGAGATAGAAAAAGGAAATGAAAGAGAGAGATAAAGAAACAGAGAAAGGGAGAGAAAGAGAGTAATAGAAAGAAAGCAAGACAAAGAAAGTAAAAGAGAAATAGAGATAAAAAGTTATAAAATAGATTGACAGAAGCAGAGATAGAAACTAAAGAAATAGCAAGAGGTCTTTATTCTAACATATACAGAAGTAATTACAGTAAAAGTACAAATGACAAGATATCAAAATGATACTGGTTAATGTTTTGAGAGATACAGAAAAAAGAGAGTGATGTCTTTCTGAGAGAGAGAGAGAGAGAAATAGTAAGTTCTAACATATACTAAAGTAATTACAACAAAAGAACAAATGACAAGATATCAAAATGATACTGGTTAATGTTTTTTTTATCCAAAATATCTTAATGGAGCAACCATGTTTTTACAACAGATATCAATCCTTCCTACTCATTATATTGACAGCAACATGATCCAGCCTCATTGGATCATTTTGCTGTCTTGTTCACAATGGATCTGATGGTTAAACCTGTGCCTACTTTTATGTGACATTAGCTTTGCTGATTTTGTATTGGAAATGTTTGTAAAAATCTTTATATCAAAAGTCAGATCATATCAAAAGACTGTCACACACAAAACCAAACTAGAATTATTCACATAATAGCTCTATTGTATCAAGATGGTTTGTATTCCTGACCAGTGACAATCCCTTTCTTTCTGATTTTCAATACACAATGAGTGTGGAAACTTGCTGAAACAAATTGCTTTTTAATATGGTTAAATCAACTTTTAAGCATTAAAGTAGTTACTACACTGATATTCATTTATTCTTGGCCTTCTGAATGATATTAGTCATCTTGCACCAAGTTCAACGCTCATTCAGAGTGGGCTTTAACAAATTCTTCTGATATAGAAGCCAAAATGTATCCTTTGTACTCTCTAAGCATAACTCTAAAATTTAAAATTTGTATAAATCATTCTAGTAGCAGATATATAATTATTAAATGATCAGCTTTTTAATAATTATCATAGTTATGAAATAAGCAACTAAAAGCAACTAAAATTAAAAAAAAAAAACAATAAAAGAAAATGATGGTCAAAATTAATAATGATTGACAATGCTTCATTTCAAAAATGAAATATGCTACAAATATCACTTATAAAAACAACATATTGCCAATAGTTTTTAGATGAAGTAAATGGTGGCTTTATAAATAGGATTTAGACTTTTTTTGATACATTGGCTCTTGTAGCTTAGTTGATAGCAGTCAGTAATGATAACCAGGTTTTCAGATGGTGAAAGGGGACATATTTTAGTCTCATACAGGCCTGATCCTTAATTATTGTCTCTAATAGGCACTGTTTCTTACTTTTGCCAAAATAATGACCAAAGTGTTTTCAGATAAAAAGTAATAAAAATTAAACAATAGATCTAACTGTGATTTATTAGTACGAAGAACTGTAACTTGTAGCAATAATTGTTTACTAAAGATTATTATTAGTTACTTGAAACCATATAACTGTGTGGAAACAAATGTCAATTATTGATTAGAAATAATCATTTGGAAACACATAATCATTAGTATTATCAATATTAGATAAGACTACTTGGTATCACATAAATGAGTACAAAAGACTCTTAAGAAACAACTTTACAAAAATGTAAATATAAATGTACAATGAAGTCAATTCCCTAACTTCTAGGCATAAAATAACTCTATATGAGTTGACATGCCATTAAAACCAATCAATCATTTTGTATGAGTTTATTTAAAGGGATCAGATATACTTACTTAAAAAGAGCAGACAAACTTTAAATAGAGCTGTTACTACACTTTGATCTAAACTAAAATACTTTAGGATTAGGCCTTTTTCTAATGTTTTACATGTAAAGTAAAAAAAAAAAAAAATCAATGAAAATTAGATAAAAGCTTTTAAAGATGTTGATATTTAGTTGAAAAGCTTTTCACCAATTTAGCCATAGAAATAATAAACACACTTATATAAACATTATAATATATTATGGGCTTCTCATTTAAAACAAGAAAGAGCCATTTCCATTTTAAGTGATAAAATTAGTAGACAAGTTCGCATACCTCAGCAATAATATCTCATTTACTGAAAGTGATGTCAATATATGCCTAGTGAAGGTGTGGACTGTTATCAATAGGTTATCAATCATATAGAAGTCTGATCCATCTGATAAAAAAACCCCCAGGATTTTTCCAAGCTGTGGCTGTGTTAATACTACTGTATGGATGCTCCACATGCTAACAAAACACACAGAGGAAAAGCTAGATAAGTACATGAGAATGCTACGTGCTGTTTTGAACAAATACTAGAAATGACATAACATAAAACAGCAGCTGTACAGCCCCTTACTTCCCATCTCAAAAATCATCCAAGTAATTGAAAAAGACATGTGGAGCACAGCTGGAGAAGCAAGGACAAATTCATGAGCAATGTTCTTCCATGGACCCTTACACATGGACACACCAGTGTTGACAGACCAACAAAAATTTACATCAACTCTGTGTAGACACTGGATATAGTTTGGAGGAGCTACTGAGAGGGATGGATGGAAAGAAAGAGAGTTAGGGAGATCAATGTTTTCAGCGTGAGATGATGATGATGATGATATTATGGGCACCTGCTGTTATGGTTGATAACATTCAAGGGAATAGAAACTTAATTGTATTTGTTAAATAAATCCTACTGATGATGTGTATGACATTAACAACTAGTATATAAAGAATTACAGCATCTTATAATATCATATGTGTCTTTTATTCAATGTAAGTGTTTTGATGATAATAAATATAAAACATTTGCAGATTACTTTGTTTAATTTTGAATTAAAGATAATAGGCAATACAATCTCAGGAAGCTAAATTTTAATAATAGTTTCACTGAGAAAGTGCAATTTCTCAAATGTAGGATTATGTTTTGCCATGAACATTACAGTGAGTAGTTAAAAAGCATCAACAAAATAATAAAATTTACCTTAATGGTAATGGCTATGATTGCATGTTATTTTGTTCTTCTTTGGGAACCAGTTAAAATTCATGCAATTTCTATGCGCAATTCAACTATGATATAAAAATGCATATTTACAGCATGTTGAGGCTACATCATCAAATGGTGGTAATTACTGGCTGACTAATGTAAATTGACATAAAATTATGTTTAGTTGCATGGCATCTATCATATTGTCTTAATGCTTTTTCAGTTTGTAGATTTCATTGTGCATCATCTTTATTTAGATAATAAAGAAAATTTACCCTCTAAAAATATTCAATCTGAGTCAGATATTTTTTCCGATCAAAATCCAAACAAAATTTTCTAAAATCTAGCGATGTTATGGAATATTAAATTAAGCTGAATTTTTTTTGTCAAAAGCGGAGATAGTATATACTTATATTTATGTCAGAGAAAGAAATAATACATATATAAAAGTTTATCAGAGAGAGAAATAGAATGTGTATATATACGCATCAGAAAAAGAAATAGTGTATACCTACGTGAGCTAGAGAAAGAAAGAGTGTGCGTATATGTATGTCAGAAAAAGACATTGAGTGCATATATCTCAGAGATAAAAATATTATGTGTGTATATATATGTATCAGAAAAAGAGAGAGTGCACATATGTATTTCAGAGAAAGAAATGGTGTCTCTATATGTGTGTGTCAGAGAGATAGTGAGTACATATATGTATGAGAGAATGCACATATATGTATGTATTAGACACTAAGATTTAAACATATGTCTGTGTGAGTATATGGATATTTGTGAGAAAGTGTGTATTTGTGTGAAAGGGTGAGATAGTTTATTATAAGATAGAATGTGAATAAAGGTGAGCCTATGTGAATGGGAAAGTGATATTATAAGTGTGAAGAAAAGCAAGTGTTTATATTTATTTACCCGAACCTTCCTCACGAGCAAGATTTGACATGACACAAGCTCAAGTTTTAAGTGGAGTTTAACAGGTTTGAATTCAGAGTTTTCCTTCTATATTGGTTGCCATACTAAGGTAAAAGAGCCTAATCTGCCCTCATATTTATTCAGAGTAGGAGAGAGAAAAGTTGGATTTATACCATTCTCAAGGGTTTAAGCATGAAGTGAAATGCAAACAGCCTCATCCAGGATTTTGAACTCAGGTCACTATATCCACTTCCTATATCCACACTATGAGTGCCTTCACAAGAGCAAATGTTTATAGGTACAAGAGAAAGTCTGCACATGCGTGTATATGAGTGAGAGAGTCAATGTGTATATATAAGAGAGAGTGTGTGTGTGTGCATGTGTGAAAAAAGAGAAATAAAGAGAGTAACTGTGTCTGCATGCATGCATTTGTGAGATAGAAAGTATGTGCATGTTTCAGAGAGAGAGAGAGAGAGAGAGAGAGAATGAAAAAGTGTGTGTGTCTCTGAGAGAGAGAGAGAGAGAAACAATTTTAACAGGGTAAAAGAGAGAGAAATAAGGAAAGTGTGTCTGCATGCATCTGTTTTTGAGAGAGAGAGTGTATCTATGTGTGTGTGAGAGAGAGAGAGTAATAGTAAAAGAGAAAGATGTACATGTCTGCATGCATGTGCTTGTGAGATAGAAAGTATGTATGTGTGTGTGTGTGAGAGAGAGAGAGAGAGAGAGAGAGAGAGAGAGAGTGTTGTGTGAGGAGAGAGACAAATAGTTTTAACAGAAGAGAGAGAGAGAGAAGTGTGAATGTGATCATGAGATAAAAAACCGTGCACACATGTTTGTGTGTGAGAGAGACAGAGAGAGAATGTGCGTGCATGAGTGTGTGTGAGAGAGAGAGAGAGAGAGAGAGAGAGAGAGAAACAGTTTTAATGGACATAGAAAGAGGGAAAGTAAGTGTGTCTGCACACATATTTTTGTGAGAAAGAAAGAGAAAATGTTAGTGTTTGTGTGTGTGGGAGAGAGAGAGAGAGAGAGAGAGAGAGGGAAAAAGTTTTAATGCACAGAGAAAGAGGGAGAGTTTGTGTGCGTGTCTGCATGCATGTGTTTGTGAGAGAGAGAGAGAGAGAGAGAGAAAGAGAGAATGTTAGTGTTTGTGTGTGTGAGAGAGAGAGAGAGAGAGAGAGAGAAAGTTTTAATGGACAGAGAAAGAGGGAGAGTGTGTGTGTGTTTGAATGCATGTGTTTTGAGAGAGAGAGAATGAATGTTAGTGTTTGCATGTGAGAGAGAGAGAGAAACAGTTTTAATGTCTTTCTTGTTCAACACTATGCATGTCATGTCATGTCAATTTAAAATTTTTGTATTATTTGCTTTTGTGAATACTCAGGAATATTAACACCCAGTTGAATGTGTGAGTTAGCATAACTTATTGACAGAACCAGTAAAAAAAGATAAAGGAATAAGAGAGAACCAACAGGTTAAGTGACTATTTATAATCACTTTACTCACGTCCTTGGGGAAAGTCATGAATGCTCTTCCTGTACTCTGCTCCATCATTAGATATATTGACAAAATCTCTTACCACGGGCGTACGACCACCACCCAATATTTGACAGAGAAAAAAAAGGGGATAGGTGAGTGAGCACTTAGGTAAACCTGCACTTTTCTAATTACCTAAGCACCAGAATGATTTACAGCAAAAAACAGTTACTTTTATTGCCAATCTTGACAAGTTTCAAATCATTTGATATCATTTGAAATGTACAGGGTGTTTAAAAAATTGATATTATTTTGTAATCTAATAACTTGACCAATTCTCACTCATATGATCTCAAATTGTTACAGAAAGTGAAGAAACAACTCAAAATTTTAATGTTTAAACATATTTTCTTTTCCAGTGGATGGTGGCCCAGTCAGCTGGAGCCATAGAATACACTGCTTCTCTGCAGAGGTGTAAGACTCACCCAATGAGTTTCCTGCATATGACATTACACGATCTGATGGTGAGGATCCAGTAATGCCGTAGCTTTGGAAAAGTGAAGTACCCCTTTATTGCCATCACTCCCAGGTCCACTCTGGCATGGAGTGGTAGCACCTGATAGGGTCCTATCGATGAGTCAAAAAGAACTAAATTGTGTACTTATGCTAAACTGAATTGTTTAAAATTAACTGTTTTCAAATTTAACCGTGTGCTTCAACTGTGTACCTATGTTAAACTGAATTCCTTGAAATATAACTGTTTTGACACTTAATTGTGTGTAAATAAATGACTGATGTCTAATTGAATTGTTAGTGATGCATAGTAATACTTGGAACCATTTAACTTTGTTGACTAAACTGAATAGCTTTAAATAGAAGTGTTTTTGACATTTAAATTGTGTGCTTATGCTAAACCAAATTGTTTGAAATGGAATTGTTTATATGTATAAAAATGGATTAGGCATTAAATAACCTACAATGGTTGATATGCCATAAAACCAAAACAATCCAGTGGATGTTATTTCAATAGCTAAGAATAAGAAAAACATGAAACATTAAACATGGAGTTCTGAGTTGTTTCGACACATGCTGTTAAAATATGAGATCCTTTGAATGAGAATTATTATATTACAAAATGATATAAATTTTTCTGAAACACACCGTATTTTAACCTCACCACGACTATCCTGTCCTGAATACTGGATTCACTAAAAAGTAAAAATAAAGATATTCCTTTTAATATTTAACACAATGAATAGAGAAAAAATACTGTGAAGAATAAAATGTTTTTTTTATAAAATCTTTTCTCTTGAGTATCTCACCTTAGAACATCTTTACATTCATCAACTTGTATATTGAGTATTCCATTTGTTTTCATTTCTAATATTGAATGCCTAAAATAAGAGATGAGCCTCTTCCTGCTTATTGAATTCATGATTCTGTATTAATTATACTTGATTACTTCATTCTGATTTATGGCCCAACAAATATTGAATGGTTTTCTACTTAATGAGATACAAAACAATGGATGCAATGCCAATATAGAGACATACTGAAAATCACTTATCATACGTGATTTGTTAAAATAAATCTCACATATACACACTATATATAGATGTGTGTGTACATATATATATATATATATATATATATGTGTGTGTGTGTGTGTGTGCATGCGTGTATATAGAAATGTATGCATATATAAATATAGTTAGATATCTATGTAAATATATATATGTATATGACATATATATATATATATATATATATAAGTAAATATGAATAGAAATATATGTACATATCATCATCATCATCATCATCATCTCGCGCTGGTAGCACGGATATCCCTGACCCTCTCTCGCCACTCCTCCCTATCGTTCATCGCCCTCGGTAGGTCTTTAGGACAACATCCCGTATCCTCACATAGCTGCTGAATGTAAGTTCATGCTGGTTGTCCTGCTTTTGCGCGGCCATGTGTGGGGATCCATAAGAGTACATCTCTTATGAGTTCATCTCTGCTTCTCCAGCAGTGTCCTGCATGTCTGGTTCGTCTGACTTGAATAGTTTTCGTGATAGGGGGCAGGTGGCCATACAGTTGGTGTCTTGTGGGGTGTTGCTGCCAGGACTTGTTCAGGATTGCACACAGCATTCTTGTGTAATTGCCATCTAGCTTCTTCTCCAGCCGTTTTGTTAGCGTCCATGTAGTGCATCCATATAGCAGTATTGATGTGACCGCTGCCTGGAAGAAACTGCGTTTCGATGCATACTCCCCTTCCCTAAAAAGGGGGACCTCGGATTAGCCAAAAACTACCGAGGCATAACACTTACATCCATAGCTGCCAAAATCTACAATGCCCTACTATGAAACCGAATAGAACCCAAAATCGACAACATACTTAGAAAAAACCAAAATGGCTTCCGAAGAAATAGATCCACGACCTCACAAATATTAACCATCCGCAGAATCCTTGAAGGTGTACGGGCAAAGAACCTACAAGCGACATTAATATTTGTCGACTTTACCAAGGCTTTCGATTCCATTCACAGAGGAAAGATGGAACAAATCCTACTAGCGTATGGCATACCTAAAGAAACCGTAGCGGCAATAACGATTCTCTATAGAAACACTAAAGTAAAAGTACGATCACCGGATGGAGACACAGAATACTTTGACATTGTAGCAGGAGTACTACAAGGGGACACGCTGGCCCCGTACCTCTTTATCATTTGTCTAGACTACGTACTTAGAACATCGATTGACAAAATCAAAGAGAATGGCTTCGAACTGACGAAGAAAAGAAGCAGAAGGTACCCCGCAACAACAATTACCGACGCCGACTACACCGATGACATAGCGATACTGGCAAATACATCTGACCAAGCCGAAACACTTCTGCATAGTTTGGAACGAGCAGCAGCAAGCATAGGCCTCTATGTTAATGCACACAAAACGGAATATATGTGCTATAACCAAACGGGGGACATCTCCACTCTAGAAGGAACCCCTCTTAAACTAGCAGACAAATTCACGTACCTAGGAAGCAGCGTCGAATCAACCGAAAAGGACATCGAAACGGGGTTAACGAAAGCATGGACAGCTATCAATATGTACATATAATGAGTTATATAAACATACATAAACACATATGTGTATATATATGTATGTATGTATATAGATTTATCTATATCCATGCATTTAAAAAGTAAATATATGTATATATATATATATATATATATATATATATATATAAACAGTATAATCAAATACACATATATCTAATTACCAATCCTTATTTTCACTGAATTAAATAATGTTATTTTCAGTTTTACAGAATAAGTTGAACAAAAATGTAAATACATGTTTAATAACTTTTAAATATCTATAGGCCTGTAAACTTTTATTTTAACATTATCATGTGAATGAATTACTCTATTACATCTTCATGCACTTGAAAATCTGTATTGCAAAATACATTACAACTTCAAATATTTCAGTTCTACTTATGTAAATCTAGATAATTACTATATTGGACCCCAAAAAAAACGGAACCATTTTTTGATTATTGCCACAAATTCTAATTAAACTTCAATGACTTGCACACACATAGGAAGTGATTTCTTTCGTTAATTATTGTGGTCAAAGTTCTCTTAGTTGTTACAAAAAGTCATCATTTTCTAAAAAGAAAATTATCAGAAATATCAAAAAAATTACAAATTTCTTAGAATTTTCTTTTCATTGATTTGATATTCTAATTTGTGATTAGTCTTTAGAGTAAGCAGTTGTCTAAATTTGAAGAAAGTCAGTATGGGGCATTCAGTGATCGTTTGGTTTCGGTTTGGTTTCTTTGTTTAATGGCATATCAACCTTTGTAGGTTATTCAATACCAAAGCCATTCTCCTAGAAGAACAGTAGTGGTACTAATTAACTCATAGCTAGGAGGATAAGGAGGTCCATACCTTTCCCAAAGGTATTTGCCCAAAAGTGAATGTAATAGTGCGACTGGAGTACAAACTTGCTTACTACGATTTCGCAGTCCATCGTTTTAACCACTACACCATGAGGACACCCCCACTCAGTGATTGTGGACTGTCACTTTGCAATATCATAAAGAAACTAAATTATAATCATTCATCAATTTTTCTCAAAATTCATAAGAAAACTGGACATCATCATCAAAAAGAAGGTCATGACTACCAAAGAAAAACTACTGCATCTGAAGATAGAAAAATTGTTAGAGCAGCAAAGTGGCAGTGCATTGCAACATCACAAAGTTTGTTTGTTTGTTTGTTTGGGTTTTATGGCATATCATCCTTTTTAGGTTATTTAATGCCAAATCCATTTTTATACAAACAGTTCTATTTCAAACAATTAAGTTTAGCATAATTATGTATGCACTTTAAATGTCAAAACAGTTCTATTTCAAGCAATTTAGTTTAACATAAGTACATAGTTTAGTTCTATTTGACCCATAGATAAGACCCTATCAGGTGCTACCACTCCAGGCTGGAGAAGACCTGGAAGCAATGGCAATAAAGGGGTACTTCACCTTCCCCCAAAGCTCCAGCATTACTGGAATCTCATCATCAGATTGTTTAGTCTTATATCCAGGAAACTCATTGGGGGAGTCTTACTCCTCTGCAGAGAAGCAGTTGGTGGATTCTACAGCCCCAGCTGACTAGGCAAAACATCATGAAGATACTCATCAATTGCTTTTATAATTTTTTTTTTATATAAGCTTTTTTTTTTCCACTATTGTAGGACCTACAAATATACACATTTAAAATGTATATCCTGCACTCACAAAAAATGATGTGGTAGATATATTATGAAACTATAGAAACTTAAATTTCATGGGCCCCTAATCTTAAAGGAACCACAGAAGTAACTTTTTTAATCATTGAATTTTTCAACAAAATCAATGCAGGTTTTTGTTTAGATCAAGCACAGAGATAAGTGATTGGTTGTCAAATAAAGTGACATCTAAGCCAATGTTCTTTGTTGGTGGAAACAACATTCTATTTATGGGCACTTGGAAGCGCTGTTTAGATATGTCCCATCAAAATCAAACTCTTTCAGGAGGAAAAGGAAATTTTCACTCCAGCATCTAAAATCAATCAAACTGAGTGAAAAAAAATCAATGTGAGGATTACAAATGAAACAGTGTCCAGTTCCACCGAATTCAAATCCAAATCAAATCAAATACAAATATCTTATTCAGCTAATTAGAAATATGAAAAAGTCCAAAAAATGAAAGTGTCAAGTAGCTGATTTTGAGCCCTCAAGACAAGATAGACAATATTTTCATAACTGCTTTTCTTTTGTCAATCCTTTATAATCAGTCATTTAGACCCAGCAACCAACTAAAACCTGACTAACCTAACTCTCTCCCCTTTGTAAGCTGAAACAAAAAGATCAAGTAATACTGTCAACTTAAAAAAGACATCAGGTTAGCAACATTAACATAAATCTTTTATATACACTTTCATCATCATCATCAAGACATGTAAACAGCATGGATTCAGTCCAATCAACCATCACAATTAGTAAGTCATCTAGACGGTACCCAGTGAAAACACAGAGCTGAGAAATGTAAGTTTTTGGTGCATTCATGGATAGAAGTTTATCTGATCTCTCCAATGAAATAGAACTGGAATTCTTCCAGGCTATAGTTGTGTCAGTACTACTGTATGATTGTACCACTTGGACTCTTACAAAAGGCTTGGAGAAATAGCTTGATGGGAACTACACAAGGATGCTGCATACTATCTTGTACAAATTCTGGAAGCAGCACCCTACAAATGAGCAGCTGTATGGCCACTAACCTCCTATCTTGCAAACCATCCAAGAAAAGCATGACATGCTAGGTACTACGAGAGAAATAAGGATGAACTCAAACACAATTTATTTCTATCTAAAACAAATAATTTGCACAGTCATATGGTTTCAAGTATTCCTATCTAATATTAATAATTACGTGGTTTCAAGTAATTATCATCATTTGTTTGCACACAGTTATATGGTTTCACGTAACTAATAATAATCCTTAGTAAACAATTATAGCTTCAAGTAACTATACTTAATAATTCAAATAATTTGCTTGTCCCATCAGGTGGAACTGTAGAATACACCAACTGTATCTCAGCAGAGGGGTAAGACTCCTTCAACGAGTGTCCTGGATATGACACTAAACAATCTGAGGGTGATGCTTCAGTATTGCAGGAGCTTTCGGGAATGCAGAGTAGCCCTTTATTGCCATTGCTCTAAAGTCCACTCTGGCTGGGAGTGTAGCACCTGATATGGTCCTATCTATGGGTCAAATATAACTAAACTGTTTGCTTGAGCTAAACTGAATTGTTTGAGATGAGACTGTTTTGACATTCAAATTGTGTACTTATGCTAAACTGAATAGTTTGAAATAGAAGTGTTTTGACATTTAAACTGCATACTAATGCTAAACTGAAATAGAACTGTTTATATATATAAAAATGGATTTGGCATTAAATAACCTACAAAGGTTGATATGCCTTAAAACTCAAACAAACAAACAAGCAAATCATCTATCTATAGGTTAAATAGAATTAAATAGTGTACTTATGCTAAACTGAATAATTTAGAATAGAACTGTTCCAACATTTAATAGTGAGTAAACAAAAAATAGTACTTATGCTACACTGAATTGTTTGAAATATAACTGTTTGGACTTTAAACTGTGTGCTTATGCTAAACTGAATTGTTTGAAATAGAACTGTTTTATGCATAAAATGGATTTGGCATTAAATAACCAACAATGGTTGATGTGCCATCAAACTAAACCAATTGTAATTGCCATGACGAGTTAATTTCGCATCACTTGTGTGTGATGTGGACCGGTAGCTCAGTGGTAGATTTTCGGCTCTGCATTCTGTGGTCGCTGATTTGATCTCCAGTGGGGGAGATCACAGTATACACTACTGATGAGACCTAATAAGGTTGAAACAGCTGTTGAGTGGTTCTTTATGTTGTGTGCAAGTGTTTGCTGGATTTTCTTGTCATGGTAATTCAATTTATAATATAATTCCTCTACTTAAAAAAGAAAATGTACATCCAAACCAAACCAATCAAATAATTTGCACACAGTCATATGGTATCCAGAATTCTTATTGAATATGAATAATTTTCAAACAGATCTATTTGACCTATAAATGGAACCCTAGCAGGTATTACCACTCTGGGCCAGGGTGGACCTGGGAGTAATGGCAAAGAAGGGATACTCTACACTCCTCACACTTTTTTAATTATGAATCTGCAGATGAACATTCATCAGATCAAAATAGCTTTCTGAATGCAATGTTTTAATCAAGTGGCTGATGAATCACAGCAAACAATTAAGCCACATTTGAACAATACAAAAATAACATATTTGGTTATTACTTTTAATTCATTAATGTTAAGTGATTTTTAGCAATAAAAGATCCGTTTTGTTCATTAATAAATATGCACTTCTTAAGCACATTTTGATTGCATTCTATTCTACTGTTATAGACATAAAGTCTATAACAGACTACATTTATATCTATATCTAAGATCTTTCACTGTGAAAGTAGAAGCTCCACTAAAAATGTTTTCAATCAGGCTTTGTAGCAATTAAATCTGACCATATATATATATATATATAAGGCACACCTAGAGTAATGACTGTTTTCATAAGAAATGGAATCAGTGACTTGAGTTCAAATCCTGGACAAGGCCTTCTGCAGTTCACTTCTAGTTAATGACCTTGGAAAAGCATGGATCTATTTCAACTCCTTCCATCTATGAATTAATAGAAGGGCAGACTATTTTTTTTTAGCTTTGATATGAAAACTTTCTGGAAGAAGGAAAACTCAGGATTAAAACCAGCTGTACTCCACTTTGACCTGTCATATCTTGTCTGTGGCAGATGGGTGGGGTAAATACACACACATATATCTACAGAAATATTATATATTTAGAAACTATTATATATATATATATATATATATACATATATATATATATACAAACAGTTTTTAAATATGCAATATTGATACTAATGTGGCTCCATTCAAAATAGTAAAAAGAAACAATTTTTGCATTGGCTGGATAACTTATTTGAAAGAATTCTAAAAAAGATTTCAATGCAGCCAATTTCATTTTGGCTTCCCTTTCAAATAAATATAAACAACGTTAGTTGATTTCCTATTTTGTCTGTTTTTAATTGTTGAGCTATTTATACGTGAATTTTTTTTATCCTTGAATTCATCTGATATTTAAATATCTGTCTTCATTTGTTTAAACTCATAATTAGGTATGAGCCTGTTATGAATTGTTTTCAATTCAGCAGTACCAATATGCAATATGTAGTAGATACAAACATTTCCAGTTTTTGTGGTTATTTTTTTTTAATGAACTCTTATTGATAAATTGTTAGAATTATTATTCAATCATCAAAATATTTTCCTTATGTCCTTACACCAATTTTCAGCTCCAGTTTTGATTCAATGTATCAACAATAACTGATCTAAGAAAACAGTTTCAACAAAAATTATCTCTACATGATTCAAATGCCAGTACAAAATAATAATTATGTCAGGACAAATAAACCAAGTTACATTATTTCATACAATTTGAATCATTTTGTATATATTTAACAAGTTTATTCTAACACGTGATTTATAAATACTTGTATTCTTGGTTTGGTTCAGGGTCTTTGTTTTTAATGATATATCAACATTTGTGGATTATTTGATGCCAATCCATCTTTGTAGAAGAACAGCAGTGGGGAGTATTTGAGAGTTCATGCCTTTTCCAAGGGTATTAGTCTGATAGTGAACATAATGACACTAGAGCTCAAATGCAATTACTATGATGTCATAATCCAGAACGTTAGCCACAGGACCACAGGACTCCTCCAAATGCTCATATTGAAAAAACTATTTCTGAGTGTATTTCACATGTAGATAAACTTTTAAAAATACATACAAAATAATTTCTTTTTAAAGTCATGAAGATACTAAGATAAAGATAAGAAAATTAGGCTATTATAGAATTTTATCAAATAACTAACAAATACAATTGTTATTACTGTGATAAAAAATATTCATGATGTGAGATTGATGGTAAAGTTTCTACAATTTGATTTTTTGGTCAAAATCTCACATTCATATAAATTTCTAGCATCATTATCCTTTTATTTAAGTATTTTCTTGGGTTTTCTATGACCATATACCACTATTCAGCTAAATTGTGCATTCCATCATAAAATACTCATTCCAGTTTTGATTTGATGGATTTATTGAAGATGTTTTTGATACCTTTTTTTATTTGTTTGAACAGTTATACGATTTCAAGTATTCCTATCAAATACAAATAATTTGCAAACATTGGCCAAATGAGTAGAGTGTTTGCCAATGGCCTGGGAGATTGGCGTTCAATCCCAGGTCGAGTCACACCAAAGACTCAAAAATGGTACTTGATGCCTCCTTGCTTAACACTCAGCATTATAAGGTAAGGATCAAGGGTAAAGTGAAGCAATCCAGGTAAAGGAGCAGCGCCCTCCCCTACACCTCAGTGTAGTAGCTATTGAAAAGGGAGCCTTTGAGTCACCCTCAACTAAGATCGCCTACTTTACTTTACTTATAAGGCTTCATGCAAATAATAATAATCCCTAACAAACAATTATAGCTTCAAGTGACTAGTTTTAATGCAAATAATTCGCACACCATTATATGCTTTCAACTATTTCTATCTAAGATAAATAATTTTCAAACAGATCTATTTGACCCATAGATAAAAACCTAACAGGTACTACCACTCCAAGTCAGTGTGAAAATGGGAGTAATGACAATGATGGGGATACTCTACATTGTTCACAGCACCAGAACTGGAGCCTCACCTTTGTCATATCCAAGACACCACTTTTTAGGAGTGTCTTACCCCTCTGCAGTCAGTATATTACTAAGCCCTGCAGAGTAAAAAAGTTCTAACTCCAGTTATATCATCAAGTTCACTTTAGGACTAATACCCTTGAGAAAGGTATGAACCCCCTAATTGCCTCCTTCCAGATATGGGTTAAATAGTATCACTTATATCCTTCTACAAGCATGGCTTTGACATTAAATAACCCATAAAGGTTGATATGCCATAAAACAAAAGAAACCAAACAAAGTTCTGCTGACAGGGCTGAAAAATGGTAGGAATATTTAAGCAATTTTGCTGTTATATTATACATATAAACTATCAAAAACCTTATCTGTATTTTCTTATTTTGTCTTTAATAATTCCCAAATATTAAGCTGAGGGCAAAACTAAGTCAAAATAACAATTTATCTTCGGCTTTGTCTTATTGCTATTAATGAAAACTGTTGTAATAAATTCAATTAATTTTTAATACATATCAATATAAATATGAGACAGAGTCTACCCCAAAATGTATACACACTTCAGAAAAAGAAAAATTTGTATAGATATTCTAATATATAATTTTTAATATATATATATATATTTTGATAGTAAATTTACTCAGACATCACAAGATTAATGCGAGTTTCTTTTCTTAAGTGTGTATACATTTTTTGGTGGACTCTCTCTCTCTCTCTCTATATATATATATATATATATATATATGAGAGAAAAATGTAAATGTATTCAGTGGTATGTAAATATAAAAATATGAAAAATATTCAAATGATAGAGGAGAAGTTCCTGTGGTCTAATGGCTAACATACTGTAATCCTGCCTTGAAGTAAGCGAGTTCAAATTTCAGTCATGCTTATATGTTCACTTCCGGACTAACACCCTTGGGAAAGACATCAACCCCTAATCACCCAGCTATGCGTTTAATAGTATCACTGTTGTTCTTCTACAAGAATAGCTTTGGTGTTAAATAACCCCCCCAAAGGTGCATATGCCATTAAACAAAGAAACCAAAACATATAAGAGGATGTATTATTATTTTTTTTTTTTTCATCATACAACGTGTGGAAGCACGTGCGATACCCTAGCCTCATCAGCCGCCATCCAGGGTGATAACACAGTTTCGGTAGCTCAACCGAAACTGTGTTATCTAAATTATATATAAATAAATACAGCCTCAGAATATTCTGTTTTTTCACACATATAAATAAGAAAGAATGAAAAAAGTTACACAAACTTTGGTAAATAAATTTTATTAATCCTGATTGGTTTCAACCTTGGACTATCATCAAAGGGACCTTTTTTTTCAAGACCGACAGACTCATAAATGTTGGGGGATTACCATTTGTAAATGTGTCTCTTAAATATGAATATTCTTTTAATGACATTTCATTTAAGTGGCTGTCTTTAAATTTGAAGAATAAAAATAAACTATATTTTTTCTTGAAGGTGTTGTTAAGTTAGAAAATCAGTCGATAAAAGTTAATGAATTTTTAAATAATGAATTCTTTAACATTTTAATATTCTTAATATAAAAATTTCTTAAGTAATAATATTGTAATTGTTTAGAGGTTCAAATATACATATATATATATAAATTTCACCCACTCTCTCTCTCAATATATATATATATATATATATATATATATGGCTGCCACTTCAGATTTGAGAAAAGCCATTGCATGGTAGTTTGCAAAAGAGTTTTAAGCCACTAAAACTTCTGGCACAAATTCGGCAGACAAAATATCTAAACTTAAAGGAGACTTTTGTTACACAATTTCTATATATTTTGATGTCTTTGAAGTTTTGATGACTTATATTCTTTTCTACCAGTTTGAGAGGTCTTTGTATCTATTTGATAGTCTACTTGAGTTATCGTTTTATGAGTATATGAACTGTTTTTTATTCTGGCTCTACTTAAGCAGCTCCTTCCACAAACATAACAAATTAGTTCTTAGCCGTCATCTTTCAGAGGATAAAGCTAAATTCAAGGTCTTTTAGGGTATTTCTTTTGAGTTTTTAATTTTCAATCTTAAATTGTTCAAAAGCAATTTTTCCCTTTGATAAACCATCTCCTACTAATGATTATGATTACTTGCCTGAAGCTCCCTGTCATCAACTGAGAAATTTGCTGCTTTAATTGAGACCTTCAAACAGTCCTTGTACCTCCTTTTCTTTTTTTTGTGGGGGGTGGGGTTATGAAGAGGTTGCAATCCATTTTCTATTCCTCCAGAAAAAAGCTTTTTAGGAAGTTTTCAATGATCCATTCTAGCTAGATGTTCACTCCATTTTGACCTATGATTCACGACTGTGGTTTCAATACTTTCCAGAGAGTGAGGGTCCCCATGGCATAGTGGCTAACATGCTGGACTGTGACATCATAGTAAGCGAGTTCAAACTTCATTCACTCTATTATTAATATTAATTATTATCTATTTATATGCATTTTATTATATGAATTCATTTATTTATTTTATTATATGCATTTTATATTTATTTATATGCATTTTATTATATGAATTTATTTATACATTTTATTTTATGCATTTAATTATTTATTTTATTATATGCATTTTATATTGATTTATATGCATTTTATTATATGAATTTATTTATTTATTTTATTATATGCATTTTATATCTATCTGCATTTTATATTTATCTATATGCATTTTTATATACATTTTATATCTATATGCATTTATTTATTCATTTTATTATAAGCATTTTATATTTATTTATATGCATTTTCCAGTTTACTTGTATAATTCTTTACAGACATTGTTGGTGAAGTGTTCTAGATTTTTTTATATATTGGTGACAGGTAACTCATTTTTTCCCATCAATAAAGTAAAGAAGTGAACACATTATGTTGGTATACCTTTATCTTAATATAAGTCAGACTGTGTTTGATATATTAGTAAATTACCAGAACAGTGAAATGGAGTCAATTTTTTTCTAGCTGTCTATGTTGATAAATGTATAGTAAAGAACAAAGAGATTTATCTGATTGGATCAGTTACTGTTGTTATTTGTGATAGAATTATTCCAAGACAATCAGAAATTCATTGATGGGAATTGAGTTATTGGTCTTAAATGCCCAAAAATGGCACATTGCCTCAATCAGCTTCCAGGAATACATTTAATCTATGACAATGATTTAAAAAATTATGTCTCTTACTGCACTTGTTTGCCTTTGCAGGTTTTAGATGTTTTTTTTTTCTGAATGTGTTTCACTATTAATTAATTGTAATCATTTTCCACAGGACACCTACACAAAACAATCAAAACATAATTCCCTTCTTAATTTGTTTATTGTACTAAATCTAAGGAGTATAACGATAGATATTCTTAAAGCTCAACCACAGTGGTTAGTCACTCAGTGAGGATCATATTTACTAAAACAGGAAATTTGTCCCCAAGATTCAGTAACCATTATACTACAGCAAGTACTCAAAAATACTTGTATTCAAATCAAATTCAGTTTTTCCGCATTTAATGAAAAACTGATTAAGATTATAGAATGTTAAGGAGCCCATATCAATATATAAAATAGTGATTTATTCTTTTATATGGAATAAGAAATGGAATCAGCAAAGCTGAGTTCAAATCCTGGATGAGTTTGTTTATTTCATTTTATACTAATGCTCATAAGAAAGTCATTAAATCCATTGCTTCTCTCCCCAATATGCGGGTATAAAGTCAGGCAGACTGGGCTTTCTAATGTTCTAATATTTTTCAAATTGGTGGAGAAGAAGGAAAAACTGTAGGGCATGGACCTGACAGCTCCACTTGCAAAAGATATATTTGTTAAGGAAACATGTAGTGTGTTGTGGTTATTGTTGTAGGAAATGGACATGATAAGCCAAAGCCAAATCCAAATCCTAGATGAGGCCATTTGTGTTTCACTTCACACTCATCCTTTCAGGAAAGGCATGAATCTATTTTTCCCTTTTACTTATGGCTAAATAGTATGGCAACTTAGGCCATTTAACTTTGGTTTGTTAACCAGTCTAGGAGAAGGAAAACTCTTAATGTAAACCAGAAGTAACTGTTTAAAAATTGACCTTATGTTGCATCCTGCTTGTTGCAGAGGATTTGGGTAAATATACTCTGGTGACATAAATCACAGCATTATTATTGATATGGAATGGCTGTAGTCCTATGTTTTACAACGAGTCTTTGGGGTCATGCCTTGACCACTATTGTTGCTATTACTGGCCCCAGTATTCTATGAGAGCATAATTTATTCATCATTATTTCCTTTTTACTCATAGTATATTCATTATCGTTATTTAATTTTATTCATTGTTATTTATTTCTCAAGTTATTTACACTCTGAAGTGTTATCCTTTAGACTCTAATGAAATGTTCTGAGAAAAAGGAAAAAGGAAACTACACAAGGATACTGTGTACTGTTTTGAATAAATACTGGAAGCAGCACCCCACAAAAAAAGCAGTTGCATGGCTACTTACCCCCATCAGACAAAACAAGACATGCTAGGGACTGCTTGATGAGAGCAAACTCATAAGAGATGTTCTCCTATGAACTCCAACACATGGACACACCAGTGTTAGCTGGGTAGCAAAAACTTACATTCATCAGGTCTGTGTTGATATCAGATGCTATCTAGAAGACTAACCATGAATGATGACAGCTGATAAGAACAGGTGCTGAGAGAGAGAGAGAGAGAGAGAGAGAGTCAAAGGAATTCCTGCTGTCAGCATACCTTGATGATGACAATGAAGAAGTTAATCTATTATAATAAATTAGAGACATTTACTTCTGTTTGAATTTTATAGAAGATGCTTAATACATTTGACTAGAAATTACCTGATTGGTAAACTGAAATCTATGTAGAGCTTATTTTATATCTTTTAGTATCTATGACCTTATTATTATGACCACACAATTTTTTTTAAATCTTAGAATTACATATAATAATTATGACCTTTTTTCATATAAATAAATGTATAACAGATATAGACTATTTTTTAAGCTTTACCTATAAAATAGTTAATTCAATGTATATAATGATTCCTGAATGCACATATTTATTCTCTAAATTGATTTGTGCTAGGGGTGCTGCAAAAGGGTTGTATAATCACTGAATTCAGAATCCTTAGGTGAACTCTATTAGAGAAAGTGTGTTATCTGCCTTGAGCAGTATCTTAACACAATGGAGAATTCTTACATGTTATTATGAATATTCATTCTTGGTACAATGGGTTCATCTTTTACTTTATTCCATGCCTAAAGTTTACTGAATTAGGAGCTGCTTATGTAATGCTTTTAATTATTTAGAGAATTGCTCTAAACTAATATATTCATTCATTCTAATGATCACACACAAACATATAAATAGATAGACAGATCTAAGTTTTAATAGTGAAGACTATGTGTCAATAGCACTTGGTGATGATCAGTTTCTTGCCTATGCAATAATCAGACCAAGAGCTTAATACATATACTTTACCACTATTTATTTAGAATTGTATATATATATATATATATATATATATATATATATATATATATATATATATATATATATATATATATATATATATATATATGTGTGTGTGTGTGTGTGGGTAGTGTGATGATTATCATGGAAAATAGAATTGGTAAGCTGAGTTCAAATTACAGTTAATGCTCTTTGTCTTCCCTTTATTATGTTTTTAGGAAAGGCATGAACCCATTTCTTATGGGAGCTAAGAGTAAATAATAGAGCAGACTGGGCTTCATAGGGTAACAAGTCTTAGAAGAAAATTCTGAATTTAAACATGCAACTAACATGATATAGGCTAGCATGGCAGAGTAAGGCCCATTATTCTTCATGTCTTACAGACCTTGAAAAGGACTTGAATTCTGCACTAGGTTAAGAAAAAGGTTGCTGAGAGGCATCTATACTTATATAGCCAACATAAAATAAATCAAAAATTATTTCAGCCTTTGAAGTTTCATCCGATGATGATATCTTATTTGGTACAGGAAAATTTTGTCATGAAATTGTTATAATAAGAGATAATATTTTAATTTCTTTTCCTTTTTCTCCTGCTCAGCTGGCTAGCATTTGAGTACTTTTTGATTTACCAAGCATTCTTTTAACAATTTGCTTATATATATATATATATATATATATATATATATATATAGAGAGAGAGAGAGAGAGAGAGTGTGTGTAAGAGAGAAGATACAGCAAATTATGGTGGTGGGAAAATTATATATTCAGCTCAAATGCATTTATATGCTGACATCATTTGAATCTAAGTTACAGAGGCAATGTATTCCATTTTATTACAGCCCACAGACTTTACTCTTACTTCATCAGTTCATGGTTTAGCTTTGGTCTTTTTCTGCACAAACAAACTAAATATATCTGGTAGTAGAGGCTAATGAATATTCATAATTTAACCCTTTGCCCCTTGGCTCTTAATTGCCCAGTACTTGAGTGAAGAAAAACAATGTCAAAAACAGTTCTATTTCAAACAACTCAGAGTAGACCTGAGAGTGGTGGCAATGAAGTGGGTACTCAACGTTTCCCAAAGCTCCAGCATTACTGGATCTCACCATCAGATTGTTTAGAGTCATATACAGGACACTCATTTGGTGGAGGGTCTTACTCCTTTGTAGAAGAGCAGTCAATGTATTCAACAGCCCCAGCCGAGTGGGCAACTATCTGGAATTATTTTATGCCTAGATATTAGGGAAGTTTGTACATTGTACATTTTTTGTGTAGTTGTTTCTTCAGAGTTTTTGCACATATTTATATATTAAGTATTCTTACCTCATACAATTTGCAGTAGTTCTATGGTTTCAAGTATTTTTTATCTAATACAAATAATTTATATACAATTTTATGCGTTTATGTTTATTTTAAGCACTTATTTATTTCATGTTTATTTCAAATATTTTTTCTATTTAATAATAATCATTTAGTAAACAATTGTAGTTTCAAGTAAGAATCTTAATTCAAACAATTTACACACAGTTATATGGTATTAAGTATTTCTACCGAATACAAATAATTTTTGAATGTATCTATTTGACCCCAATACTTTGGGCTGGTGTAGACCTAGGAGTTATGGCTATGAAGGAATACTTCACACTCCCAAGTTCTCCAGAACTGGAGTCTGACCACGAGGTGCAATTTAGTGCTATAATCAGGATACCCCATTGGGAGAAATCTAATCTCTCAGTTAGTGCATTCTAATCCCCATCAACAAGTTGGTGACATGATCTCTTTGAACCTAAAATATAGAGTAAAATTTGTTTTAGCAAGTCCGAGCATACTGTGTTGTGTACTAAGAAAAAAAAAGGTAGTGTATAGTCAATAGTCAGGAATCAGTGCAAGTCTTACAGACAGAATTGAGTTATTATCATATTTACCAACCCCTCCGCTCGGGCAGGATGTGACACAAGGTCAATTTTTAAGCAAAGTTTATCTGGTTTGAATTCAGAGTTTTCCTTCTCCTAGACTAGTTGCCTCACCAAGGCTGAAGAACCTAGTTTGCCCTACTATTTACCCATAGCTGGAGGGAGAATAATTGGATTCATACCTTTCCCAAGGGTATTAGTGCTATGTGAAATGCAATTAGTGTCGGCCAGGATTTGAACTCGTGTCGCCGTGTCCATTTCCTACGACGGTAATCATTACACTACGGGCACCTCCTTTCAGATTTTAGATGGATTAATTGATGTAATTTAGGCTTCTGAGCCATTGTAACTTAGTTGATAAAACAGTTGGTATGAATTACCAGGCTTTGTTGACATAAAAGGTAACATTGGTTTATGTCACACAGAATTGAGTTATTATATGCATAATATATTAGAAGTTATCTATCAGATAAATTATAATATGATAAGTAATTGCCAATTTCAATATAAAAAGAAACAAACTTCAGAGGAAGTCAATAAAAAAGATATAGATCCTCAAATAGTAAAGCCTAATTTATCAAATCATTTGCTCATTGTTTTTCTTCTGGGTTGATTAGACATTTATGTGCAGCTAGAGAATTCTCTAATTGCATAGAGACAAGTACGTTGATTTCAAAAGGTAGACAATATAGTAAATTCAGGCTTTACTAGATGATAAAAAAAATGAATGACTTTATCATCAACATAGCTCAGTCTCATTTTAGTTTTCTTTCTTTTTTTTCTTTAAACCTCCACTTATTATCTTTGCCATTCTGATTAACCTTTTTTTAATAATCAGCAAAAGAAAAAAATTAAGAATATTTCCAATTTCTATTCATCAAATTTTGTTAGGAAGAAGTGATAAAATTCTGTATGGGTTGTGATATGAGTCATTATTATTCAACATTTTTATTTTCATTTTTTTTAGATAAAGTCCAGTCAATCATTAATCCTGACTAGTATTTTATTATTAATTACTTAATTATTTATTATTAATTCTGACTAGTATTTTATCATTAATTACTTAATTATTTATTATTAATTCTGACTAGTATCGTATTATTAATTACTTAATCATTTATTATCAATTCTGACAAGTATTTTAGATGGATTAATTGATGTAATTTAGGCTTCTGAGCCATTGTAACTTAGTTGATAAAGCAGTTGGTATGAATTACCAGGCTTTACTGACATAAAAGGTAACATTGGTTTGTGTCACACTGAAACTTATTCTTTATTACAATCTCTGATACATGTTGTAATGATCAGGAGTTAGTTGCAATATAAAGCAAGTAAAATTAAAAAAAAAAAACGATCACATAAAATTCTAGTCAAAATTACAATAATTATTCATGCATAAAATGCATTTTTTTTCAGAGTTTTAAGCAGGAGTGTCTATAATACATGTGATCTAAATATTAACTTTTTCCAGTCATGTTTGCTGCAATATGCATTACTGAAAGTAAGTTATATCTATGGTCCAAACTAATTAATATGTAACAAATACTTCTGTTTAATGTCATTACAGAGAAATAGCCCAAACAACTTTGATATGTGTTTGTTCATAATGTTGTTTTTTCTAGCATGAGTGTTTTTTTTCCTTGAAAGATTATTGCATTTTTTGAGCAAACATATGAGTATCTTCACATTTGATCAAAATACTGTGCAAATCTTGTGTTTCAAAACATAATATAAACTATATAAATTCTTATTTTTGGTTGATATGAACCAGATAAACAAATGTTAAATTTACATAAAATTCAACTGTTACAAATCCTAAAAATCAATGCATATAATAAGTGAGAGATACTTTTTCCAAAATTTTGTTGCGAAATGTTAAGGGTGCATTTGTATTACACAGAAAGAATTACATTGGTTTGAATTGGTAGTGTTTTATGGCATATCAACCCTTATAGGTAATGTAATGCCAAATATATATATATATATATATATATATATATATATATATATATATATATATGTAAAATATGATTTGTAAACAAAAAGTTTGTGGGTAACATTTTTAAATGAGCCAGAGCTCATTTGTGTGCATAGAGCTAAATGGTTTCAAATGTTGCTATTTAATATCAAAAGTTCTATTTGCACACAGTTAAATAGTTTCAAGTATTACTAATAATTATTTGTACACAAATGAATATGGTTTCAAATTTTGCTATTTTACACTAATAATTCTACATAAAATTAATCAGTTTTTTTGCACACAGTTAAATGTTTAAATAGTTCCATTTAACCAATAGATAGGAGCCTACCAGGTACAATTACTCTGGATCAAAGTGGACCAGGGAGTAATGGTAATGAAGGAGTACTCTACACTCCCCAAAGCTCTAGGACTGAAGTCTTACAATCAGATGGCTTAGTGTCATATCCAAGACACTCATTGGAGGGGGAGGTCTTATGCTTCTGCAGTGGTGCAGTTGGCATATTCTACCACTCCAGCTGACAGAGTAACAAATAGAGTAATAATGAATACAAATGAATTATCAAAAAGCACCTAAAGTGATCTGGTTGAAGATGGTTTTGGTTTCCTTGTTTAATGGATTTGGCATTAAATAACCTACAAAGGTTGATATGCCATTAAACAAAGAAACCAAACCAAAACTAAAAATTGTTATAGTGTCACATCCAGCCTGTTTTCGCATTCAAGCAAGTGAAAGTCATAATTACAATAAAAAAGCAACTAAAACTTAAAGAACAAAAAAAAAAAAAGTGAGTTAAAAATAAGGAAAAACTTAATCATTCCTAAAAAAAATTAGTTATAGATTTAATTAAGTACCAAAAGGTCATGAACCGGCAAAATCTTCTTGAATTATTCTCTTATTCTAAAAGTAAAAATAAATCTTTTACATAGTATAATTAATTGGAGTCCTACTTTCTTCAATTGGAGAAATCTGTTCACAATTATTAAAATACTGAAAAAATTTCAAGCAATTAGTTTTACTATATCAGGGAAATTATTCCATTCAGGTAGGAGTTTGAATATTACTCAATACTCTCAATAACCTCATTGAATATACAAGTTTCTTTGTTTTTATTTTGATTTCAAACACAGAATATTCAATTAACCCTTTTTAGGTTTATTGATTGATTGATTTCAATAATATATAAACACAATGAGGGATATCTTATACTTAAAGGTTAGGGAATTGCATTCATTGTACATTTATATTTACATTTTTTGTACAGTTGTTTCTGAAGAAATGTTTCATACTGTTATATATCAAGTATTCCTATGTAATACAAATAATTTCCTAAGTATTTCTACCTAATATTAATTTATACATGATGATAGAGGTTCAAGTAATTATTTCTGTTTAATAATAGTCATCTGTTTGCACACAGTTATATGGTTTCAAGTATTCTGAACACCTACACTAATAATTGTCAAACAGACCTATTCGACCCCTAGTTCAGACTCTAAATTATATAGTTTCATGTAACCACTTCTATCCAATAATAATCCTTCATCTGCACATAGTTATGTGGTGGTAGTAGTGGTGGCTGTTGTTGTTGTTATTGATGCTGATGATGATGATGATAATTATTATTATTATTATTATTATCAGCAGCAGCAGCAGACAATTATAGCTCCAAAGAAGCATTTTTCATACAAATAATTTACAGTTATATTGCTTTCAATGGCTTCTGAACATTCCTAAGTTTATATCTGGCCACCATGGTATATGAGGTTGATTATATATCAATGTAAACTTAATAATTTCAAAGTATGCTTTCGTTACATTAAAGCTGACAGGTTGTTCAGACTGATTCAATAGTACATATCCCTCTATGGCCAGTTGATATTATTAGATTCAATAGAGAAAATCTCATATTTGGCCAGTCTATAAGGAAAGTATTAACTGATTGGTTTGGTTGATTCGTTGATGGATTATAATACCATGTCAACACATCTGGGGTTATTTTATGATAAATTGTATTCAGACTTTTTGTAATTGGGATTTAGTGACTTGTTCCTTTCTGGATTTACTGAAGATTGGTCTCTATTCTCTGAACATGGGTTTATTCAAGAAGAGTTTATTGTGAATGTTGTTCTTCCAGCATTAATACTATTTTGTATGAAAGAATCAATTAATTTTAGGTTACAAGTTTGTACATGGAATCTTGAATTTGTCAGAGGCCAAATCTAAAGCTCTTTTATTTCTCCTCCCTCCAATCCAGCATAAAAGAATCTATTTAGAGAGGTACATAGAATTCAGTCTACTCAGGAATTTAATGATTAGGAGGTCTTTTATTTTTTTTTATTTCTTAGTGATAGTAAGACAGAGAACAAGTTAGAATATGAGAAAGCTTTTGTTGCTTTCAGAGATCACGTTGAGTGCATGATCCATTGCACAGTTTTCAGTTGTAAAGATATAACTCTACTTTGGAAGGGCTTTTCTTGCAATTTCCCAGTTCAAAATGGCTGCTCATGCTTGATCATTGCCCTTGGAGCCATCTGTAAAGATGTAGAAGTGGTTGATTGGTTTGGAGTTGAGGTTAAAAAAACAAACAAAATAAAACAAAAAAAAAAACCCATTTGTGTTCCCTCTAGCAGAATTCAAAAAAGAAAAAATTCTATTATTTGATATGAAACCTGAAATATCTAAAATACTTATACTTATTGAGGGCTATTATTTTTTACTGAATAACAATTAATCATTTATATAGTATCTTCATTTCAATCTCTTTTTTTATCAAAATATTTTCACTTTTGTCTTTCTGAGGTGTATGTTGTATGTATGTTTGAATGTAGCAAAGTACTTTTCACATCTTTAATAAGAGCACAGTTCAAAATGATTGCTAGTAAATATTGTTTTCAAAAGATAGATTGACTGGAGAAACCAGTCATCCTTAAAAATCAGACAAAGAGCGTTAAAAAGCCATTATATGAGACAAGACAAGAATGGAGGGGCATATATAGAAGAGGAAAAGGAAAACAAACTGTCTCCAACAAAATTAATTCAAAACAAAAATTAAAGATAGATTAAAAAGTGTATAAAGAGAACTAAGAAGAACATATGCGTTTATTAAAAAAAAGGACTGGGTAATTTCCTGTAGAATGAGTTTGAAATAATGTAATAACAATAAAGTACACAAGTAGGAGAAAGAAATGGAACATATGAGTTTATTAAAAAAGAACTGAGCACATTGAGTGTAGAACTGAATCTTATATGGACATCAGTGTTTAGAAGATCAATATTTGGTTTTTAGAACCTTTGATGTAAAATAAACACTTTTTAAAAGTCAAATTGGCATTTCTTTTAGCTATCTAGGGTCAATTCTTATTTTTCTGACATGATATTTTCTTGCATTTGATTTTGTTATCATTCAGATTTGAGAACTATATTCCTAGAGAGAGGATGAGAATTTAGAGTCATTTTAAAGACACATCAACTCACTTGGGGTTATTTTATGCTAAGAGATTAGCGAATCATAGTTATTGTATGTTAATATTTACATTTTTTGTGTATTGTTTCTTAATTTTTTATTTTTAAACACAATCCTATTGAATACAAATAATTTTTAAACATATTTATTTGAGCCATAAATCGGATCCTAACAGATACTACCATGCTGGGTCAGAGTGGAACTGAGAGTAATAACAATTAAAGAATACTCCACACTTTCACAATTATTTGATTATTTGATTATAAATCTGCAGATGAACTTTGCTCTGATCTATAAATAAGCTCATCTTAAGATGTAGTTCAATGTCAAAACTAGGACATTCCTTTTTGGAGGGAGGAAAGGTCTTACCCTTTTGTAGTAAATCAGTATATTCTAAACCCCCACAGACAGGCTGGCAAGGATGAGAAGTACTAATTAACACCACATTTTTGTGTAGTTTGTTTTTATTGCACATGGTCCTATCAAAGACAAATGATTTTTAAACAGACCTATTTGACCCATAAATGGGACCCTAACGAGTGCTGTGATTCCAGTTCAGAGTGGACCAGGGAGTAATGCCAATGAAGAGGTACTCCACACTCTCCAGAACTAAAGCCCCACCACTAGATGTAGTTTGGTGTCATACCAAGGATATGCCTTTTTTTGGAAAAGTGTATCTTACCCCAGAGGATATAGTCAGTGTGTATTATGCCCTACCAACAGGGCTGATGTGGGATTATGTATATTTCTATTTCTTACCATTTTTATCAAATATATTCAGTAAAATTCTCAAAATAATGTGGGTAGTTTTTACTTTACTGAGTGTGACAGATTGCACGTAAGCAGACTAATTTTTGTTTTCCTTGCATTTGATTTTATCGTCATTTAGATTTTAGACCTGTATTCTTATAGAGAGAATGAGAAGTACCGAGTGACATGACTAGATGCAACATAACCAAAAAATAAGGCAAAAGAAAATCTTAATAGAAAACCTGTTATGAAAACAAATACAAATGGTGGTATTAGGCCAAATAATTTATGTATTATAAAAATAAAGATTCAAACAATATCAAAGCATTTCCTTCAGATGCTATTAGAGAAATCTAACAAGCCATAAACACAATTAATTGCAGAGAACAAATTGTGTACACATTCCCCTTTTGAAGCAAATAAATAATGGAAATTTTAATTTGGGAAATTTTACAGCAGACATTGAATTATAACAAATTTATAGTTTCATTATGGGAACAAACATTTAATGAATCCCTTGAAGGGTAAAATTTCAAAAAGATATTTCTTTTTGGTTGATATTAATTTATTCTAAAAACGACTAATTCATTGGATTTAATCTGAATACAATAGAATTATGCTAAAATAAGAATTATAAAGATTATAAAATAAAATATCAACAAGAATAATGCTCATGAATATGTTTAATACTAATAATATGTGATGAGATAATAATCATTACTTGCAGTACTTACCCATATTACATATGAATTTTTTGAAGATGGTCACTGATGTTCATGAAGTACTTTAAGCTAAAATCTGATTTTTTTATGACTTACATGCATTGCACTATTTCAAAACCTAATATCTAAAGTATTTTCCTTTTCAAAGAACTTTTGGATAGAAAACATTGTTTGTGGTGTATTTGTTTTCATTCTTGTTGGACCTTTTGGTGAGAATTTGAAAATTCTCAGGATTTTCAACATTTTACTGATAGAAGTAGTAGTTTCATTTAGGGGAGTAAAAAAAAAAAATCAAATAATCTGGACTGAATATGGTTTAAAGCTTTTTTGGAGGTAACCCTAACATTTCCTGAAGGTTTGGTTGAAAAGAGGGCAAAAACAGCAGAGCCTTAGTGTACAGATGGAAGAATACTTTGGGAATTATAAGATTATATTAATATTAGATCGTAAAATAATCAAGCCCATTAATAGTGAAAGATGAAATATTTTTGAAGGATTCAGATGCAAATTATAAACTTTGTATTGAATTCAATATGATTTTTAATCTATTATCATTCAGAAACATCTTGATTTTAAGTGAAAAAAAACCCAACAAAAAAACAAAGATTTATAAAAGAAACAAAAAAAGAATTGAAAAAAGAAACTTTGAAAACAGTGTGTCAAGTATGTTGAACTTTTGGATGAATATGTGGAATAGCATGCATGTTTGTAAAAAGCAGACAAATTTTCAATAACACCTTTGTAGGGAGACAATAAATATCTCCCTTTAGAATGAGCATGTCCAGTAGATGGCTTATAGACAGTCCCAGATGACCATTCTCAGTCTCTATTTGCTTCTGTTAGTTGAATAGTAAAGATGTCTCTTACTCTGCCATTGTACAGTAAAGTCAAGATGACTATGACTCTTTTACTGTTCATAATCTTCAAATAAACCTTTTTTTCTGTTTTTGTAAACCTTTTACATACTGCTTGTTCATAGAACAATATGTGCACATTTTATCTTTTGGGACATATTTCAGTCTTTCATTGTAAGACACCAAAAGAAAGCTGGAGGATATAACAGCCAAAACATTGTAATTATAATTCTTCTTCTTTGTTTAATTGTATATCAACCTTTGTGGGTTATTTAAGGCCAAAGACATCCTTGTAGAAGAACAATAATGGTACTATTTAATCCATAGCTGGGGGCGAATAAGGTGCTTCATGCCTTTCTCAGGGGTAATAGACCAAAAGTGAATGTAATAGCACTACTAGAGTTTGAACTCACTTATAATAATGTCACAGTTCAGCACATTAGCCACTATACCATGGGGACTCCCTTCACTATGGCTACAATAGCAACTAAAATGAGGACATGAGTCTAAGTATATCAGTGCATACTGATAATAATTCCTCATCTCAAAACAAAGGGGTTCTCATTAGTTTCATTACTTCTGGTCTGCCCTATATTACAAGAGAGACATTTGAAGAAAACTTGCAACCTAGGCTGAAGTTTCTAGTGGAAGAATTATTATTTGAAGAAGTGAAATAGCTGTAAATGGTTATTTTCTCTCTGGGAAATCTTTTTAAATATAATGTTTTTTCATAAAATCTAAAACTCAAATTCTCTGTTCTTAGTAAAATGCTCAAAATAGAATGCCATAAAAATGTCAAAAAATATCACACATCCCTAAAAAGTAAAATTAAAATGGCATATCTGAACGAGATACTCCTTGCTACTTATATGTTATTACAGATGCATATGCTCAGCTAATGTGTATTTAAATGGTTGTTTTTACTTTTTATAGATGTTAGCAAATATTTGACTTTGTAAAAAAATTCTTGGAAAAGATAAGTTTCAGTGTATTATTACTATTAGTTTTGTTTAGTATTCATTTTTTTAAAATCTTTAATTCTAAGTTTTGAGTATTGTTTTTTTTTCATTGCAAGAGTTTTTTCTTCACAAAAGCAAGAGAGTCTAGTTCACACTACTATTTTATACATAGTTGAGACTTAGAAAAGAGATGAATTCATGCCTTTTCTCAAGGACATTATCATGAAACACAAAGAGCTTTAATCAGAATAACAATTTGACTCACCAAGTCAATTTTCTTTGATGATAACAATTATGTCACATGTATCTCAACATAAACATGTGTGTGTACATGTGTGTCTGCATGAAGGTGTCAAAAATTAAAGACATATTCAATATTATCGATGGATGGAAAGTATAAAACTTGAAGGCTTGAAATTTTATTTTGTTTTATATCTTATCATATTCATGAAATATATTGCAATATTACACAGCATTTTCATGCTTTAAATACGGGAAAGATTTTAAAACATTTAAGTATAGATTTTAATCATAATTGTATATGAATATTGTATGCATGTGTATGTTTGTGTGTGTATATATATATATATAGCAAGTATGTGTGTGTGCATATATATATATATATAAATATATATATACCAAGTTTGTACATGTGTATGTATATATATATATATATATATATATATATATATATATATATATATATATATATATATATATGATAGATATATTGTATATTGTGAGTACATATGGATATAATATATATTTGAGTGAGTGTGTGTGTATATACATGTATGCATTGGGGGTGTATATATATATATATATATATATATGTGTGTGTGTGTGTGTGTGTGTGTGTGTGTGTTTTATATGTATATTACATGTATGTGTGTAAGAGTGTGTTTACATATCTATCTATCAAACTATCTATCTATTCCATGTTTGTATATATATATATATATATATATATATATATATATATATATATATATATTTCATGATTGTGTGTGTATGTATATATATATATATATATATATATATATATATATATACACACACATGTATTGCCATGCCATAACAGAAGCTTATTCAACAACATGAGTTGAGAGTTGAATTCAGAGTTTTTCTTTCTCCTAGACCATTTGCTCTTGCCAAATATAGAGAGATTCGTCTGCCCCACAATTTACACATAGCCGAGACAGAGAAAAATGATGAACACATGCCTTTACCAAGTGAAATCTTAACATCCTCATCCAGAATTTGAATTTGGCTCACTGAGCGTATTTTATTTAACAATAATCATTACAAGCACTTTGCAAATTACATATAAGTCTGTTATACCAAACGTAAGAAAAAAAATGGTTATTGCCCTTAAAAGATTTTTAACTTTTTGAAAATATAATCACAGAGAATCATTGATAATCTGATTAGTAAGAGTTTCAACCAAATTTCAACTGATACTTTAGTATAGAGCTTAGCCACTGACTTCTCATATAGAGGTGTCTAGTATATTTATTCTCATTATCTCTTCCTACAATATTTCTGCTATTGATCTTTCATTAAAGAAACAAAAATATACAAAGTTTAAATCAGTTCTAGAAAATGTCAACCTTTGTAACCTGAATTTAGACAAACTGAGCCACCATCTGCCATTTTCAAGTGTCAATTTCCTTTCATTGAGATCAGTACTGAACTAAAAGTCACATTCAATTAATTCAATCATCACAATTTGATCCTATTAATCTATATCAATTTGCAATAGAACATTCCATTCCACAACATCCTCAGTATACATACTTCTTCCTGATTCTTTTTAATGCTTCATTCTGATAACAAATACCTTATTTTTACTCTGGTAAATTAAATATTAAATGTAACTGTATGCAATGAAAATTCAAGGCATTTCCTTTCATTTTATCATTCTAACATGAACATTTTTTCTTTTTCTTTTTCTTTCTTTCAAGATATGAAATTTCAGTAAAATCTATTTATGGAATTATATCCGATTACATTGATACTGTAACTTGAAATAAGACATAATAGTATGAACACACATATACATGAGTGGTGGAACTGCTTGATGGTTGATTTGAGTCGTTGATGTTTGAAATCCAAGTAAAAACCAAGACATTTAATGCAGATTTTTACAGTAGACCCTTCCCACTTTCCCTCCTATATAGGTTTGTGCAAGACCACAACATTCCTTCTCGTTGACCTTCGCTTGTGATAGACAGTGAAATGTTTAGACGATAATAAAAACAAAGATTAGTACATTGGTTTGAGAGCATCAGTGTATAATAAGAAAAAAATATTCATTTATGAGCTTTATCTGATAATGACTGGGAAAAAATTTAAATCTTTCAAAAGATACTGGAATCTGTTAACCTAGTTGTCATGGTAATATGAGGTTTTTGTAATTTTTTTCATTCAGTGGAAATATTTTATACATTCATTTAAGTAGCTAATCAATTTCTTCCATGATGTTGATGTTGTTTGGTTAGGTTGGTTGGATTTATGGCATGTCAACCCTTGTTGGGTTAATTAATGCTAAATTCAATCTTTCTTTTTCTTTTTGAGAAATTCATACCTTTTCCAAGGGTATTAGTCTAAAAGTGAATATAATAGCACACCAGGAGTGGTACTATTTAACTTATAGCTGAAGGAGATACAGTTTAGGGTATTGTTATATTATCATAATTTTGTTCTTTCAAACATTAGGGCTCATAAGAATTTTTACTATACCATATCATTATTGGAAATGGACCAAGTTCAAATTCTGAATGAAGCTGTTAGCATTCCACATAACATTAACACCCTTAGGAAAGATATGAATCCAACTATTCTCTCACCAACTATGGGCAGATAGTAAAGCAAACTGGTCTCTTTAATCTACGTATGGCAACTGGTCTAAGAGAAGCAAAACTCTGAATTCAAACCAGTTGGACTCCACTTTAAAGCAATTACTATAAACTACTGTCCCAGCTTACTGGGCAAGATACTTTTATGTGATTGGTAGATATTAGTGTCTGTCCATCATTAGATGATTATAAAGAATTGGTATTTGAGTTTCAGTTCTTGATCTCTAGTTCTTTATAACTTGCCATGCTTTTCTCCTCTTGTTTTGACCCGTTTTTAAAATGTATTGCCTAAAGATAGCCTAGTCTGGCACAAAGCTATGAGGATTGAACTTCCATCATATTATCCATCATATTCAAGGTGTCATCAATAATCTACTTATTTTTTTTCTAATTAAAATTTTTTTTATTTATTTCTGCTTTCTTTGATTAATAAAAAAAATTGAATAATGATATTAGAAGGAAGTGAGGGCTATGATTTTGTAACCAGGATAGAGAGATAAAAGTTTTTAAAAATCGTTGAGCTTTTGCAGTAAAAATCTAAACACTTGGGGATATTTCCATTCTAAGAGAACCACTTGTTAAAATTCAGATTAATTAAAAACAAAATTATTGATGTTATACTGCATTAGAAACTCTGACAGCCTTATAAACTGTGAGTTAATTTAAATTTCCAAGTTTATAAAAAAAGAATTTTTGCTATACCATATCATTATTGGAAATGGACCAAGTTCAAATTCTGAATGAAGCTGTTAGCATTCCACATAACATTAACACCCTTAGGAAAGATATGAATCCAACTATTCTCTCACCAACTATGGGCAAATAGTAAAGCAAACTGGTCTCTTTAATCTACGTATGGCAACTGGTCTAAGAGAAGCAAAACTCTGAATTCAAACCAGTTGGACTCCACTTTAAAATTGACTTTTTGTTGCATCCCTCTTGTGTCTGAGGGGCTGAATAAATGTCTTATCATTCATAACAATTCTAAGAATTAAAGTTCTTGAATGAAAAGAGAAGTACCATATCCTCTCAAGGACTTCCTTTATCAATAACCTGTGAATTACCCTAACTGTTCTTAGGAGATTTTTTGTTGCCTTTTCAAGTGTTTTGAATTCAGTTTTTCTTCTAGATTGGTTTCCCATTACCTGGGCTAGATAGTCCAACCAGCCTAGCTGAATATATCTATATCCAAAGGAAAAGGTGAATTCATGTCTTTTCCAAAAACATTAGTGCAAAGTGAATACAAACAGCTTCAGCCAGAATTTGAGCTTTCATTTAATTTATATTGCTTGTTTATACCTTGTAGTAGTAATAAATGTAATAGTGTATGTCTGAATTGTTGTAATCAATCTTTGAGTGGGTTTTCATTAAAATATTGCTTTTTATTGCCATGCTCAGATTGGTTTACATTCAATGATCAATAAATAAGGAACATGGAGTAAGAAGAAAAGAGGAATCTCAGATATTTTTCATATCCATACTGCTGACATAATGGTCATAAAATATGAAACAACTTGAGTATGATGAAAAAAATCAACGAAAATAAAGTGAAAGAAAAACTACACAGAATTATTGATGACACTGTTTTATTTAAGAAATTCTGACACTCTAAGAACATTCTTACTTAATAGTATAAGGAATTAGTTTCTAAAAATATTGTGTCTATAGCATGAAATATTCATTGTCATCAAGTTGTGTTGATAGTACAGACTTCCCTGACTCTCTCTCACCAGTTGTCTCTATCATCCATCAATCCTGGCAAGTCCTCTGAACTGCATCCAGTGTCCACACAGAGCTGATGTAAGTCCTTACTGGTCAGCCAACTCAGGCGCATCCATGTATAGAAACCCATAAGAGAATGTCACTGATGAATTTGTCCAGCATGTCTTGTTCATATTACTTGGGTAATTGGTCAGATGGGAGGTAAGTGGATATACAGATGCTGTTTTGTGGAGTGTTGTTTCCAGGATTTGTCCAAAACAGCACATAGAATTCTTGTTTAGTTCCCATCTAGCTTTTTCTCCATGTGTTTCATTAGTGTCTAGGTGATGCATCCATACTGTAGAACTGACACAGTCATAGCTTGGAAGAAATCCTCTTATGTACATACAAAAGGAAGGTAAAATATCTTTTAACCTCCATAATAAAAGAGTTCCAAACTCAAGTTATATAAACTCAAGATGTGAACACATGAACTACTCTAACTGTAAATAATAGAAATTTCTATCAAATATAGCAATATAACCATAACTCATTTTGAAGGATAAATATTTTTGTTTGGTTGTAAGTAGGGTCATTAATAGGCACTCTTTCCTTCAAGCAATCAGTACCCAGAAGCTGGTTTTAGAAGATAATTTCAAATTTTTCTTCTCCCTCAAAAATGGTGACTCTGGTAAGTATGGATGAAAATGCTTTTCATAATGTAATTGTCCCTTTGAGATTCAATAAATGTATTTTTTTCTTATTTTATCTTGAAGTCTACAGACGTGTGTTTTATTTTGTTAAGCACACAAACACTCTTTATAAAAGATAACTAAGTCATTCAGAAAACTATAACCTTTATATGTCTTTTTCATGGTGTAACGGGTCTCATTGGAAGAAATGGGCTCATCAAGTCAAGTTCAAATCCTGGACAAGGCTATTTGAACTTCTCTTTGGGCCAATGCCTTGGAAATGGTATGAATTTATCTGTTCTTAGCTCTCCCAGCTATGAATAAGTAGTAGGACAGACTGATGCTTTAGCATTGGTATGACAATCAGCCTAGAAAAAATAAATGAAACCAAACCAGCTGTAATCCACTTAAATATTTGACCTTGCATTGCATTCTTCCTATGGTGGAAGCAATGGGTATATCAATACACCATTGGTGGCTAACTTATGCTGTTTTACAGTACTTTAAAAAGTTTAGATTTATCATGTTGTGGTGAAAAAGAATTTACTAATGAGGTCACAATGATTTATAGGGAAACAAACAAATTAACAAATACTCAGTCAGTCTACAGACTACTGATCAACACACACACACACACACACACACACACACAGTGGAAGCTTGCTTAGTGTAACCTTTAAAATCATAGGAAATTGAATTGGCAACTGGAGTTCAAATCCTGGATGAGGCTGTTTGTGTTTCCTTCATACTAATGCCCTTTGTAAAGTCGTAAATTCATATGTTCTGCCCTAAAACTATAGGCAAATAGTAGAGCAGACAAGGTTCTTTAGTTTGGTTTGACATCCAGTCTGAGAGAAGAAGAAAACTGAATTAAACCAGCTTTACTTTACTTAAAAATAGATCACCTGTTGCATCCTGTCTATGGTGGAGGGGTTGGGTAGATATACAATTCAACCAGTGTAGTTGCTCAAATATTATAAAGTGAAAATTTCATATTTGCCAATGAACTTTTTAATGCACCCTCATATATGAACACTTTTCATTTGGTGAAATGCATTATTTTCTTATACGTTGGTTGTGTAAAACAACATGACTTAAATGTGTGCATATCAAGAATCTATTTTTGAAGTTCTTTTTTAAAGAGAGCTGAATTAATCTGAAAGAGAGTTTCAGCCATAAACTTGTTTGGCTTGTATTAATTTCCTGTTTTTCTTTTTTGCGGTGATTCCTTGTCATTCATGGAATCCTCATTCTTGACTGACAAATCTTAAAGATTCTTTTTATGTGCTAACCAATTTTTAGATTTTCTATTTCTTCCAAGATATCCTCACTTCAATGTTCAATTTTCAAAATGAGCAATTTTTATACTATCACAATATGGCAACTTCTATGTCATGTCACAAAGCAGATTTAGTTCTGGCAAAGAGAGGTTAAAAGTATGACACAATAATAACAAACAGGCTGTTGATAAACAAGAAATTTCTGAATTTCTGTATTCTGAATGGTGCTACCATTCCAGGCCAGAGTAGACCTGAGAGCAATAGCAATGAAAGAGTACTCCACATTCCACAAAGCTCCAGCATTACTGGAGCCTCACCATCAGATTGTTTAGTGTCATATCTAGTAGACTCGTTGGAGGGTGGGGTCTTATCCCTCTGTAGAGAAGCAGTTGGTGTATACTACAGCCTCTGACAACAGGGATGGTGTGTGTAAGTGTATGCTAAAGATTACCAATATTTGTATGCAGCCTAACTCTATGATTTTGAAATTAGATATAAATGATGATGATGAGTTTTATTTTGTAGTTTTATATTCTGCATTAATTCTCAAAGATTCTTTGCACAAAGGGGACTTATATGCCATCAAACACAGTATATAAAGTTTGTTTTGTCGTACCAAAAAGTACATCTTAAAAGCTAGATCTATTCAAGCTGATTTACATGTTTTTATGAAAACATTGATATTTTTAAGGATTGGTTGGTAATAGACTTAACACAAAAGTTACCTTAATTATTTTCATAGAAAAAGCTTTTCATTTGGCATAAACTTATCATATTTAATAGCAGATAAGATACCACCATTTTTTCCTCAAAATTACTTTAAAATATCTTGTGGGTCTTATATACAAAGCTGAAGTATTTGATAGACAAATATTTACTGAAATGCTGTAGCTTATCAGAACCTATACCAAACCTAACTGTATAACACCATAATTTTAAACGTATTTGGAATGGGATTCATATGAATTAGTTTGGCATGGGATCTGTTATTCAAGATCAAACTTACTCTTCTTGCTTCCAAAGAGGATTGAGGACATTCCAATAATAAAAACCATTGAGAATATTTTGATTCAAATCACTATGCAACAAATATCTTTAGTTTTTTTTCAAAAGTTAAGGCGCTAATACTGAGTCAGAAAAGGAAACTGCTAGAATAGCTTTTCAAATCATTTCAAAATAGTAAACACTCTTTGTTACTGTCATTTGATAAGAATATTTTACATAGTTTTTAGGTGGAATTAAAAATTCAAACATGAATATATGTGAAAAAAGAATATGAACCCGCTTTTCTGGATTTAACAAACTGACTAATGGAAAAACAAACAAAAAATTATCTAGAGAAAACCTTCAGTATTTATTATCAATTTTTATTTTCTTAAATAATAACATACTTGACACATGGTTTAAAACATCCAGCCCCTGCCTCCCAGGGACATACTTCCTGGAGATAAAATCAACCAGGTGCATTAAAAGAAAGCTTGACATTTAATTTGATATAACACAATTAAGACAAAACTCAGATTAAACATGGCACTAAGTCAAATAACAAGTCTGGCATATGAAGGTCAGTCGAGTGCTTTATGAATACAACAGTTTAAATATATTTTCCTCAATTTTTCTATTTCCTTGGAAAGAGAGAAAAATTTTGAGGGACTAACTTTGGTTACATATTTTGGTCATGATAAAATCATATAGACTAAATCATAAAAGTTCTCAACCCAAACAAAAAAAGAATGACCAAGGGCCTTGTAGTTATTTACTTAAGCACAAGGCCAGAAGTATGGGGAACTCAGTGAGAATCATACTTACTAACAATGGTCTTCTAATCTAGCTGGCAAACCATTATGTCACTTAAGGTGCCACGACCAAGAGCCTTGTAACATATATGCTATTCCACATATTCATCATATTTGGCAAAATAAATAATTAAAAAAGATAAAGTTGGCAACCATAGCCAAGGGTGACCCAAAGGCTCCTTTTCAATAGCTACTACACCAAGATTTAGGGGAAGGTGTTACTCTATCCCCTGGATTCCTCCACTTTACCCTTGATCCATACCATATAATGGTGAGTGTTAAGCAAGACGGCATCAAATACCATTTTCTGAGTCTTTGGTATGATATGACCTAGGGTTGAACCCCAGTCTCCCAGACCACTGGTGAACACTTATATACATCTATCCATCTCTGTGCAAGAACCATATCAAAATGCCCATTATTCTAATGGTTACATCATATCAACAATAAATAAGCACACCAATAAGAATTTCTAATAAAAATTAATTTTCTTATAAAGTAAAGATAATAACATTTTATAATGTCTTATAAAAGGGAGATTAATATTTTAAGGTTGGTTGGTAAGTGGGTTATTTTACTTAATGGCATATCAACTCTACCAATTAAAATAGATAAATAGAGAAATAAAATAATTCCATTATTAGTTGGACCCAAAACTTTTCAGTATTCCTTCATAGAAAAAGAATTTAGATGCACCAAATTCAAGTCGACGAATGTGTGACCCAGAAATATAAAAGTCATTCAATAAATGAAGGGAATTTTTTTCAGAATTTTTTTCTATAAATGTAAACTCAACATTGTTTGGAATTGATTTATAGCAAAAATGATTTTCGTCTCCCAAAAATATTTAGTTTCAGGTACTTCAAAATGGTGGGAAACAGGTTTGTCTAGAAATTTTTCATGGCTGAGAAGGGAAAAGTATGTAAATGGGCTGAACATGGGTTTGCCCCTACAAGCCTGAATCAGAAAAGACAGTCAATGAAGTGTAAACACACAGACTCTCTGGTCAAGAAAAAATTCTGTGCACAGTGGTCAGTAAAGAAGGTCATGCTGACAATGTTCTGGGATATGAAAGGACCATCATCATTGATTTCCTTGAAAAAAGCACAACTGTAAACAGGGCTTCCTACTGACAAATCCTTAGGTAAAAGTCACTTCATTTATTGAATGACCCTCGTATGTTATAGTATCTTTGCCCCTTAGTATATTGGCTACAGTCAAAGTTCATAATCAAAGTAACAGCTATTTATACTATTGCCTGGGTAGGTAATGTAGTTATGGTATGGTCACTTACTGAACTCTCAAGGCATTCTAGTGGTTAGATATATTTTGTCCTGTTATCAGACAATGGAACAGGGTGCAGGGATAATCTATCTCAGGCCTTAGTATCAGGAGCATAAGCAAACATGTGCAAAATTAGAATTTGTTTTGCCAATTTCATACTGCACCTTTGCTAGAGATAGATAGAAAATTGAAAATGTAGATAAAGAGATATTTAATTTGAAAATAAATTAAATTATCTTTGAACTAATTTTGTTTTCTGCAATTTTTTTTCATTCTTGTACAGTTCTTCTTTCTCATATATTTAAAAGAAATTTCCATTAAAAGAAAAAATGGTTTGTTTACAAAGAAAAATATGTTTGCAACAGGAATAAATCAAATCAATCGAGTCTTCCATCCTCAGAGCAAAAAAGGAAAATCTCTGAGTATTATTGATTATTACTTATCAAATGATGGCTTAGGTATAGGGTTGGAGAGGAAGAAGCAGAGCAAAGATTAGATGAGGAACACCAATTTAATGCTCAACAGAGCCTCAAATAGCAATCCAGCTCTATCAGTGAGGTCTAGAATAAGCTAACTGAATACCCAACAGAAGTGAAAGATGCACACTAAAAAGGAGTGTCCTAGGTATGATACTAAACTGCATCTAGTGGTGTAAGTTCACTTATGAAACTCTTGTGAGTTTGGTGTCACCTCTTCATTGCCTTTACTCCCAGGTCCACTCTGAACTAGAGTGGTAATACTTGTTAGGGTCACATGAATGAGTGAAACAGATCTGTTTGAAAATAATAAGTATGAGGTAGGAATACTTAGAACCATATATATATACATATAGATTATTATTTGTATTAAGGAGAGTTATTAGATACTATAATTGTTTACAAAAGATTATTAATATTGGCTACTTGAAACCATTTAACTGCTTGAAATACTTGAAACTATATAAGCATGTAACAGTTAATAGTATAGGATAAGAATATGTGAAGTCATATAACTGTCTGCAAAAAATTATTATCAAATAAAAACTTGAAATCATATAAAGTAAGTAAAGTTGGTGACCGTAGTAGAAATTGACCTGAAGGCTCCCTTTTCAATAGCTACTACACCAAGGTGTAGGGGAGGGCGCTACTCCTTTCCCTGTATTGCCCCACTTTACCCTTGATCCGTACCTTATAATGCTGAGTGTTAAGCAAGGAAGCATCAAGTACCATTTATTGAGTCTTGGGTATGACTTGACTTGGGACTGAACCGAGTTAAGTGAGTATAAATTATTAGTATTGAAAATACTTCTAAGCTATGATTGTTTATAAGTTTTTTTTTAGTATTTGGAGGTGCCCGTGGTGTAATGGTTATTGTTGTAGGAAATGGACACGGCAACACGAGTTCAAATCCTGGACGAGATTGATTGTATTTCACATAGCACTTGGGAAAGGTATGAATTCAATTATTCTCCCTCCAGCTATGGTTAAATAGTAGGAGAGACTAGGTTCTTCAGCCTCCGTGAGGCAGCTAGTCTAGGAGAAGGAAAACTCTGAATTCAAACCTGTTAAACTTCGCTTAAAAATTGACCTTGTGTCATATCCTGCCCGAGCAGAGGGGTTGGTAAATATGATAAGTGTTTATTAGTAGTAATTGCTAGAAAAATAAGTAACTTCAGCATAAAATAACCAACAAGTGTTGGCATGCAGTATAACCAACCAACCAACCAACCAACCTTTAAACAGTAAAAATAATTATACTGGTTTTCTTTGAAGTATTAGATAGGAATATTCTATAAGTGTATCCAAATTATTAGAATTAGACAGAAATTTTTGATACCATATAACTATTTGGTTAGGTTTGGTTTGGTTGGGTTGGGTTTTATGGCATATCAACTATTATAGGTTATTTAATGCCAAATCATCTTTATACATATACGATTTGTAAATACATAGTTTGTAGATAAAATTTTTAAATGAGCCAGAGCTCATTTATTTGCATACATCTAAATAGTTATATATGATTTGTAAGTCAATAGTTTGTAGGTAACCTTATTTTTAAATGAGTCTGAGCTGATTTGTTTCCACACAATAGTAATACTTGTTTTCATACGGTGAAATGGTTCTAAATATTCTAACACGAATAATTCTATTTAGTCTTAATCATTTGTTTGCACTCAAAGAGTTTCAAATATTGCAATCTAATGGTTTTAATCACACACTATTAAATGGTTTCAAGCATCGCTATGTAACACAAACAATTCAATTCAGGCACACAGGTAAAGACTTTCAAGTATTGCAAATCAACCTTAATAACTCTATTTAAAATTACTCATTCATTAGCTCACAGTTAAATTGCTCCAAAATTGCTATGTATCACTAACAATTCAATTAAACATCAGTCATTGATTACACACAGTTAAATGGTCAAAGTTCCATTTCTAACAATTTGAGTTAACCTAAGTCATTTGTTTCCACACAGTTAAATGGTTAAACAGTTCTATTTGATCCACAGATAGGACCTTATCAGGTGCTACCACTCCATGTCAGAGTGAACCAGGCAGCATTGGCAATGATGGGGTACTCAGTATTCTCTAAAGCTTCAGGGCTGGAACCTCACCATCAGCTGGTTTAATATCATATTCATGATACACGTTGGAGGGGCATCTAACCCCTCAGGTGAGATGTAGGCAGCATATTCTTCCACCCCAGCCAAATGGGCTATATATAACTGTGTGCAAAAAAATGATAATTATTATCAAATAGGAATTGCTTCTTTAAACAATATAATTTTGCCCAGTCAGCTGGGGTTGTAGAATACACTGACTGCTTCGCTGCAGAGAGGTAAGACCTCCCTCTCAACAAGTGTTCTGGATATGACACTAAATCTGATGGTGAGGTTCCAGTAATGCTGGAGCTTTGGGGAATGCGGAGTATGGCTTCATTGCCATCGCACCAAAGGCCACTCTGGCCTGGAGTAGTAGCACCTGATAGGGTCCTATCTATGGGTCAAATAGAACTAAACCATGAACTTACACTAAACTGAATTGTTTAAAATAGAACTGTTTTGTCATTTAGCTGTGTGTAAAGAAAAAACTATATTTATACTAAACTGGATTGTTTGAAATAGGACTGTTTATATGCTTTAAAATGGATTTAGCATTAAATAACCTATAATGATTGATGTGCCATAAAACCAAACCAAACCTAAACAATATAATTGTATATAAATTATTAGTATTAAATAGGAATATTTGAAACCATATAATTGTGTGCAAATTATTCATGTTAGATAGAAATAATTGATACTATATATCCCTGTGTATGATAAAATAGTATTCAGTTTGAAACATTCGGCTTATATAGGAGTCAGCCTGACATATTGAGCTTGTAGTGTATAGTAAAATAGCATTCAGGTTGAAATACTCAGCTTATATAGCACTAAGTCTGAAATATTATGTTTATGGTGTATGGTAAAATAACACTCTGTAATATTGGGCTTATAGTTTATAGTTGAATTGTACTCAACTTAAAGAATCAAGCTAATGGCTTCAAAGGGTTAACCATTTAGTAGGTATTAACCTTTTTGTAACAGTTCAGTGAATATTACACTCTATACTTTGCTTTTTCTTAGATGAATTCTGAAAACGAAAAAGAATAAAATAAAAAAATTTGTTCTGTCAGTGCAAGTGTTCACCATGGATATTTGAAATTTAAATTAATAATGACAATCAAAATTAGATACTAAAACTTTCTATGGCATTTTTAATGCAGTCTTGAAATGCTTCATAGAAATAATGCCAAAAATATTTTTTCCAAGCAGATGTTTTAAGAAGTCCATATTCTTTTATAAAGAGTTAAGCACAGAAGGGCAGTGTCTAATCAGTTTTAGACTGACTGACTGATTGATTAATTCACTGATTTTAACAACATGTCAACACATCTATGGTTATTTCATGCCTAAAGGTTATAGGGAATCATGTTCCTTGTACATTTATGTTTACGTTTTTCTTAAAAGTTTTTTTTCACACAGCTATATGATATTACATATTCCTATGAAACAGAAATAATTTGCACATGGCCAAATGGTTTTATGTATTCCTATCTAATAATAATAATTAAATGGTTTCAAGAAATTATTTCTGTTTGATAATAGTCATTTGTTTGCACACAGTTAGTTGGTTTCAAGCTACTAATGATAATAATCCTCAGTAAACAATTATAGCATCAAGTGAGTATTCTTAATACAAATAATTTACTATTATATGGCATCAAATATTCCCATCAATATGAATGACTTTTAAACAGATCTATTCGGCCCATTGATAGAATTGTAGCAAATACTATTATGCCTGTACTCACATATATACATACAATCATTCTGCTGGCAATAGGACCATTATTTTCATAATTTACAGCATTCTTATGTTTTCAGTGCATTGTAATTTTATTTTCTGTCAGTGATAAAAGATTCTCTTTATTCAAAAAAAAAAAAAAAAATGTGATGGTACACGAGCAGAATGAAATAATTAAAGAGCTGTCTTTCAGTTTTCAACTTGTTTTCTTGCCTTTTGATTTCTATACAGAAAAAAACATTGTCACTTTAAAAGCATAACTTATTTTATATGATCCAACACAGTCACAAGGAAAATAAAATGTATCTAGCAAAGACTCTTCTATTTTTAGCAGACAGCCCATTTCCGCCATTCTGGGAGAGAGAGAGAGAGAGAGAGAGAGAGAGAGAGAAAAAAAAGGAAAGCAAATAGATAAAACAAGATGAAGGAAAATAATTGTGAAAGGAAAACCTTCCAATGAACTGAGATGCAATAGCATTATCAAAAAAAAGAAAAAAAAAAAAAGATTTTATAAAGAATCTGCGTTTCCCCCAGGGAAATCAGCAAGCATCCGTCGTCACCCTAGAGCTTGCAAAGAATCAGCACATCCCACATATTGGGATCAATAGGTACAAATCTTCGATTATGAACAACATTAAGTAAGCTGCATTCTACACTTACTTGCTCACAATTTTGAATAGATTGGCAATAACTGTCAGCATGAACTAGTCTCCACTCTAAAACTACTGGACAAAAATGCCTCATATGGTGTGATGGTTAACGAGCTAGGCTAGCAGACTTTTCAGTGAACTTACTTCTCACTGTGTGCTACAAAATTCTTTTCCTCTTGTGCAAAACTAGTTAAGCTTTGTAAATAACTACACTAAAACTGAGTGTATCCGCTGGTGAGGCTCCAATCCTGGAGCTTTGGGGAACAATAAAATACTCTCATATTCATAACAAAGTTAGGTATATCATTTCTCAGTTGTTTTTTTTTACCCATCCAAAAGAGTATTCAATGATAGAAAAAAAAAGACGATTTCCTTCTTAGTTGAGGAAAGAACTTTTCAGTACCCACCTTATATATATAAAAGCAGAGAAACTTAGCACAACTTCCTGTTGAATGCATTTACCCAACCCCTTCATGTTGAGCAAGATGTTTTTTTTGTTTTTATTTTGTCTATAATGGCATATCAACCTTTGTTGGTTATTTAATGCCAAAGCTATTCTCCTAGAAGAACAGTAGTGGTGCTATTTAACCCATAGCTGGGAGGATAAGGGGGTTCATACCTTTCCCAAGGGTATTTGCCTGAAAGTGAACGTAATAGCGCGACTGGAGTACGAACTCGCATACTACGATTCCGCAGTCCATCGCTTTAACCATTATACCACGAGGACACCCCCTGAGCAAGATGTGACACAAGGTTAATTTTTTTAGTGGACTAAAGCTGGTTTGAATTCAGTTTTCCATCTCTTAGACTAGTAAGCAACCAAGGCTAAATAAATCAGTCTACCCTACTATTTACCTATAGCTAAAGGAAGACAGATGGATATAGGCCTTTCCCTAGGGTGTTAGCATAAAGGGAAATGCAAACATCCCAGTCCATGATTTGAACTTACTATTTGAATGACTTTTAGACATGCTGCAAAAATGCATCTTCACAATCCTTAAACAAGGTAAACACTTCATTTTCTCAAACAAATCTATTTGACCAATATATGAGGCTCTAACAGGTACTACCTCTCTGTGTCAGAGTGAACCTGGGAATAATGGTAAGAAAAGGCTGGCTCCACACTTTGGAAAGGTCCAGAACTCGATCTTCACAAACAGATTCAGTTTAATGTCATCTGCAGGACACTCTTTTTAAGCAGGTGCTATAATTTCCGCAATGCTAGAAGTAAGCAGAGGCCATCATTTCTATTGTACAGAAAATAAGCAAATGAAATAATATCCATTGTACAGGAAATAAGCAGATGCTATAATTTCACCTCCACAGGAAGTAAGTAGGTGTCATAATTTCCACAGTACAGGAAGTAAACTGATGCCATTATAAAGAGTCCATCGTTAAGGCTTCCAGGGATCAGGATTCTCCATACATCTAAATCAAAGCACAACATGAATTTAAAAAAAATAACTATAATTGTCTAGGTAGTAGACTGCTCAAGTTTTTGCATAATCATTGTTAATATATTGGAGTGGATGAAGAGAGAAAAAGTATGCTTGTGTAGGCATTCAATGTTTGAAATTCCTTTCTACACTGACATCTGTCTCAAATAGCTTAGTCCTCCCTGAAATTTGACTAGATCTTCCTTGTATTCATATCCAGAAATTGGCTTCAAAACCAAGAAACAACATGCAGATTGTTATTGGTGCTTTAACTGATTTAATTGCCCAACAATCTGCTCTCAACAACATCCAGATATATTATCAGTAGCATATAAATATTAAAATATTGGGTTGTGGCAATTTAATTTTGTTTTATGCTCCCAGATTCAACTGTCAAGCACAGTATTTAAAATTTCTAGCTGGCTTTGATGATTATTTTATGAATTTCTAATCATAAGCAATATTGTGATTTGTTGATTTATTTATCTTCTTTGCCCAATCGGCTGGGGGAGGGGCTGTAGAATACACGGACAGTAGTAAGACCCCCCCACCGCCAACGAGTATCCTGGATATGACACTAAACAGTCTGATGGTGAGGCTTTGGGGAATACGGAGCACCCCTTCTTTGCCATTGCTCCCAGGTCCACTTTGGCCCGGTGTGGTAGCACCTGATAGGGCCCTATCTATTGGTTAAATAGAACTAACGGCATACTTATGCTAAACTGAATTGTTTGATTAAACTGAATAGCTTGAAATAGAAATGTTTTTGACAATTAAACCGAACTTACATTTAAACTGTGTGCTTATGCTAAACTGAATTATTTCAAATAGAACTGTTTTTTGACATTGAAACTGTATTTACACTAAACTGAATTGTTTAACATAGAACTGTTTTGACATTTAACTGTGTGTAAACAAAATCTGTACTTATACTAAACTAAATTAGCTGAATGAGAAATGCTTGACAAAACTGAATAGCTAGAAATAGAAATGTTTTTCACAATTAAACTGTACTTACATTTAAACTGCATACTTTTGCTAAATTGAACTGTTTGAAATTGAACTGTTTTTGACATTGAAACTTACTTACACTAAACTGAATTGTTATATATAACTGCTCGAATAGTTTGAGGTGGAAGTGTTTTTGACAGTTGAACTGTGTACTCATGCTAAATTGGATTGTTTTAAATAGAACTGATTATTTATATAAAAATGGATTTGGTGTTAAATAACCTACAAAGGTTGATATGCCATAAAATCCAACAAACCAACCAAACCATTTATCTTCTAATGAAATTTTTATTTGCAACTGACTTTGTGATTCACTGCATTGGTTGCAATAGTTCTTACACCATAATTTTAATTGTACATTTCTGGTGTAAACAGAAATAATGAATATAATCAATAGAAAGGCTAATCATTCCTTAATTATGATCTATAAAGGAAAAAACAAAACCAAAAGAAAAAAGTACAATGATTATATGTGTTGACCTAAATAATAAACTGACTGATTTTAATGTCATGTCAACCTATCTAGGGATATGTTATACCTAGAGGTTGGGGAATTGTATTTCTTGTACATTTATATTTACATTTTTGCGTAGTTGTTTCTTAAGAGTTTTTTTTTTACACAGTTATGATATCAAGTATCCCTATCTAATACAAATAATTTACACACAATTGTATGGTTTCAAGTATATGATTTCAAGTAATTATTTCTATTTGATAAGTCATTTGGTTCCTCACAGTTATATAGTTTCAAGTAACATAATAATTCTTAGTAAACTATTATCACTTCAACTAACTACTTTTAATACAAATAATTTACATAGTTATATAGCATCAAGTATTTATATCAAATACAAATGATTTTAAACATGTCTATTTGATGCATAGATGGGATCCTAATAGTACTACCACTTCAGCTCAGAGTGGACCTGAGAGTAATGACAATGAAGGAGTACTCCACACTCTTCAGAGCTCCAGAACATAAGTTTCACTATCAAATGAGGTTTTGTGTCATAATGAATATAAAAAAGTAGTCTGATTTTCATGGCTACTTCAAATCAACAATCATCTATATTAAAAAAAGATGAGTGTCTGTCTATTCTCAGTGTGCATGTCGGGCAACTATTATGAAGACAAAGAAATACAGAAAGATAAGCAAGAAACTAAGTCAAGCTAAATTGTTTTCTTTGTGCATGAATCTACTAAACTAAATGTTTATTTAACCCATGATAGGATTTATTAAGCAAATACAGCAGACTTTCATACCTAGTGACACTGAAAATACTAAAAGCATATATAGAATGCAAGCAGATGCTAGAATTTCCATACAACATTTAGCATGTGAGAAAAATGAATGTTATATAAATTCAAAACGTGAACGATTTAATAATTATTAATGGGTACAATGAGTACATTCTGGCCTCATCACACAAAAATATTTAATACCCTACTTTTTGATGAGTGCTAATTTTTGGTGCAATGAAGATGAAGGTCATTGTATATGATGAATGAAAATCACCAGGGTAACATTCGAATTTGACATTTTTTTCTTTTTTTTTTAAATCTAAAATTTGAGTAAGATTTGGCATTTAGCATTGAAGTTGAAAAATCAAGAAAATGATTTTCACTGGGGAGGTATTAATACAAGCATTACTCACAGAAAGAACAGGACTATAAGATATATAATTCAGAACATATTGTATGTTAAATTTAAAATAGAATATTTTCATTTTTCCACTTGGCTCAGTGAGAACAGATTGATTCAAGCCTTTCACAACGGCATTAGAACATGACGTAATGGTTATTGGAACAGAAAACAGAATCAGTTGAGTTCAAATTCATATGAATCCTCTAAACAGATCAGTAGAATCAATAGAATTGTCAAACTGAGATTAAATAATTGAGATTTAAAAAAATATACTTAGTCCTTTCAGCTGGATTAACACTTCATACCTCAGAAACTGATTAACAATATTTCATCCTGTTATATGTTCAACAATTTTAAAATCAATAATATTCATTTGTTTCGATTTCTGCCTAAATGATTTTCATTGGTGTAAGTACAATACAACAGCAGTCGACTGAAAAAGAATCTCTTAAATTACAAAACTGTAATTTACATGAAGAAAACTACTCTGGTTGATTTGTATTCTTCTTAAAATGAATAAATACATAAAATTATTTTTTAAAAATGAAAAAATAATTCTGTGTTCTGAAAGAGTTGAACTTTAAAATTTTCCGGTTTACATTGAATTCTGAATGGCCTTACTGATTTATTATTTTTTAAATGAACCTATCCATAAATTTCATTGGTTTAGAAACTTTTGTATTAAAATAACAAGACTATACAATGAGTTTGAAAACATACTGATGGTAATAACAGCAAATAATAGATAGCAATGTGCAGAACATAAACAAAGAAAATAGAAGAAAAATAATAAGAAAATTTAGGGTTCCCTTTTAATTAAAAAAAGCCATATAAGTTAACTTTAACAAAATTCTGTGAAAGAATTTTAAACAGAGAAATTAAATAGAAACAATTTTAATTCTCAAAAAATATAAGGTGTGATCAAAAAGTATTGAGATTAAAGCTTTAAGTTTATTCTTTTTTTTTTTTAAATTAAAATTTGAATGAAGATGTTTGCATAGCTGAGAAACATCAATAATAAAGTGATGATGTCTTGATGTCTAGACTGTTTGAAATAAAATTTGGAAGCCAGTCTTAATACATACTTAAAAAAATGTTTTTTTCAAAACGCAAGATTATGCAAGTGGAGTAATCTTTAGACCTAATTAAAATAGAGATAATTTTATTTCTATAAGAATATGAGGTATGATTAAAAAGTACAGAGACTTTAATTTCTTTTTTATGATTTAAGAACTTAAAGTTTGAGTGAAAATGTGTACATAGCCAACAACTTTTATAATAAATAGATGATATTTATATATCTAGATTGTTGTCAAGATAAGTCAGAGTCAATTTGAAAGAAAATTTTTAAGCCAGTCTCAGTGTTTAACAAAATGTTTTTGGCAAAATAAAGGATAGAGCAAGTGCAGCACCCACCAGACATAACGTCGTATAATTTTTCTTGTTTCCTGAACCAAACATTAATCTCAAGAGTTAGATTTGAGGATATCAAAATATATACAAGGGTACAGCTTCATACCATAGAAAAAATAGGAGTTTCAGAGGTCCTTTAACCAATGGAAAATTCAACGAAAAAAGTACATTGAAGGTCAAGGGGACTATTTTAAATAAAATTAATGTTTCATTCACTGTTCATTGCTGTTGGTAAAAACAGCTTCAGTTCAAATACTTTTTAAACATACCTTGTAAACTTTTAAAACATTTTTATTTTCATTTATCAAAATACAAGGGAATATATACTGTGTGGTATACAAGAATCCTAAAGTCATAATAAATATAAGATGTTTGCAAAAGACATAGTCAGTATTCTTGGTCCCTGTAAACTAAGGGTTAAAAATAAAACAAATATGCAAAATTTAAGTTAAATAATAACATATTTATATAATTATGCACTCAAAAATTCTTGTATACCATATTTATAATTGATTACCTCTATTTATATTTATTTAAAAATTTAATATCAATATCAAAAAAAGGATTTAATTCAAAATAATAATGATAATGATAATATGGGAAATGTGCAAGAAATTTAAATTTGACCACACTAACAAATGGTATATGCACAACCCCGCACCTGTCCTAGAAAATGACACACATAAACTCCTATGGGACTTTGACATACACAAGGATCACCTAATCTTGGCCAGAAGACCAGACCTCATAATAATTAACAAAAAAAAAAAGAGAATTTGCAAAATTGTCGACTCTACTGTCCTAGCTGACCACAGAATAAAACTGAAAGAACGTGGAAAGAAGAATAAGTACTTCAACCTTGCTAGAGAATTGAAAAAGCTGTGGAACATGAAAGTGACGATTGTACCAATTGTGATTGGTGCTTTTGGCACAATAACTAAAGGATTATTAAAAGGCCTGGAGGACTTGGAAGTTGGCGGACGGGTAGAGACTATCCAAATGACAGCATTACTGAGAACGGCCAGAATACTGAGAAGAGTCCTGAAGACCTGAAGAGATTTGTAGTCACTCAAACTCCAGTGAAAAACCATCAGCCAATACTGATATGAGAAACTCTAAAGGAGTAATTAATAATAACAACAAACAAATGGTATGTGAACAACAAAACTACATTCTAGAAAATAAGATGCATAAAATTCTCTGAGACTTTAAAATACAAATGAATCACCCAATCCTGGTTAGATCTGGTGTTAAAAAGAAAATAGGAATTTGTTATCAAATCATAACACAGATAGTTTTAAGTATAATAAAGGACTAAATAGTTCTGTTTGACTCATAGATGGAACTCTGACAAGTACTATCACTATGGGTCAGAGTGAACCTGGAAGTAATTTCTCAAAGCTCCAGGACTGGAGATTCACTGTCAGATGATTTAGTGTCATATCCAGAATACTTGTTAGGAGAAGGTTTTACCCCTCTGCAGAGATGGGGTTGGCATATTCTACAGCCCCAACTGGGCAGGAAGGTGATAGTGATATTAAATGTAGTTGTTGCTCTTGAAATGGTGCTTGAGGAATTGGAAATCAGAAGAAGAATCAAGACCATTCAGTTGAAAGCATATTTAAAATCAGCTAGAATACTCAGGAGAGTCCTGGAGACCTGAGGAGACTTGTTGTCACTCCAGTGAGGTACCACTAGTAAAAACTGTTATGAAAAACTTAAAAGGTATGAAATAAGAGTAAAGTAAAGTTGGCGACCCTTTTCAATAGCTACTACACCAAGATGTAGGGGAGGGCGCTACTCCTTTCCCTGGATTACTTCACTTTACCCTTGATATGTACCTTATATTGCTGAGTGTTAAGCAAGGAGGTATCAAGTACCATTTTAAAATTCTTTAGTATGACACGGCTTGGGATTGAACCCAGGTCTCCCGGACCATTGGCAAACACTCTACACACTAGGTCAATCATCTCATTTGTTCCTTTTTTCATGTTATTTTTGTTTTTTCTCTGTCTCTGTCTGTCTGTCTGTCTGTCTGTCTGTCTCTCTCTCTCTATATATATATATATAAAATTACATAAATGAAAAATATAGAGTTTGTGATTATTTGTTACTCTTTTTATATGAAAAAGGTTCATGAAAACAATTTGACAAAAATAATATATGATCTAAATCTATATACTAAAAATATCATTATTTGTATATATATGACCATAACTGTAACATAGCAAAAATGGCACATTATACTAATGTTTTAAATCAAGCAATACACTGAAAATTCTATAAGAAAATAAAACAATTTACAGTTCAATTCACTACAAAATGATAATTTTCTGAAATCCTTTTTTGTTCTGTACATCATCTTTTAATCCAAATTCTTGAAATAATAAAGAGAACTTTTAAATGCTAATTAGAATCCATTACTCCTTCATAAACACAAGAACCTTTATCATGGACCACTTTTACAATGAGTAAATGACAGATTCATAAATTATCTAAAAAAAAAAGTAAAATTAAGTAAAAGTTGCAACCTTCGTTGAGGGTTACCCGAAGGCTCCCTTTTCAATAGCTACTACACCGAGGTGTAGGGAAGGCACAACTCCATACCCTGGATTGCTCCACTTTACCTTTGAGCCTTACCTTATAATGTTGAGTGTTAAGCAAGGTGACATCAAGTACCATTTTTTGAGTCTTTTGTATGACTCAACCTGGGACTGAACCCTGGTCTCTTGGACCATTGACGAACACTCTACTCATTAGGCCAATAAGTTATCTAGTACCACATAAAATCCTATATATTGATTGTATGCATAAAAGTAAAATAGATATTTTTTTGTTATTCTTTTTTACTTCACTAAATGATATGATAAAGGTTAATGAAAAAAAAAAAATAACATGATAAAAATTATGGAAAATGAAAATTTGTAACTTGGTATTAAAATGCAATAATACTCAGTAAATAAAAAAGCAAAAATTATATTGTTTTATGAATCCTACCATTTGATTTTAAGATAAGGTCATTGTGTCAACAAATACTCTTTGACATTTATATATCCAATGTTAAAGAAGTAATCAACAGAAAGAATTCATTGTTCCATGAACAAGATTTTTTTAAAGACTATACATTGTAGAATCTTGTGAGCTTCCAATAAAAAAATTGCCAGCAAGCATAATATGTACAATATTCTTTGAAAACCATAAATCTAAAACACAAATATGTTCAGTTTTCTCTTAATTTCTTAGATTAGGAATGAGCCTGATAATATAATATCAGACTCAGACAAGAGGCCTTACCTTCATTGTTATAGTGGATATTAGTTCAAATACAACAGTTTTTTTTTGTTTTTTTTTATTATCCTCCTCCTCCTCCTCCTCCTCCTCTGGGACAGAAATTAAGACAATAATCATTGGAACCAAGGTGATGACACTATTGAGAGTAAATCAGTGTATTATAATTTCTCATCTTAGAAATTTGGACATTATGTCATAATGATTATCATGGCAGGAAATGGGCAAAGCAACCTGAGATCAAATCCTAGATGAAGCTGTTTGAATTTGGTATCATGCTCATACTCTTGGGAAAGGTATAAATGCAACTATTCCTCAATAGCTGTGATTGAATAGTAGGTCAGGTAGGACTATTTAACCTTAGTATGGCAACCAGTCTAAGAGAAGGAAAAACTTTGTATTAAAACCAGTTGTACTTAGCTTAAAAATTGGACTTGTGTCACATCCAGCTTATGGCAGAGGGATTGAGTAAATACAGAATTATTGAATCCTCGAACAGCCAAAAAGAGATCACTAGTCTGTGTACATCACTGTATTACAATGATGATTTAAAATCTTGGGAAATTCAGACAATACTTATCGGATACAACAACTGTCAAAGTCTGAGTATATCAGTGTATAATAACAAATGTTTATGTTTCTATTAAATATAGTGTAATGGTGTAACTAACATCATTAAAAACTAACATGGAAATCAAATTGATTTTTTTTAATCCTTTAGTAAAAAAAAATGTATGTAACCACAAGCTAAAATATCTTTTTCCACTGGGTAAGAAGTGAAGACTTAAATCAAAACTCACTATTTTACAATTTTTGTAGTGAATTAAAAATTTATATCAAATGATTCTAGGCAGTAATTGTTACTATAAAAGATAAATCCAAGAGATTCATAATTTATATCTTCATATTATCTTGTCAGGTTTGTATTATTTGGTTTGAAATGTCATCGGATTTTATAGAGAAATATTTTTGAATTTGAATTTGTGACACTGAAGAGATTTATTGATTTATATATTTAAAAAAAAACATTGACTTGATTTTTATTCCTAACTTAGCAATAGCACTATGTTCAGGATGTTAGTCATAACTAAGCAATAATGCTATGTTCAGGTTGTTAGTCATAACTAAGCAATAATGTTATGTTCAGGATGCTCGTCATAACTAAGCAATAATACTATGTTCAGGATGTTTGTCATAACTAAGCAATAATGCTATGTTCAGGTTGTTAGTCATAACTAAGCAATAATTCCATGCAATCATTTTATAATACCAGTATGAAGAATAGTCTATAAATTTAATAAGTGATATCTAATTAAATGTGAATAATTATATAAGCAAGACAAAAATTTCATTTTTAAAAATCTAATAATTGTTATTATCAATAAAACTTAATAGAAAGAACTGTGATATGGATATAAAGTTTTAATGATGGTTTTATTAAGAGTTTACTGATAAAGAACTTGGGAATGCAAGGTAATATCGAAGTCATATTTAAAGCATTGATTCCAAGTAGACCACCATTTTTAAGCACTGATGTGCCTGCTCAGTACTTACAGGGGTTAACATTTAGGAGTAGTAAATCCAGTAAACAATCTGAAGCCTGCTTGCTAAATTAAGAAATGTTCAGTAAATTTTTTGTAAAGGAACAAATGATAAGTTGTTTTTTTGTGTACCTCTATAGATTCTCTTATCAATTGAATTTTGAAATTAATTGGAGAGGGTTTGATGTGTGTGGGACAAAGGAGGTTACTTACACTCCTTGAGGAGAGGAACCTCTTTTCCCCATGAGGAACCTTTATTTCTTTTTTAACATCTAAATTTTTCCCTGGTTCCAAGAAGTATGTATCAATTCAACTCTTCTGCTCTAAGCAGGATAAGATACAAGGTCATTTCTTAAGTGGAGTACAGCTGGTTTCAATTCAGGATCTTTCTTTTCCTAGACTGGTTGACTTACCAACACTATAGAACCCAGTTAGTCCTATTTATCCACTATGCCCGGTTGATGGCGCTTAAGATATGTTGACTGCATCCTCAGCAAAGGTGTAAAACTTCCCTGGAAAGAGTGTTCTGAGTTGATGCTAAATTTTATCTGAGGGTGGGGTTCTGGTTCTGGAGATCTTGGCAGAGTGGAGTAACCGTTTAATGCATTAAGTAAATCTGTTTAAAAATAATGGATATTTTATAGGACTGTGTGCAAAAAAAAAAGAAGGCTGATGTGTATCAGTGAACCTGCCCAGCACTAAACTTTTTATTATAGATCATTCAGCAAACTTTTCTTCAGAATAACATAAATTAAGAAAGAAACTGTCAGATTATAAACAAATTTTCAGGAAAAAGTTGCTCCTTTAATCTTTCGAGTCGGGGGATTAGTTTGCTATGTTACTTTTATGCCAAACAAGACACCACTCAGCCATTTTGTTCCATTTTTTTGTCAATGGTGTTAACCAAACAGGATTTTGCATTGAACAAAATAGCTGAGGGGTGTTCAGCTTATCTCCATCATCAGACTGTTTTGTTCTTAATTATTGTTATTCCAAAGAAAATTGGTAAGAATAATCCATGATGAAAAAATTAGGGTGGTAGGTACCAATGGTACAGGTTGACAAAAAGAAAAACTCTTTAGAAACAACTACACAAAAAATGTAAATATGAACTACAATGAAAATGATTCCCAAACCACTAGGTATAAAAACAATCAATCAATCATATTTACCCATAGCTGAAGGGAGACAGATGAATTCATGCCTTTCCCAAGGGCATTATTGCAAAGGGAAAAACAAATAGTTTCATCTATGATTTGAACTCAGGTTGCCAATTCCATATCTTACAATGATAACCGTTACACTAAGTGCACCACATGTATCTTAGAAGTAAGTTTGGATTTATCTGACTTCCCACCAAGTTAGATCTGATATGAAGTCATCTTGAGGGTGATGCACAAATCGAGATTCATGCATAGCCATCACAAAAAATGTTTGATCCCCTAGGTATTCCAATTTAGGGGTGCCTCAAGCACCAATAAATTCAGTCCCGCTAAGTAGGTACTACCTGGGAGGGGGAAAGTCTTCTGGGACCAGGTTATCAACTTTAACCCAACCAGCACAAATGTCAGGTACCATGGAATGGCAGGTAAGTATATGTCCAAGAAGTAAGTATACCAAATTTGGTAGTTCAACATAAAATTTTTTGGTCACCTATAGAAAAGAGATGAATAAATTCTTCCAAATTATTAATGCAGATACGTCTGTTTTTTGATGCTAAAGGAAATAAGAAAATACAAATCCAGCTTCACTGATCTGCATTTCATTAAAAAAAAAAAAAAAAAAAAAAAAAAAAGAAGGGGTGAAAGCAATACACATGGACAAAAAATGAGATAAAGTTATAAAATTGTTTAAACATTTACCCAGTCAACCGGCTTAAAGTTGAGAGAAGCCCACAAAGCAAAAATATCAGCCAATAACAATTAAAAGACTCCAGTTATTTGTCTGAGTTATTTGTTTGAGACAGATATCCTCTTTTAGAAAAAAAAATGAATCATGTCTAAATCAAAAGGATTGATACGAAATGCCATGATTCCTCAAAGTTTCTCTCATTCCTAAACAGAATAATGATAATACTCCTATCCATTTTAGCATTTCTAAATTCAAAAAAATTTCTTTTCATATTATTATCTTAGGAATAAAACATGAGTAAAGTAAAACACTCACACATACACACACACACACACACACATATATATATATATATATATATATATATGGAGAGAGAGAGAGAGAGAGAGAGAAAGAAAGAAATGAGAACTAATATCTATAGGAAGGGATAAAGCTATTTATTTTGCTTCTATCTTCTGGTTCAGATGAAATATAAATACAAGTTTATAAAAATTTCAGTGTAGGAAAAATATCCAGGTGAATTTTCTATATTTATGCAAAAAAAAATAAAAGGGAATAAAGAAGAAAAAGAAGAAAAAAGAAAGAAAAGGAAGGAAAATAGCCTGAAAGTAATAAAAACTATAATGTTGTGTGCAAAAATCTCTTTTACCTCACAAATGGATTTTGTTGGGTCTTGCTCCTGGGAGAGGACACAAAAAATGTCGATTGTCTGGGTGACAAAAAGAAGTAGACAAACATGTTATATTCTTTTAATATCTTCCTACTTTTATTTAGATGTTAGAATATTCAGGCCATTTCCAATAGTGGTTTACAGAAATTCAACCACCATCAGAGAAAGTAAAAGAAATTGTTTCATTTTTTTTATATAATGGGGCTAAAGCCTTTCAAATTATGTCAGTTTTGTTTGAAACCTTCTAGCCGGAAAAACCCAGTTTTCTGCCTTTGCTCATATGTTTGTACTAGTGAATGAAAATTCATATTTTCATGAAGCCTTTGTTTCATGTTTTGGTTCTCATATCTCTGCTGTGGTCACACCTGACACAATCACCAAAGCATGTCAATTGTTAAACTGGTGTTGAAATGAGTCAACTTTTACATGTTTCCTCACTATGTTATAGAAGAAGTTAAAAAAAAAAAGGAAAAAGAAGAGTCAAAAATATAAGTACTAGAAAAAGAATTTCTTAAAGTGTATATAGTTCTGGTTGAAGTCACATCAAATGACAATGCAATCATATCTAAACATTGTCATTTTTCTTTTCATTCAAAACACAAGTAGCATGAAAATAATTCTTAACAATACCATGAGCAAACATAACCATAGCTTTGAACAAGATGACATTTCATAAAATCCCGAGATAAAGCATTGTCATCATTCTTGGAATTATTCAGAACAATATCTTCATCTTTGTTGTTTCGATGAAGACATTTTGATCTGTGTAATCTTCCTACGCACTGGAGTCCCAAGATGAAGCATTGTCATCATTCCCTGAATTATTCAAATTAGTATCCTCATTTTTGTTGCTTTCATAACATTTTAACTTAAGCAGTCTCAGTATTTCTGTCATACTTCCTACCATTATTTCACACTAACATTCATATGTGACCTTAACCAGATTTTCATACCTCAAAAGACATGGATAAAACTGCCCAAAATATATTTTCTGTGCTTAGACTCTGCATAGCCATTTACCCTTTTGTGAAATCTAAAATATTAAGAAAAAATACAATTTACCAACCAATTAGAACACTTCCAATGATAAGATATTAGCTAGATGGAGCTACTATTGCCACTTGCCTAAGTTCCTTTGCACCACAGAGGTGACAGTTTAAAATGTGGGAGGTATTTCTGCAGCATCCTGTCCATGTATTGAGGTTCTGGCAGTTTTGAGGATTTATTCTAAGTTCGGCTCCAAAACCACAGAAACTGCTGGCAGAAACCATTAAGGTGAAGGAAATAAAACAATATTTGACTGTACAACCACAAACTGTTTTAAGCATTTTAAAGGTAGTCTCTTGAAATAAAGCCCAGATTTGAACAACCATCATCTATCAATGAAGAGACTTTCAAAAGCAAGTTAGAAGAGAACCCAACCATTAATATTAGAAAAAATTTCAGAAGAGCTAGGATCATTGAAATGTAGAGTATTATTTAAGCTTCAAAAAACATGCAGGAGTTCTTGAGAGGTTCCCTCTTGAACTCTAAGTCGATTTAAAAAATTAAATATTAAAAATTTGAAAAATTCTATAGCCAGTTTTAACTTTTTAGCTTGGACTTTTATAATTAAAATTAATTGTTGATAAAAAAAAATGATTTTATGAAAAAATTTTTGAATTAAATTTTTTCAAGATCAATTAATAGAAAATTAACAGAAACATAATATCACCATAAATTACTACTTGGTTTAACCCTTTTAACCCATTTGAAAGACATTTTCGGCTGAACAATGTTTTATCATAAAGCCTTTATTTTAAGTGAAGAAGCCTCAGCCCTAACGTGCAGGATAAAATAATAACAACACTTACTGGCTCAGTAGCCCAGCTAGAGTGTTCTTGAAGGGATGCATACTCCCCTTCCCTAAAAAGGGGGACCTCGGATTAGCCAAAAACTACCAAGGCATAACACTTACATCCATAGCAGCCAAAATCTACAATGCCCTACTATGAAACCACATAGAACCCAAAATCGACAACATACTTAGAAAAAAACAAAATGGCTTCCGAAGAAATATATCCACGACCTCACAAATATTAACCATCCGCAGAATCATTGAAGGTGTACGGGCAAAAAACCAACAAGCGACATTAATTTTTGTTGACTTTACCAAGGCTTTCGATTCCATTCACAGAGGAAAGATGGAACAAATCCTACTAGCGTATGGCATACCTAAAGAAATCGTAGCAGCAATAACGATTCTCTATAGAAACACTAAAGTAAAAGTACGATCACCAGATGGAGACACAGAATACTTCGACATTGTAGCAGGAGTACTACAAGGGGACATGCTGGCTCCGTACCTCTATATCATTTGTCTAGACTACGTACTTAGAACATCGATTGACAAAATCAAAGAGAATGGCTTCGAACTGACGAAGAAAAGAAGCAGAAGGTACCCCGCAACAACAATTACTGACGCTGACTACGCCGATGACATAGCGATACTGGCAAATACACCTGACCAAGCCGAAACACTACTACATAGTTTGGAACGAGCAGCAGCAAACATAGGCCTCGTTGTTAATGCACACAAAACGGAATATATGTGCTATGATCAAATGGGGGACATCTCCACTCTAGAAGGAACCCCTCTTAAACTAGTAGACAAATTCACTTACCTTGGAAGCAGCGTCGAATCAACCGAAAAGGACATCGACACGAGGTTAGCGAAAGCGTGGACAGCTATCAATAGGCTATTGATTATCTGGAAATCAGACCTAACCGATAAAATGAAACGCAGTTTCTTCCAGGCAGCGGTCACATCGATACTGCTATATGGCTGCACTACATGGACGCTAACAAAACGACTGGAGAAGAAGCTAGACGGCAATTACACAAGAATGCTACGTGCAATCTTAAACAAGTCCTGGCGGCAACACCCCACAAGACACCAACTATACGAACACCTGCCCCCTATCATGAAAACTATTCAAGTTAGACGAGCCAGACATGCAGGACACTGCTGGAGAAGCAGGGACGAACTCATAAGAGATGTACTCTTATGGACCCCCACACATGGCCATGCAAAAGCAGGACGACCAGCACGAACATACATTCAGCAGCTATGTGAGGATACGGGATGTTTTCCTGAAGACCTACCTAGGGCTATGAACGATAGGGAGGAGTGGCGAGAGAGGGTCAGGGATATCCGTTCTACCAGCGCGATATGATGATGATGATGAGCCCAGCTAGCATCCAGCTGGCAGACAAAAATAAAGTGTGCTGTAACTCAATACAGACCCCGCTATGTCAATGAGCAAGCCAGTATATATGCATGTTAGCATAGGGCCGGCAACCAATCACTGCCCAGGGAATGGATTCAACCACCTGCACATCGGGGCGTTCTACGATGCGCATATAATCTTCCCTTCCTCATGCTCAAGTCAGATTCATCTCGACGCATAATTTGACATGTGTAAACAACATCCAAGTGCAAGTACAATATACAACAGAACTTCGACATTAAGTTGGCCAGTATTTCATTATACATCATGAACCAAATATTTCAGGATCAGGATATAACATGAGATTAATAATAAAAGTCTTTGAAAATGTCAAATTGACTCCCTTTAGAGTTGAAAAGTCTTGCATCAGAAATAAAGCAAAAACATATCCAAAATGCAATGTCTAAATCAATATTATGCAAAGTAGCTGAAAATATTTGCAGATATATTTATTAACTTAGAGTTAAAGAGTTCAGAATAACTTACACTGTTCAATATATATATATATGTTAAAATTGATATTAGAGACCAGAGTTCAGGGAAGTCAGAAAAAAAAATCCTTGCTTAGACTTTGTGGCACATTTTCCTTTTGCTTGCATTACATTTGGAAGGGCAGGAGTATTTTTGGCAACAGTCATTTGAGCTTCATAGTTTTTTTCTGTAATGTTCCAATAGAACTTCTAAATTTATGTGTGAATATTTGCATCATGTGGATGTGTGATCAAAATATGAAAGAAGATAAAAATGAAATCAGAGGAAGGTAATTCAGTGTTGGAAATGCATATTACTCTCCAATATATATATATATATATATATATATATATAGTTTTCCTGGGAAGGAATAAAATTTGCCTTGTTGGCAAGGCTTAGAATGTCCTAACTGTACCCCTTGCAGAGAGATAAGACATACCCCCCAAAGGGGTGTACTTGGTATGACATTGCATCTGGTAGTGAGGCTCCAGTCCTTGAGATCTAGGGAGTGTGGAGTACCCATTTATTGTTATCATTCCAAGGTCCACTCTAAACCAGACTGGTAGTTCCGGTTGGGGTTTATCAAAAACTATGAAGAAACTGCACAAAAAATATAAACATACAATGTATGCAATTCCCTTACCACGAGACACAAAATAATCCCAGACAAGTTGACATACCATTAAAATCAATCAATCAATCATATAAAATTTCAGGTGCATCCAGTCCACTTAAAATAGATCCATCAACATTTCAGATGAGGGTGTTAATTATTTTTCTTTCACTTTTTAAATTAACAGTTTGAAAAAAAAAAACCTTCTCATCAAAGAATAATTTAGATCAATTTTGATTTTTATGCAATTTTGTCTTGCTTTTGTCTAAATAACTTTTCTATTTTGTCACTCAGTTTCTGTTCTGCAAATAAATACAATCTTATGAATCAGCAATAATGTTCTAAATGTAATTAACTTTTGAAAGAAATGAAATATAAATAAAATTAAATAATTGGTATAATAAATGAATCTTTCAAGAAAAGGAGAAGCTTTGCTAGATTTTCACAAAAATTCTAGACAACCATTGCTTTACTGAAGAGGCTGAGAGTAAAGGTGATGGACTGGCCAAGCATGTCTCCTGACTTGAATCCAATAGAACATCTTTGGGGGATCCTCAAGCGGAAGGTGGAGGTGTGTAAAGTCTCAAATATCTGCCAGCTCCGCGATGTTGTCATAGAGGAGTGGAAGAGCATTCCAGTGGTTACCTGTGAAGCTCTGGTAAACTCTATGCCCAGGAGAGTAAAGGCAGTTATGGACAATGATGGTGGCCACACAAAATATTGACAGTTGACATGGTGTATGTTAATATTGACAACTTTCCCTAAGGGGTGTACTCACTTTTGTTGGCAGGGGTTTAGCTTTTAATGGTTATATTTTTAGTTATTTTGAGGGGAAAATAAATTAACTCTGTTATATAAGCTGCATACAGACTACTTTTCATTGTGTCAAAGGGTCATTTTGTCGGTGTTGTCCCATGAAGAGATATACTTAAATATCTGCAGAAATATGAGGGGTGTACTCACTTTTTTGATACACTATATATATATATATATATATAAAATAAAAGTTGAGAAAATGACTGTTGGTGTAATTTACTAAGCATTTTACTTAGATGTGGCACAAGGCCATATGAAAGGGGCACCCAATGAGACTCGAACTCACTCGTGTAGGTTTGCTAGTCGAGCTTGCTAACCATTACACCACCAGAGGCGCCCAAAATGACTGTTGGTGTACCTAGAAAAAATGCAAGTAAAAGCAATGAATTTAGTAGCTTCTCTATTGTCTTTTAGTAGAGAGCATGAGAAACAGAACATAAGAGTGGGTAGGTGGAAGAGAGACAGTTAAAGAAACAAAATTTGCTTGCTTTCTTGCCATGGTCAAAAAATCTGTGGTTTTAGTCTTCCCTGTTTTATTATTCCCTTCAAGTTGGATGAATAAAAAGAAACAGGACATAATAGTGAGTAGGTGAAAAAAAAAAGCAAAAATATTTTTGCTTGTGTTATAGTCATGGTTGAAAAAAGTCTGTAGCCTTAATTTTCCCTATTTTATTATTCTTTTCAAGCTGGGTGTATGAAAAAGAGTAAATAATAAAGTGGAAGTCATAGAGAGAAAGCTACTGAAAAGCAGAGATTCTCTTGTTTGCTTTCCAGCCATATTAAGCCAGCATATACTCTCTACTGAAGTGATGACGTTTTTATTGCCTTGTGCAGCTGAAATCAAAGACTTTCCTATTCAAAGGACTTATATTTAGACAGATTTAGATGAATATTTTGTATTATTCAGTTCTGAACAACATTTTCGGATGAAGTTATTGTTTATGCAGAGTAAAGATTTAAAACAACAGGAAAGTCAGCTTTGTTGAATTGTTGAATCCAAAAAAAATTTCAAACGGAAGTGTTTTCAACTTTAGATGTATATAAAACATATTGGATTTGAATGGATTGAAATGCAAGCTCTGGAAATGAAATCAGTTTATCCTGCAGATTTTCTAAAGCAAGTGTCAAGCATCCTAGAAGTTGTAGAGATAATATGGAAACTTGAACAAAATCAAGCTCTGGTAGAAGTAACCAAATTACTATGACAGATTCTGACCATACCTGCCACATCTGTTTCCTGTGAGAGATTGTCTTCTCTAAAACATATAAATAATTATATGAGATGTTCCCAAAGTGAAGAGTGATTAAGTAATTTGGTTTTCATTTCCATGAATAAAGACTTTCTCAAGAAGATGAAGGTAGAGTAAGGTGTTGATACTTTTTACAACAAAGTGATCAATAATTTGCCAAAAAAAATGTAGAATAAAATTAATGCAAAAATAAATTTTAATTACTCATTATTTGTAGATTTTATTATTCTCTCTCACAACCAATATCAGTCATCATCATTGCCAGGGTTTTACAAATGGGGAGGGGATCATCGAAACTGAAGTGAGGCCTGTTGGTAGAAGTGTATTTCCTCACATTAAAATTAGTTCACATCACATTCACGGATGGTGGGTAGGCAAATAAATTTCTGGGGACACAGAGTGAGGCTCTCCCTCTTTCTTCTCTGCTTTAGCGATTAGCCTGCATAATGAACTGCATCCCCTGGTTCCTAAGTCACCCATTGCACACACACACACATATATATATATATATATATATATATATATATATTTGTGTGAGTGTGAATTTTTCCTCTTCAGTTGTAATCTTTATTGAAAAATATAAGAGAACTATCTTCTTAAAATTTTATCTGACAAAAATCAGGAAAGAAATTCTATTTAAGCTTTCTGTTTGTTAATGTTGAAGTCATAATATGGTGATGCAGTGAGAGACATAAACAAAATCAGAATGGAATTCTTAGATCAGGAATTGTCATTGTTATATATTGATCTATTCGAGTAAGAGCCAGCTTGGTTATTATAGAAAAGAAGAGACATTAGGTTCAAGCCAATGGAGCATCCTATGAGACAATGGACTAGTGTTGGTTAAATGAATTTAGTGACCTGGTGACTATGAGTTCAATCTCTCAAAATTTTGGTTCTGTAGAAAAAAAGCAAAAATGGCATCACACGAATGAATTAACGAGGAAGAATTAACTTATATGAGACAACCTCTAGCAGGGACAGCATATTGATTTTGAATAATGGATTTGCATTGAAATTCCCGGAAGGTTAGTGAATATAATGGATAGCAAAAGATGGTTAGAGGATACAATGGCCAAAATATAGTGACTATACAACCCAAGATGAGAACACAAGTCCAAATAGATAAATGTAGGTATTTACCCAACTGCTCCAGCATGAACAGGATGTGACACAAGGTCAATTTTTTAAGTAGAGTACAGCTGGCTTGAATTCAGAGTTTTCATTCTCCTAGACTGGTTACCTTACCTAGGATAAAAAGCCCAGCCTGATACAAACTTTGAATTCAGGGCGCTGATTCTATTTCCTGCGACAATACCCATAATGCTAAGAATTCATCAATATACATATGTGTGTGAGCATGTGAGACGTATTAAAAAATACCATTTTTTAAATTGCATTTGTCAAGAGATGAATTAACAATGAATGACGCATTTTCTTCAAAATTTGCATTCCAATGAGTTTTCCATTTGTGGGATCCTGTCTGAAACTTTGATATTGTGACGGCAAATTGACTATAATCCCAAAACGGGACTTTATTTTCGCACGTGTGAAGACGGGGCAGGTTGGCACTTGATCCCCTACAGAAATAAGTCCTGTTCAGAGTTTTTCTCTCAGGCATGTAAGAACTGGCATATTACGTGAGGGAATAATTTAGGACCAGACTGACCACCACTGGCAAGGGGTTCCAAATTTCACACTATCACATACCCACCAGGCCGCTTTCTTCTTTCCCTGAGACAATGGAAGATTACGAGCCTATAGGTTTTAGTTGTAATAATATTAAATTGTAGTAGTCGGCAACTCCGGTTTCCCGTATGATACTTTAGGAATTAATAGGACAATTCTAAGCAAGATAACATAAGGCAAATAGAAGCTGGAAAGAAAGTATGAAATAACAACATAGACCACATGGGAAAAATGAAAATACATAGGTTCTTTACTACGGTTATATATATATATATGTTCAGAGTGTCAAAACATATAATTGGATAGTCCATGAATATAAATATCTTTTCTTGGCTTTTATCCTTCTTCAAATTGAGAGAGAGAGAGGTAAACAAAATTTGGGTGTAAAGGAAAAATGTCCCCAAAGTTACTTATCTTTTTCTCGACGGGGTTCCACTGGAGAATTTTCTTCTTTCACGGGCTACTAGACTTTGTTCTGTTTTTAGTACTGGCTTGAGGGACTCCAGTCTCTCATGTCTCAGTTAATCTTTTTGTCTCCAGCCCGGAGTAAAATGGCTATGGTCCGTCTGCCACGAGCCTTGCTCAAAAACTAAATTCTTCCTATTTACTTCCACTGAGGGGAAGGGAGCCCCACTTCCATTTTGGGGTCCCAGCCAATCATTTGGCTTCTCTCTCTTTCCCCTTCCGATGTCCGGCGACCTGAGGTCACTAAGTATGAACATCTGGTCTATCTCTTCTGTGACCCACATTCTCTCTTAACGGTCACTTTTTGACTGCTTGATACTCTAATTCAATACGGGACGATAGTATCAGTCTTACCTCTTCGTCTCCGTGAGCTATCACGTGACAATATGATAAGAAGTTGGGTCACAGTGTTTCTTTTAATATCTTCAACATCCTAAAATCTTAGCCAGGAGATGAATTTTTGATTTGAAAAACAAGAAAAAGTTTCATGGACTTAAGTCTGCTGAGAACAGAAGATACTGCACTTACACAATTGTTTTGCCAAAAACTGCTGATAAAAAAAGTATTGAAACTACTGCAGAATATATGAAGAATAAGCACTGATTTTTTGCATTAATTAAAAGTGTCTAGACAGCAGTCTAGACATCATTACTTCATTACATAAGTTACACAGCTATACATGTCTTCATCTAAATTATAGATTATAATTTCTAATCTTAAAAAAATGTAACTATTCATAGTTAGGTTGGTTGGTTGGTTGGTTTTATTGCATGTCAACTTTTGTTGGGTTAGTTAATGCTCAAGACACTCTTTATTGGCAAGTAATTATATAGTTTCAAGAGTTCATACCTATTTGATAATAATAATTTGTAAACAATTAGAGTGTTGTATGTTGACCTTTGACAGAGCTGTCATGTTCCAGCTGTGTAAACAGGAAGACAGGGATATGTGGGTGTAAACAGCTTATGAGGGTTGACAGCCAAAAGTGTGTCACATGGGTTGACAACTGGAAATGAGTGGCGTTGGGTAATTATATATACACAGGCACCCATGTCAGGTAGTCAGTCGTGCATTCACATGGTCAGTTACAGAGAGCGGGCAGTGGCCTTTCACTAGCCAAGAAGCAGAAGAAGTGCTAAGCGGGTCCCTGCATATGGAAGCACTACATGGCTAAGAAGAAAGGGTCCTCCATCTGTCTTCATGTCCCTGTCTCTCTCACACTTACAGAATTTTTGACCATGCACATAGCGTAACAGTTATAGGTATTGGTGCCCTAAGCTTCTAAGGAGACAATCATCTGGAGATTGCAGCTTTAATCCTGACTGCAGGTGAGTAACAATACAGGAATACTTAACACTTGTACCCGGTTATGGTTAATGGAATCAGAACAGGTGACCCCTATGGATTCAATAAAGGATGTAGTTTGAAGTTCCGTGTAGGTTCCCGGGTTTAACAAATACCTGAAGAAGGACCGGCGGACATATTGGCCAAAACGTTGTGAAAATAACAATAAAGAAGACAATAGTCTGAAAACCCTTATTGAAAAAAATGAGAAAGTTATATTTTTATAACCAAGGGTTATGGTTTCTTCTTTCAGCAGGGTATACAGCAATAGCTACAATTAATAGGTTTGTAAACATCAATTTTTATATAATCTGTGAAAGAATTTAGAAATAAGGTCAAAACTTTTGTTCACTTTGATAGATTGCATATATAATGTAATCAAGGTGCTTGTGGTGTAATGGTTATCATTATAGGAAACAGAATTAGCGATCTAAGTTCAAATCCTAACTGAGACTGTTTGCATTTCATATAGTGTTAATACCATTGGAAAAATATACTTGCAACTATTTCCCCTTCAGCTTATGTAAATAGTAAGAGAGACTGGGCTCTTTAACCTTGATATGGCAACCTGTCAGGAAAAGGAAAATTTGAATAATTTGTACTCCACTTAAAAATTGACCTTGTGTCAAATCCTGCTCATTGTGAAAGGGTTTGGTAAATACCTACATATACAATATACAACTCAAATGTTCAGAAAGTTTGAAAATATATGTGAACTGAATACACAAGAAATTACTGAAAAGTTCTTAGCTTAACCAAGAACAAAATGAACCAGAGAAAGTTTTATATATTCATTCTCAAGTTCAACATGCTAGGCACATCGTTTCTGAAGTTTCTTTAACCTTTTCCAAATAATTAAGTAAAAAAAAAGGTATTTTTTTCTTGCTTAAGTCAAAAACTTTTCAGCACCTCTCCTTTTTAAATCCAGTAAGCACAGGGTCCAATGGAGTTCCTGGAAGTCATCTGATTGTTGCTGGTACCAGTTTCATGTAACCTAAGCATAGGAATTTGTATTATCTTGCTGGAAGAAGCCATTAAACATTGGAAAAGATGACAAGCATATAGAGGTGAAAATAGTCTGCAACAACCTTTCTAAAAAGACTTCAGTTTCACAATCTCTGCAAACACAATAATAAGAAAAAGAAAAGGCATATCTGATATGTTAGAAAAAATTAAAAAAAGGATTGCAAAATAATAACTATCTTTATTTTTGTATACAAATTTACAAGAAAGGGAAAAATTACCCCTCTAAAAATGACTAAATTGTGGAGAGTCTTTTTAAAGTGATACAGTCATATATATATAGAGGGAGAGAGAGTTTTGGCTCGTATTGGCCTGGAAAGAAAAGAAGATTCTATGTTTAGTAAATTATTTGAGAAAGTTTTACTTTTGAGCAAATTATAACTAAATAAAAATAACTTGAAACCAATCATTAAAAAAAAATGTTGCTTGTTATAAACATTTAGAATTTAATGAGATATTCCTTTCTGTAAAATATATCTTTAGTAAAGATATTTATTTCAAAAAAGAAATTTTATCAAAAACACATTTTCAAATATATTTACAGATATCAACATTGTTATTAATGGAAACATAATTTTCTTTTTGGCAAGTCTGTCTGTGAAAATTATAAATTTTTTGATAAGAAATCTGAACTTTCATTGTATATGACTTAGTTTGAACAAATTTTCTTCTCTTTGTTTTTGTTTTATTTTGTTTTTAATAATGTTTCAGCTGTGTATTTTGTTATACTAATTATATCTGTTACAATCAATACTAATGCTGCTACTGCAATATAATATAGCTGCAAGTGTGATGATTTTGTTAAATTCATGTAAGCTTCTGAGCAGGGTTAGACAAGCAAAAGTGTAATATTTGTCTATAGTAATGCAAAGAAGGAGAGAAGGAAGAGTTGAAACTGACCTGGCCAGGAGTATCATACTAAAGACTTTTTTTTTTGGAGGTGTCCATGGTGTAATGGTTATTGTTATTGGGAATGGACACAACAACTATCAAATCCTGGATGAGGCGGTTTGCATTTTCACATAGTGCTAATACCCTAGGGAAAGGTATGAATCCAACTATTTTCACTCCAGCTAAGGGTATACTGGGCTCTTTAACCTTAGCATAGCAAATGATCGAAGAGAAGGAAAACTCTGAATTCAAACCTGTTAAAGTTTGTTTAAAAATTAACCTTGTGTCACATCCTGCTTGAGGGGAGGGGTTAGTAAATACATACTTAAAGCTAAAGTAGAAGAAATGGTAAGAAACAACAATAGAATCAGCAAATGGGTTGAAATTTATATACAGAACTATACAAGAGATTTTCTTTTCCTTATGTTAGTTCAGAGGGCTTAAAAAGAAGCTAAGTTGTTAAATTCCATTCTATGATTGAGTTCTGGCTAAATTCATGGATAACTTGCTTTGGGCAATCCTTATGTGTATGGTGGCTTGGTCCCAAAAGTATATGTTTTGAGTGTTCATACTTGGTCATTGAGACAAATGAGGGACCAACAGTCTGTAGATGTGCAGGAATTGCAAGAACAAAACTAGATATTGTGGAATCCAGGGGGTTATTTATGTTTTACATGGGATCAAGAAAACATCCCTAGTTTTAGTCTACGTTGTCTTCCAATTGGCCCAAATAGGTTTAGTTCCTTGTCATGATTGCTTACCACTAAGTCCAGACATCGTCCCCCTATATTTGATGAAATTTAACTTACAGTGTAACAGTATATAAGAATGAAGCAATTGGAACGGGTCTGAAAAATAAAGCTGTGACTGAAGTGGTTTATAAGTAAAGACAAAAAAGTCAGAAACCATCAATAATGACCAGCCATTTTCATTAAAGGAAATGACAAAAGCAGATGAAGACTCAACATCTTGACTCCTTATACAAAAAAAGCTGATACACAGCTCAATGGTTCAACTTGCATTTAACATAAACTGTGATAATGAATAAATTTGATTATTTTGAGTTTTTGAAGGCAGGGAGAATGTATTGGTAATTTGTATACATAACTACCACTACTAATCTTGCATTTGTTTTAAAATATAGTCACTGTACAATGGCAAGTGGGAAGTTTTAGTTAAGTGATTTCTTTCAACTAGTGACTTGGTTGGTTGGTTGGCTGGCAGGTTAGTTTAATGACATTTCAACCCTTGTTAGGTTATTTTATTTTAAAGTCAGTTTAAAGTTCAAAACTTCAGAAGTAGATTCTCATCACTGTATGCAGTTCCGTGTTATATTCAGGAAATCAATGTAAAGGATGCAATTGGTATATGCTACAGTCTGTAGACTGGGTGAACTTGTAAAGTTTCCAAATAAAATATGGTCAAGCAGGCTTTGACAGGTTCATTTTCTCTCATGATGATAAAGACAGTCTTTGGATGAGGCAGGCTAAAAACAAACAGAAGATCTATCAACAAATCAGAATTACTCCACTGTACACACTGATGTCAGGGGTAATAACTGCTTTGCATGGTCCACTATAAAATTCCTTAGCCCTAAAAGAAAAAAAAAATCAGTCATGTTTTATGGAGGGCCAAATAAACACTGTTTTAGAGTATATTGCATAAAAAAAAATCCCCTATCCTTGTATACGAGTCAAAATCTGAAGAAAATCATAGAATGAATTAGCTGAAATGTGATAACAACAAAAGCAACACTTAAGAATCAACTTAATAATCAAAACAAATCTTGGAACGTATATTTTGCAATTATCTTAACTAGCTGAACATGGAAAATTCCACAGTTTAATTAGTAACAACCATCAAAAATCTTGTAGAAGACTCTCCCAGTCCAACCAAATAGTTTGAATTCTTTGGATAAAGACAAACATTTGGTATGGTTAAAAGCCAAGCTTGTTAACCACTACAATAGGGGAAGTGCCCTTCATAGTTTAGTTTTGGCACAAGGCCAAGAAATCGAGATAGGATCAAACTCACTTTTCATAGCAATGGATCTGCCAGACTTCAGATGCCTTCTATATGACATTTTTAATACTCTCTCTATATAAGTAAGTTGTAAGTTGGCTGACTGTAGCCAAAAGTGATCCAAAGTCTCCCTTTTCAATAGCTACTACACCAAAGTATTGGGGATGGTGCTACTCCTTTCTCTGGATTACTCTACATCCTTGATCTGTACCTTATAATACTAAGGGCTAAGCAAGGAGGCGTCAAGTACCATTCTTTGAGTCTTTGCTATGATTCAACCTGGGATAGAAGCACAGTCTTCTGAACCATTGGCAGACACTCTAACCATCATGCCAATGGGCCGATATATATATATATATATATATATAATATGCGCACGCGTGTGTGTGTGTGATGTGGATTTACTTTTATGCAATACAACCAAATAAATAGAATAAATTATTAAACAAATACATTAGACAACTGAAGAGAATATTTTACACATTTATAACTTTATCCTTACTTACCAACCCCTCTGCTCGGGCAGGATATGACACAAGGTCAGTTTTTAAGCAGAGTTTAACAGGTTTGAATTCAGAGTTTTCCTTCTCCTAGACTAGTTGCCTAACCAAGGCTGAAGAACCCAGTCTGCCCTACTATTTACCCATAGCTGGAGGGAGAATAATTGGATTCATACCTTTCCCAAGGGTATTAGTGCTATGAGAAATGCAATCAGTCTCGTCCAGGATTTGAACTCGTGTTGCCGTGTCCATTTCCTACAACGATAACCATTACACCATGGGCACCTCCTTGCTCCTTATAACTTTATCATATGTTTTGTAAAAGTAATTCCTCTTTTAATTCCACACAGTTGGGGTTTAAAATAAACTGACTTCAACCTCTGCAGAAGTAGAAGCAGTTAGACTTCCATCTATGGGTCAAATAGATCTGATAGTGAGGCTCCAGTTCTAAAAATCAATGGAGTATGGAGTATCCCTTCAATGACTTTACTTCACTCTGAGGCGGAGTGGTTGTATCTGTTAAGGCTCCATCTAAGGGTCAAATAGATCTGTATAAAAATTATTGTATTCAATAGGACCATGTGCAAAAAACATATCTTTTAAGAAATGTCTACACAAAAAATGTAAATATGAATGTACAATGAATGTGATTCCCTAACTTCTAGGCATAAAATAACCATAGACTGGTTGACATGCTATTAAAATCAATCAATCTTTTAATTCCCTCGTTTTCTTTATTGTTGGATAATATAACTTTTACTTAGACATTAACATTTTTAGTTTATTGAAAATATTACAAATATTATTGATTTGCTAAATAATTCATTTTTCATTTTCACTTAACTAACTAACCTTTTTATTCAAAACATTAACCAAGAGAAAAATCAGTGAATTTCATTTTTTTAAATCTACAGAAACCAACTGAAGATTTTTTCCATGGTGGCAGTGGGAGATGAGAGAGTAAAACTTTACAGAAAATGAGAGTTGGAAAGTAGCCTTGTTTCTTTCTTTTATGTTTTACAGAAATCTCACTCTTTTTCCTTGTGATTCACACACAAACGATAGGTACAAATATAGACAAAACTGGTGATTAGACCTAGAAAAAAAGTTCACATTTTTTTACATCTTTTCTCCCAAACAGCAGAAGTTATTTTGCTAACAATAACTTACTCTTCTAATAAACAAAGAAACAAACACAATAAAAATAAATACAACACACTTATTTCACTGAATTTGTTACATTTCTTTTGGCTGACATCATTCTTATCATGCTGGAGACACATTTAGAAAACTTTTGAGTCATTTCCTTCAAAAAAGATAAATATTAGATTGAAAAGAAAGTCCAATCCCTTTTTGTTAGGCAAATAATTGATCTGTATTTTATCAATGGCCTTTTTTTTTGACAAATACAATTTTATTTCCCTGTTGCAAATAATACCTTGCTATCTCAGAAACTGGTGAATTCTTTTTTTTAATTTATAAAGCAGACAATATCTCAAATAAGTTCCATCTATACTTATTTTTATGGGTCACTGTTGAGATTAATGAATGAATAAAGTTTAAATAAGAAACCAATAAGAAAATACAAAAATAAAATAAAAAGATCCCATACTTCCACTTACATTGAAATTTAAACTCTTGGTGCCAAAAAGGAGAACTCTTTCAGTGCCTACCAGCTCATGGGACACATAAATTTGTAGACCTCTTGAAATGAGTGGTCTATACTATATAACTTCCATAATGAGTAGAGTCTTCGATTATGGTCCGGGAAACTGGGGTTCAATCCCAGGTCAAGTCATACCAAATACTTAGAAAATGGTGCTTGATGCCGCCTTGCTTAGCATTCAGCAGTATAAGGTAAGGATCAAGGGAAAAGTGGAGCAAACCAAAGAATGGAGTAGTGCCCTCCCCTACACCTCGGTGTAGTAGCTATTGAAAAGGGAGCCTTCGGGTCACCCTCGACAAAGGTCGCCAAGTTTACTTACTATAACTATGCCTTATATAATCACACAACAGCTTTAAAGTTATCAGAGAAAAACAAATGACACAAATTTCTTCCCAACCTCATGGACATGGGAGAGGTAGCAATGAAGGAGTACTTCACAGTCCTCAGAGCTAAAGAACTGGAGCTTAACCACCAAATACAGTTTAGTGTCACAACAGGCCATTCCTTTTTGGTGGCTTTACTTCTCTACAGGGAATACAGTTGGGTATTATAAGCCTCATGAGCTGGGTGGGTTGTGTTCAACTGGACATATTTAAATTATCATCGTAGATAAAAAAAAAAAAAATTATAAAATAAATGAATAAATACAAAAAGAAAATTTGAATAAAATTTTGTGTAAACTGTGATAATTTACAGAAACTGCTATTTTGGGCACCTCAGAAGTGAAATGCTTAACTTGATAATTAGTAAGCCATTTTCAGTGAATTCAATTCTCTCTGATGCCCTCTATTTCCAAATTTTCTACAGAACTACAGAAATTGCTATTTTAAAATAAAACCTCATATAAATTTCCCACCTTGTTAGTGAGGCATAGTATCCACCAACTTTGTCCTCTGCTGAGGTTTAAGATTCCTCCCTCAAAAAAGAAAGGGTGTCTTGGGTATAACACTAAACTGAATCCTGTGGTGAGGCTATGGTTCTGGGTAGTGTGGGGCCACCCCTTTTTGTTATTAATCTCAGGTCTACCTTGACCAGGTGTGGTTGTACCTGTTAGGGTGCCATCTGTGAGTCAAACAGATGTTCACCTGATTTTAATGATTGTAAAGAATATGATTTTGTAAAGAGTGGACCTGGAAGTAATGGTAATGAAGAGGTATTCCATGCTATCCAGAGCTGCAGACTGGAGCCTCATCACCAGATACAGTTCATAGCTATACCTAGGATATTCTTTCAGATTTCTTTATTTACTTGTTTCAATAATATCTTCTTGTCAACAATGAAGAGTATATCTTTAATTCCTTTCGCTAATGTTCTACAGAGCTTTTCTTCACAGTCATTTTTGTCTCTTGAGTAGACAAGCAAAAAATCTTACAGGAAAATCCTTAGGTTCTTCACAGCTCTTCTTGTACAGAACTGCTGAGCAATAGAAACTATTTCAAACTTGATTAAACAAAGAGTTGAGCCCCCTGGCTGCAGTGAGGTAATCAACTAAATATTTTTGGACTACCTAACTTCCAGCATGCCAAATGGTTCAATCAGGTTTAAAGTCACATTACAAAATCCAAGCTATAATGGTTATAGGTAATGCAGTGTGATAGAACAAATTTCATGCCTGGTGGATTCAGAACTGGCAAAGGAGCATCAGTGCCAACAGTTTCACCTGTTGATATAACAGAGAAATACATTTTCAAAGAAATGGCTACCATTCAGAAATAACTTCCATTAAGTTAAAAACATGACAATGTTTATTTTTTCTTTTATTCTACAGACTCTACTGACCATGATTCATCACATGAATTTGGTACAACTAGTATTCTGTATGAGAGGAATCGATAAAAAAATAGATTGAAGTCTTTCATCTGTACTGATATTTATAATAAACTAGCCGAATCTGTGGAAATTCGACTGTTTGATTTGTATATACAAATAATATTATACAACATCTAGTTATATATATATATATATACACACAAAATAAATTGAATAAACAATGCTTTGTTGAAAGTATTGAAATATTCACTAAAACATGTCAAAATACAATTATTCTTAAATACTAAATGACAATTTTCATAATAATAATTGTGATTTGAATAAAAATTAGATGCAAATCAGTTTTATATTATGCTTCCCTTTCTCTTTTAAGTTCTCTTCTTAAAACTGTGTTCTTGAATAAATTTAACAAACGAACAAAAACTATTTCAAAGAATATTTTACTTATTTAAAATTTACTGATAAACAATATAAAAATAAGAAAACAACTTTTAAAATTACAAAAAAAAAAAAACAACAAAAATCTTGAAGATTTTTAAATAAATGTTGACGTTTATAGACTATCACTGCATTCCAACATCTTTAACTGCATCAATATATTATCTAGTAGCAGCAATTTGATGCATGCAGATTTGCTTTTCAAGTCTAATTAAATTTCATAAAATTAAAAAAAAAAAAAAATTAAAACAATTGTTAGTTATAATTCCAATACTGCTGTAGTATTTCAATGAGAGCAAGAGTGGGATTTAAAGCAGTTGGATGAGGTAGACACTCTAGAAAAAACACCAGAGCTAGAGCTGATGTGCAAAGAATTAATTTTGTGAGCAGTTCACCAACTGATTTGTGTAGTAAAAACATACATACATTGATAAAAAGCATTAAGTTTCACTTAACTGAGTATATCTATTTCTTCACTATTTAGTGTTATGCATTCCTGGTCAAAATGGATCTGAGAATAATAGCAAAAAGGAGTAATCTCCACACTCCCCAGAACACGAGCCTCACCACAAGATGCAGTTTAGTGTCATACACAAGACATCACAAGGATGAAGGTAGATAGGTAGTTACAATGATATTAGTAGTTTTGAAATTTTTGGTGTGTTATGGTAGTATTCACATAAATATCCCAACATTATAATATACGTTGGTTAGTTTCCTGGCATGTCAACCATTGTTGGGTTTCTCTATGCCAAAGTCAGTTTAATAATTATCAACAGTACAAAAATGTATCTTAATCATTTTAAACAGGTCAATATGACATACTTAGTTACAATTTCAATGTTTTAAGAGCCAATTAACCGGCTCATAGGCCAAGTAGAGTGTTTGCCAATGGTCCAGGAGACCTGGGTTCAATCGCAGGTCACATAATACCAAAGACATTAAAAATGGTACTGGATACCTCCTTGCTTATTACTCAGCAATATAAGGTATGTATCAAGGGTAAAGTGGAGCAATCTAGAGAAAGGAGTAGCGCCCTCCCCTACACCTCGGTGTAGAAGCTATTGAAAAGGGAGCCTGCTGGTCACCCTTGACTGTGGTCGCTAACTTTCCTTTTTTTAAGAGCCAATATATTAATGTAGTTCAAAATCATTCTAAATATCATCTCAAACAGATCTACTTAACCCAAAGAGAGAATTCTAACAGGTACTGGTACTCCAGAGTGGACCTGGGAGTAATGGCAGTGAAGGGGTGAATTGACACTCACTAGAATTTCAGAACTGGAGCCTCAACACTAGACACATTCTAGGGTGGGGTGGAGATATTACCCCTTTGCAAGAGATGACATATTCCTTACAGAGAGTTTGTATCAAAACAGCTTCATTTCTTATTAGGTTGAAAATTACAGTACTTGAATGCTTTGATGAAATACAAATGTAACCCACAAGCAGCAGAAACATGTTAGCAAGAAATTATATATAATTTCAGAGCTTTTTCTCAAAAAAAAAACAACAAAAAAAACAGTCCCACCTTTGAGACTGTATTAAAGATAAAAGATGAGTGGTAAAACTCAGTGCTAGAGATAAAGGATGTGAGGTGAGACAGTAGTAGAAATAAGAGAAGACATGAGATGACAGTTTTGGTTACTGTGTTTAATGGCATATCAACCATCATGGGTTATTGTGCCAAAGTCATCCTCGTAGAAGAAAAATAGTGATACTATTTAACCCTTAGCTTGATGATAAGGGATTTAATACCTTTCTCTCGGGTATTAGTCCAGAAGGGAACACAGTCGCACAACTGGAGTTCAAAATTGCTTACTACAATCTCACAGTCCAGCAGTATGCCACAAAACACCCAGATATGATATAAGACAGTGCTAGAGATAAGAGAAAGCATGAGGTTGGACAGACTTTTTAAAAAAATAGAAGACTTGATATAAGACAGAACTAGAAAAAAGAAAAGATGAGGTGAGAATGCTAGAGAAAAGAAAAGACATTAGATGAGACAATGCTAGAAAAAAGAAAAGATGAGGTGAGAATGCTAGAGAAAAGAAAAGATATTAGATGAGACAGTGCTAGAAAAAAGAAAAGATGAGGTGAGGATGCAAGAGAAAAGAAAAGACATTATATGAGACATTGCTTGAGACAAGAGAAGTTAAAAAGTAAAGAAAACATATCTGAGTGGAAAAGGGTAACTGAGAAACAGATCAGAAATGCCAAAATTGGTATTTTTTCATTTCATAGTATATTTGATAGCACACCCAAAATATCTGGTATGTTGAGCATCTTTTGAATAATTATTCTAGTCTACTTTGTATTTTACCATTTCTTGTTAATCTCTCAAATTTTATTCGGTAAAAGTCTATGGTAATGTCAGCGTGTTTTGACAGCAAATCACAGAAAAGTCTATGAATGAGATTAGTAAATCTGAGAGGAAGAAAATGAAGAATGAAATGATTTTGCCACAACCTAAACAAAAACTGAAGGACCTCTGTCATAAGATGAAAGAAAAGTAGTGAAGCAAATTTTTAATTAAAAAGGAGCTTCTTTAGTATCATTAATTAAGTTTTCATTATAAGTGATATACTGACTTATCATAATTATAAACATCAAGAAATGGTTACTGAAAGCATGTAATGACTTCAATGGCCGAAAGTAAACGCATTTTTAAAAATCAGAAACTGCACTAAAAATGAAGATGAACGTACAATGTCATCTCTCCTTTTAGTTGATCTGGAGTATATATATACATATATATATATATATATAATTCTTTTGAATACCCTGTCCAATGGCAAAAGCTGATTGGTAGCGCCAGTGGTGGCAGTACCACCTTGAGCTACCAAAACTGTGTTATCATACCTGGTTGGCAGCTGATGAGGGCAGTGTATCACACATGCTTTCATATGTTGCATGATGAAAAAAAAAATTGATTGATATATTATTGTATTTATGAACTTCATAGATTTTTGAAAGACTTAATGTACAAATATGTCTCTATCCAAGAAAATGAGGCCCATAAAATTTTCTGGGATTCTGAGATAGAAACACATTACCCAATCCTGTATTGATTAACTAAAAAAAAAACAACTTTTTATCTAGAGGATTTTGATATTCCTGCAGACCACAGCACAAAAAGATAAACAAATACTTGTTAGAGAGCTGAAAAAGCTGTGGAACATGAGGTGACAGTGACACCAACTGTAGCTGGTGACTTTGAACAGTCTCCAAGAACGTGGAAAGGAGACAAGAAACCTTCCAGACCCCAGTAATGTTAAGTTCAGCTAAAATACTTATTAGAGTCCTGGAGAACTGAGAACACTTGTTGTCACTGATACATCAGCAAAATACCCCCAGTTAAAACTTGTGTGAAAAACTTGCATAGAGTGAAAATAATAATAATAATAATAATAATAATAATAATAATAATAATGAGAGAGAGGAACCATTACTTGAAAAAGAAAAAGGATGTTTGAAGTATCATCTGTACTTGTGAGGTAAAATCTATTATGGAATGGAAAACAGTAAAAAATAAATTTGTGATGCTTGTGGAATGGAAAATTCTAGACAGCCTCAAGCAGAGAAATGCTGAAAGCTTCAAAATGTTGTTCAATTCATAACAAGATTAGTTTCTTTGTACATAAAGAGTAGCACTGTGTGAAGTCAATTAGATAGCTAGTCGGGGGAAAAAATGGGTTGAAACAATTAATTGAGAGATGTGAAAATATTTACAGTCAGCTAATGGACATCATAAGAATGAAGTTAATAAAGGAGTTAATGGTGGTTTAGTGAATAAATAATTCTTTAACATTGAAGCAATGAGGTGTGATCAAAAAGTATTGAGACTGAAGCTGGCTATAACAAGACACAATGAACAATAAATGAAACAATTATTTTTTTTCAAAATAGTTGTTACATTTGTATATATCTTTCTAAAACTTAATGTAATATTCATAATGGGACAGATGTGGTATTATTTGAGATGTGTTCACAAACTATTGAGAGTGAATCTGCATTTAAGAAAATGGAAAAAAGAATTTTTTCATTGGTTGAATCACCCCAGAAACTCATCTTTTAATATGACACTGCTTCATCATATTTGTTTTTAATGTCTTCAACACCCACAAATCTAATACCTAAGATGAAGTGCCAAATCAGCTGGTTGCTGTAGAATATGCCAACTTCATCTCTGCAGAGGGGTAATACCCCCCCCCAACGAGTGTCCTGGATGACATTAAACCATTTACCTCTCCTGGAGCTTTATGGAATGTAGAGAACCCCTTCATTGCCATTACTCCCAGGTCCACTTTGACCTGGAGTGGTAGTACCTGATAGGGTCCCATCTATGGGTAAAATAGAACTGTTTGAACATTTGAATGACTGTTAAATTGAATTGTTAGTGTTACAAAGCATTACTTAAAAACCATTTAACTGTGTGCAAACAAATGAGCTCAGGCTTGTTTAAAAATGTTATTGACAAATTATGCAGTTACAAATCATATATTTACTATACATATGTATAAAGAGAATTTGGCATTAAATAACCTACAATGGTTGATATACCATAAAAACCAACAAACCAACCAATCAATGATGAAGTTTTAGTTTAGGAAACAAGAAAAAAGTTACAAGAAGATAAGTCTGGTGAGTATGCAGAGTGTTGCATTTGCATAATCCTATGTTTCACTAAAAATGGCTGATGAAAATGTCTAGAGAATCAGAAATGATATGTCTAGACATAATAACATTATCAAACACCATAATTTATAAATTTATAAATAAATATATTAGATATACTGTAGATCACACTTTCTATAGCATTGAGGTTTTTGCTCGTTGGCCAGCATTGGTGTGTCCATGTGGAGGAGTCCATTGGAAAATGTTGTTTATGGGTTTGGGTTTGCATCTCTATCAGTGCCCTACATGTTTTATTTATCTTACTTGGATGGTTTACAAGATAGGAAATAAGTGGCCAAACAACTGCTGTTTTTAAGGGTACTGCTTTCAGGATTTGTTCCAAAAAAACACAAAGTATTCTCATGTAGTTTCCATCTCGCATTTTCTCCACACAGTAATACTGACACAGCTACAGCTTGGAAGACTCTAAGTATAAAGCAATTAAGCTATAATAAATATAAACCAATTTGTACGTCTATCAATTTAGTCATATGGGCATATCTATTATTTGCTTTTGTCATTGTAATATCTTAGTAACCAAAAACAAAATTACATAAAAAGTAAAGTTGGCAACCTTAGTTGAAGGTGACCTGAAGGCTCCCTTTTCAATAGTTACTACACAAAGGTGTAGAGGAGGGGTTAACTTAATTCCCTGGATTGATCTACTTAGCATTTGCAAACATTCTACTCATTAGGCTAAGGTTGTGTCATACCAAAGACTTTAAAAATGGTACTTGATGCCACCTTGCTTAGCACTCAACATTATAAGGTACAGATGAGGGGTAAACTGGAGCAATCCAGGGAATGGAGTACGCCCTCCCCTACACCTCGGTGTAGTAGCTATTGAAAAGGGAGCCTTCAGGTCAACCTCGACTAAGGTCGCCAACTTTACTTAAAATTAAATAAATATATATAAAGTCTACTTATTTTTGCATTGCTGCATATTCATATTTTTGGTTACAGGGTTTCAATGACATAATGTTTGATAATAAATAATAGCTAGTAATTTTCATTTTTATTGAATAATGTTCCAGTTAAAATAATATCTGATATGTTTATTTTAAAAGAAAATTAACTATTTATACATAAAAAACAATGTTAGGAAGGTGTACATATTTATGAACATTTGACCTGGCACTACTGCTTTCACTGGATTGCTCTACTTTACCCTTGATACATACCTTATAATATTGAATGTTAAGCAAGGAAATATCAAGTACCATTCTTAAAAGTCTTTGGTATGACTCAACCTGGGATTGAACCCAAGTCTCCTGGACCATTAGTGAACACTCTACCCACTAGACCAATATGAAAGTTTATCACAGTATTTGTAAAGATAAAGGTAGGGAAGAGATTTAGCTGAGTCCCCACTCACCAAAGACCAATATTAGCATTAGTATATCCGTGATATACTAACATGGAGCAAAATGGAAGGAAAGACAAAATAAACACAATTGTACATACATGAACATTTAACCTTTTATATACATACTCGTAATATACAAACCAATGGTATTAAGAAGAGAGAATACATAAACATGTCCCAACAGCTAGAACTTTACACATATTGTTCCATAAACAATCAGTATGTAGAAGAGGTACGAAAATAGAAACGCTTACTTGAGGGAAAGTAGAAAAGTCATGTGCTTTTACTGTTCCCTGGAAAGGTCCAAAACATATCTCTCCAGTTTAAAGAACTGAAGCAAAAGAGGTTGAGAATAGATTTCCAGGACTGTCATGTGACACCCCATGAATCACCCAATGGACACACCCATTCTCAAAGGGAGATAATTATTTATTGTCTTCCTACAGACTTAAGTAATAAGTAAAATGAAAGTTTAAAGTGATATAAGATAATTAGGGACTCCAATTTATTGGGAGTTATTTCCAAGCAAGATTTACTGGTCCACCATGAGATGATGGAAAAGAAAGAAACATATACGGAAAAGGAAAAATAAATGAGAGGGAGTAAAGTAGGTTCCTGAAATCCAGATCACGATAGCAGCAGACACCTGGGTTAAAAATAGAAATGTATCAGCAGTGAATTGACAACTAGTTTTGATTGGCAGAAGGAACTCAAATGAAAACACTGTTAGGGTAGTAGGTAGGATAGAGAAAACAGAGAAAAAGAGTTCAGTTGGCTGTGGGACATGATGTAAAGACAGCAGTGGGAGCCGGATGCTCAGCAGTGAGGACCGACCCCACAAGGAAGCACGTGTTAGAACTATAAGAGAAAATGTGGAAGATAATTCAAGGTCTGTGTCTCCCCTCCCTTTCCTCATGACATGTTTTTCTCTTTGTCTAGCTAATGCGGTTGACTCATTTTTCATTCTCTGTTCCTCTCTTCTCGACGACTACTAAAAAGTGTAGCAGCAAATAGACTATAGTATTAGCAAACCAAAATGGGGTTTTTGTGTGTTCATCACTTTTTCTCATAAAGTCTGACTGATACTTAAGATGTAGCACCACATGCATAAACTTATGCAACACATGGTAATGCAAATGTCTATTAATAGTACAAATGCCTATTGAGACTGTACCAGCACAAACTTCTATTTGAACACCATAGCATTGTAAAATTCTATTTGTGCTGTGTAATATTACAACTTTACATTTGGTTTGTAAAGGTAAGGTGATGTGGTAACCATATTTACCAACCTCTCCGCTCGGGCAGGATGTGACACAAGGTCAATTTTTAAGTGGAATTTAACAGGTTTGCATTCAGATTTTTCCTTCTCTTAAGACTAGTTGCCTCACTAAGGCTGGAGAACTCAGTCTGCCCTACTATTTACCCATAGCTGGAGGGAGAATAACTAAATTCACACCTTTCCCAAGGGTATTAGTGCTATGTGAAATGCAATCAGTCTCATCCAGGATTTGAACTCGTGTTGCCATGTCCATTTCCTACAGTGATGTGGTAACAGAGCTAAAATTTGCATTCTGTTGTTACTCTTTCATTAACTTGTAAGCAGTGTAGTTTTTTGGTCAGAATTTGAATCTAGGTAAAAAACCAAAACTTTAGAAAGCTGAATCTTAACCCTACTCAGCCATGTGTACAGGCATCAAATGCATCCTCACAACAGGACATGAAGTTATAAAAGCATAATTTTTACCCTTTATATATGAGAACATTACAAATAACATTCTGTGTCAAATATTAGTACTATGGTACTTTCATTGAAAACAAATATCTCTTTTCCACACTTTATACACCAATGTGTCAAAATGAGTTTATTTTGGATTGGTAACTTCGAAGTTAAATTCACTGAATCCCAGAAAAAATACCTATACTTTTACTGTCATTGTACAATATAACAGGGTGTTTTCAATAAATTTGCAATTAGTTGAACAGGATGTATCAGAAAAATTGATATAATTCTATAATCTTATAATGTGACTAATTCTAATTTAAATGATCTTGAATTTTAACAGCATGTGTAGAAACAACTCAAAATTCAATACTTAATGTTTAAATGCTTTTTTTCCAAGTAAATGGAATTTCTATGTCTGAAAACAAAGCAAAACATAAAACATAGAATTTTGAGTTCTTTCAAAACATGTTGTTAAACTTTGAGATCACTGGAATAAGAATTGGTCAAGTTATTACATTATGAAATAATATAAATTTTTCTGAAACACCTAATAAACATTATATAGTGCTTTGGGCCACAGTTCTGTGTCATATCTAGTATTTAGGAACAAAGCAAAAAATGTCAAAAGGACAGGCCTAATCAACCAGTTGTACAGGCTGAAAACCATACCCTGCATCCTTTGTATGTTAGAACATCAGAAACAATATAATCCTTCAAATCATGAATAGTACAATGGTAGTTTCATAGATGAGAGATACTGTAGACCATTTTGCCACAGATTTTTCACCAGTGTGTGAAAGGGATTATAATTGGTATAGGTAAGTAAAAGTTTAAGGCCGTTAAGTCATCTCCATTTTGATAGGATATAATCTTCTAACTCACAACTGCCTTAGAATTGAAACAAGCTAAGTTTAGTAAAATATCAATAACAGTCAATATCTACACTGGATTCTTTTAAATTCAAAATAAACTTATTGGGGGAGCAGGTTGCCAACCAGTTAGTGGCATTGATAATGGAATCAGTGAACTAAATTCAAGCTACATTTGGGAAAATTTGTTTATTCAATTTAGTTGACTGATTCTATTCACCAATTGGAATAATTTGTATTCATTGTGTACTTGGGAAAGGTATAAATCGACTTCTCCCTGTCCCCCACTCAAGCTATAAATAAATAACAAGGCAGCTGGAGCCTTTTAACCTTATAAAAAAAACATTCCTATTGGGATCAGAGATCTTTCCCTAAACTATCACAACCTTTAAATAAAAGGTTGAGATATAGTTAAATAAACTATATCTCTTGTAAAGGCATACTTAGAATAACTGTTATCAGCATAGGAAATTAACTTGGAGACACAAGTTCAAATCCTGGATGAAGCCAATTGAATTTCACTTCACACTAATACTCATGGGAAAGGCATGAATTCAACTCTTCTTCCCCAGCTATGGGTAAATAGTAGAGCAAACTGGGTTCTTAAGTCTTGATTCAGCAAACAGTTGAGGAGAAGGAAAGCTCTGAATTTAATCCAGATGTACTCAGCTTAAAAATCAACCTTGTGTGCCATTCAGTTCATGGCACAAGGGTCGAGTAAATATATACATCTCAATCACAAACTGATGAACAGTCATGTCATTGAGGGTTCCTTGAGAAAGTCATAAATTCACTACTTCTTGTCTTCCATTTGAGCTACAGATAAATAATAGGGCAGACTGGAAGCTTTTAGCTTTATAAGAATGACAATTCATTTTGAGTGTTAAATTAAAGTTCTTTCCTTGCTAGTGGTATCATATAATCCACCATATTACCTAACTTGATATTTGGCACATGGTTATTTCAATGAAGGTTGTTCCCACGCTTATATAACCTGTTACAACTAGTCACATATTGGAGAAGAGATAGGCATTGTAAAGTAACCTCCCCCACCATTGTTCTGAGTGATGCCATATAAGGGAATTTTTCAGCATGGCAACCAAGCAATGTTGACAAGTAGATGATGGGAAACATTCTCTTATCCAAATAAGTATAACAGTTTAAAAGAGAACTAAGAAATACTTTCATTTCTAGTTACCAACTAATTAGTGCAGTGTTTTACTAAGTCTCAAGACTTGATCTGAAAATTCCATATGTACAAATGTCAGTGTTTGGATCAAAACTAGCCAAAATAAATAAGAATTTGAATTCTGCGATAAAGAGTAGAAAATTTGTTGGTGAAACTTAATAGTCAGAGACTAATTAGCAATAAATTCTTCCTCAGTTGAAACTAGAGTTAATGTTTATTCCTTTTTTAGTTGGTATATTAGCAAAAACTCAGTCATTTCAAACATCAATTTGAACATATTAGACAGCAGACTTTTTGTCAAATGTTGCAATTATCTCTGAAGTTTGCAAAATGATTAGATGCACGTAAAAGTGATGATAGATATCAAGATTAGAATGTATTCACTAGGCATGTTGCCAGGGTATTGAAGGGGGGGGGGGCTGAATCCATCAAGTATTGTCAGTGTAGGAAAAATGGGGAGAATGATTACAAATGGTGAGGGTGAGTAAAAATGTTATAAGAATTAGCACATAAATGTTAGTTAAAATCACAGGCAGGGGGTCAAGTGATGGCAAAGGATCAGTATTCACCTTTAATACAGTGAATAATTCTGAATTATTTTCCATTTAAAAAGCCTGATTAAACTCCAAAGAATAGTTAACAGTTCTTATTGATAAATAAAAAAAGGTATTTGATGGTTGGTTGGGTTTTATGGCATATCAAACTTTGTAGGTTATCTAACATCAAATCCATTTTCATACAAATATTCAGTTCTATTTCAAACAATTCAATTTAGCATGAGTAGTAGTCAAAAACATTTCTATTTCAAGCTATTCAGTTTAGTCAAACAGTTCTGTTTCAAACAATTCAGTTCAGCAGTTTCGATGTCAAAACAGTTCTATTTTAAGCAATTCAGTTTAGCATAAGTACACAGTTTAATTGTCAAAAATATTTCTATTTCTAGCTATTCAGTTTAGTCAAACAGTTCTAATTGAAACAAATCAGTTCAGCATAAGTATACAGTTTAGTTCAATTTAAATCCATTTTATACAAATAATCAGTTCTATTTCAAACAATTCAGTTTAGCATGAGCACACAGTTTAATTGTCAAAAACACTTCTATTTTGAGCTATTCAGTTTATTCAAACAGTTCTAATTCAGCCAATTCAGTTAAAGTATATATTTTGTTTACACACACTAAATGTCAAAACAGTTCTATATTAAATAATTCAGTTTAGCATAAGTAGAGTTTCAATGTCAAAAACAGTTCTATTTTAAGCAATTCAGTTTAATGTAAGTACACAGTTTAATAGTCAGAAACATTTCTATTTCAAGCTATTCAGTTTAGTCAAACAATTCTAATTCAAACAATTCACTTTCACATAAGTATGCAGTTTAGTTCTATTTGACTCATAGATAGGACCCTATCAGGTGCTACCACTCTGGGTCAGAGTGGACCTGGGAGTGATGACAATGAAGGGGTGTTCCACATTTCCCAAAGCTCCGGCATCACTGGAACCTCACCATCAGATTGTTTAGTGTCATATCCAGGTCACTCGATGGAGGGGAGGGGCATCAGCAGGGGTGCAGTTGGTGTATTCTACAGCCACAGCCAACTGGGCAAAAAGGTATTTGTGGTGTAATGGTTGTTTTCAGAGGAGATAGAATTGGTGACTCAAGTTCAAATCCTAAATTAGGCTGTTTGCATTTCATTTTGTGCTTATGCCCTTGGGAAAGACATGAATCCATCTCTCCCCTCTGCTCAGTGATGGATAAATAGTTAGGCAGGTTTGGCTGTTTAGCTATGGTACAACAACGAGTCAAGAAGAAAAACCCAGAATTCAAATCATATGTAGTCCGCTTGATACTTAATCTTGGGTCACATCCTAATGATGGTGGAGAAGTTGAATAAATATATAAAAAGGGAATTCTTTTTAAACATGCAAAGTAACTTTAAAAAATTAGTCGTTCTTTTTAAACATGCAAAGTGTTGGAATTCTGTAGAAATGCTCAGTAGCTAGGAGTCAATACTCATATACGTAAGAACTCCGAGTTACGAGTTGAAGTGATTATATGGACATTGGGACATTCCATTATTCGCAAGTGGCTAAATCCATTCTTTGGACAGTGATTGGTTGCTTGTATATTAGTGTAAATATACACCGGCTTGCTTCAGTCATGTTACGGGCTTTGTATTGAGTTACCACCCGTTTTATTTTCTGTCTGCCAGCTGGATGCTAGCTGGGGCTGCTGAGCTGGTAAGTGTTGTTATTCTTGTTGCTTATTCTGCATGTTGGAGCAGTGACTTTTACACAAAGCAACATAAAAAAGTGACTTGTTCTCATTTAGATAGGGTCTACTGTGGTGTTACAGGGTCTTAAAGAAATTTGGTTGATACTAAGGATAGGTGAAATGGTGATGTTGAGTTCACATCACAAAACGTCAGACATGTAGTCACAGAAAAATCTCACCACTTTCTTATTGATGCTGTAACTTCCCTCTGGACTGGTTTGAAAAACAAGAAGATGTCAAATGGCTTTCTTGATAAAGAAAAGATTTATAGTTTGACAAATATAAAAACCCACTCTCAAAAGGGGTCTGTTTTGCTAGCCCCAAAATTTAGGATGTTACTTGTCACTGCCAGGAGCTAAACACCTGAACTTTTCCAAAAATCCCCAATTCTTGTGTACAACTGTTTCTCACACTTACCATGAGAATTCTAATGATTGACCCTTTGTTGCCTGTCACACAGCCGGGCACTAGGTTCACTAGTAGTGAGAAGTGATCACTTTATTATACCATCCAAAAAGATCCAGCAAATTTAATATTCATGCAAAATATCTTACCTAGAGCAATAGCACCTTATTTTTCTTCAAAGAACTCTTGTTGGAACTTTACACACTTATATGAGAATCCTTTTCACTTTTCAAAATAGTCTGCCAAGTTCTCTTTCAAGATTGTCATTGGCAACCTCATCACATTTCTCTTTATCTGGTCCACAGTCTGAAAATCTACTTCCTGTCAATGGCAACTTTAACTTTAGGAAAATGGAGAAGTTGCCAGGAGCCAAATCCAGATTGTAATGGAGCCAGCAGACCTGGGTGACGCAATATTTTGCCAAAAGAAGAAACAAGAAAAAACAAAAACTCCACAATATTAACACTGAATGAAGTGGAGTATTATATAAAAGATGTCTGAGATGTAACATAAATGCATTTATTATCATTAATTCATCATTAAGACTTTAAAATGTATCTATCTGTCTGTCTGTCTCTATGTATGTATGTATATACATATGAACTAGTCTCTATCATTACATGTATGCAAGAAAAGTGTAGAGATAATCACACACACAAACATACATATATATATGTATATATCATATATAAACTAAAGACTATAAACACATTCAAAGATATACAAACATTTTTAAAAATATATATTGAGAGAGATGTAGATAAACACAAAAAGATTTTTATGTACATATGTATACACAGTAATCTGACTCTGAAAAATCAAATTTATTACATGTGTCCACAATGTATGATGTACTTTAAATGAGCTGTAGAAAAGTATGGCAAGTTCTCCATACTTTCAATAGAAATTTATAATTTGTTATGATTAGAAACTGGGCTATCCACTTAAATTCCAAATATTTTTTGTCATGTTTTTTTTTTTTTACAGAGCCACAACATTAACTCTTTGTGCTCAAGGTTAATTTTAATAATTAGTTTTCATTGATCAATGCAAATTCAAGTATCTGATTCAATTTACTCCCTCTTCTCAATGTCATCATTTAATTATTTCAGAATCAAAGAAATCTGGAAAGGAGACAGAATCCTTAATATTTTCTACTTTACTTTAACCCTTCATGTAACATAAATGTCCTGTGCCTTTTAAAAGCATTGGACTGCAGTCACACCCCATCAATAATGGTACCACAGTTTTGTTGCAAGTAAATTTATAAAGGGTGAAGTTTCTAGCACCTTCTCAGTTTAGAATTTATCTCTTCTTCCTGCAACTATAGGTCAATAGTGGGGCAGACTGGCTCTCTAGGCTTGTAGGTAAAGTAGACCAATCTGGGAGAAGGAAAAACTTTGAATTCAAAACCAAGGGACATGGGGTTTGTAACTATACTCATAAATATTTTGCTATAGAAACTGCAGTACCATGGAGCAGTTGTGGTCCCATTTTCCCCAAGGAGGCTACAGTGTCATCAAGTTGGTATTTAACTACATCACTGGATTATAGTATGCAATACATAGTCACTTTAATGAAGAAACTCTTTTGCATAAAGCTAGGCAGGGACAAAAGTTACCAACCGCCCACAACCAGTTTTGGTGCAATGAGATGCTGTCTCAAGGTTGGAAACCTTGGAACGAGTCCTGTCTAAAGACAAGAACATGACTGGTGGAAATGAATATATAAGTTGGAGACCATTGTCAAGGTCAACCCAAAGGCTCTCTTTTCAATAGCTACTACACTGAGGTGTAGGGAAGAACACCACTCCTTTCTCTTGATTGCTCCACTTTATCCTTGACCCATACTTTATAATGCTGAGTGTTAAGCAAGGTGGCATCAAGTACCATTTTTTGAGTCTTTGGTATGATTTTACCTGTGATTGAACCCTGGTCTCCTGGACCATGGGCAAACACTCTTACCATTATGCCAATGGTCTGGAACTGAATATATACTACACTCTAATCTCAGCCAGATGACTGGGAAATAATTTGTAATACATTAAATCGTCCTATATTCAAAACGATGAATCAAAGATGATAAAATACTCAAGTCATTGATACTTTTTCTCGAAACATCAATTACTATATTTCAAAAAAGTTTAGAATTAAAATTTACTAGGAAAGGCACTCAGAATTACCTCAAGGAAAAAAATAAATTCAACTACAACACAAAATTCTTTTTATCACTTTATGTTATCTAATTTAACTGAAACTATTTTGATTCAAAATTAATCTCAGGTAACTTCCAATATCCTTGAAGCTCAGCACCACCTACCAAGCCATCTTTTTTCTCCCTAGGTTACCTCCATTTATGTAATTGTTTCAAGATTATAAAAATCATTAAACCTGTATGAGGCTGTTTGTATTTCACATAGTGCAAATAACCTTGTGAATTGTTTCAATATAACAATCTTACCATCTTGGTATGGCATTCTGTCAAGGAGAAAGAAAATTCTGCTTAAAATTGACCTTGTGCCACATCCTGCTCATGGTGGAGGGGTTGGATAAATATATATAAATCATTAGGGCCACAAACTCACTTTGCCTCCAGTGACTTTGAAGGTCAACTTGGAACTCATCCACCTAACCATTTGTTTGATCCAAAACATTTTTGTACTTCATAACAAACTGTATTTTGCTAGAAATTGGTTAATTTGGCTGAAAATGGTATGATTTGTTCTTTGATAACCTCTAGTGACTTCAAATAACCTCTGAGGTTAACCTCACATAGCCTATGTTCCAAATGGATGTTCTTTGAGTCTTCACGACAAAAGTAGGTTAATGGACCTATGGTGACCTCAAATGACCACTTTGGTTAACCTCACATTGCCTCTTTTCCAACTGGCTGTCTTTCATGTCTTCATGCCAAAAGTTTGGTTAATGGGCTTAGTTGTTTGAGTATGACCAAAACACACAGACAAATAATTAGAAGTCTCTGATAGTAGTATAGATTGGGTCTTTTTTATAAACGGGTAAATCAAGATAATTCTCATCGGATCAAAAATAATTCATAAAAGTACATATTTGTCCATGATAGATTTTGAATACATTTTAAAAGGAAAGAGATTACCTTCACTCTTTTCTCATAATGGACAGGGAACTCACCTGGAAAGAAAAAGAAAGAAAAGGTTTAGTTTGGTTTCTTTGTTTAATGGCATATCAACACTTTTTAGGTTATTTAATGCCAAAGCCGTTCTCCTAGAAGAACAGTAGTGGTACTATTTAACGCATAGCTGGGAGGATAAGGGGGTTCATACCTTTCCCAAGGGTATTTGCCCGAAAGTGAATGTAATAGCGCGACTGGAGTACGAACTCGCGTACTACGATTCCGCAGTCCATCGCTTTAACCATTACTCCACAAGGACACCCCCAGAAAGAAAAGATTAAATAGCAACAATTTATATTTTGATATAAAATTATTTAGAATAAAATCCAAATGAGATCAAATAGATTTTTACTTTAATCGCAGACACTTATTCAGGATATGTGTGGATGAAAGTTATAAATTAGACAATTTTTTTCAAGTAAATTTTCATTTAAATCAATCACTTTTGATAGGAACAATTCAGTTGCTTTAATAATTTATTCATTGAAATTAAGACAAGTATTGTTAAGGATCATGAAAAAATAAAATTGTTATTTTCACTTTGTACATAGCCAGGGCATGGATGGTAGATTGCCTTTATTTATTTAAGTCTATTTTCATTTTGTACATAGCCAGGGCATGGATGGTAGATTGCCTTTATTTATTTAAGTCTATTTTCACTTTGTACATAGCCAGGGCATGGATGGTAGATTGCCTTTATTTATTTAAGTCTATTTTCACTTTGTACATAGCCAGGGCATGGATGGTAGATTGCCTTTATTTATTTAAGTCTATTTTCACTTTGTACATAGCCAGGGCATGGATGGTAGATTGCCTTTATTTATTTAAGTCTATTTTCACTTTGTACATAGCCAGGACATGGATGGTAGATTGCCTTTATTTATTTAAGTCTATTTTCACTTTGTACATAGCCAGGACATGGATGGTAGATTGCCTTTATTTATTTAAGTCTATTTTCACTTTGTACATAGCCAGGACATGGATGGTAGATTGCCTTTATTTATTTAAGTCTATTTTCACTTTGTACATAGCCAGGACATGGATGGTAGATTGCCTTTATTTATTTAAGTCTATTTTCACTTTGTACATAGCCAGGACATAGATGGTAGATTGCCTTTATTTATTTAAGTCTATTTTCACTTTGTACATAGCCAGGACATGGATGGTAGATTGCCTTTATTTATTTAAGTCTATTTTCACTTTGTACATAGCCAGGACATGGATGGTAGAATTTCTTACTTTATTGCAGTATTCCCACTTTATATATAACCACGGCATGGATGCTAGATTGCCTTGTTTTATTGGAGTCTATTCTCACATGAATAAGCATGTAGGTTTATTTACTCCTCAGTTAAATGTCTTCCCAATTGTGAAACTTATCCAAGTATTCACTTTTGCAGAAATAATAATGTGACATTATTTTTCTTGTACATGATATTTTATGTTTAGTGAGTATGATCACTTTGAAAAATTTGCATACGTCACCTTCACCATTTCTCCTCGTTTGAGATCATGTTTTATCGTAAATCGAGATGTTAGGGAGGCCATACCTTATTTTTAAAATCTTAAGCCCACCACTCATTTTGCCAGCTAGGCATATACATACTTGCTTTGCCATACAGAATAAGTCCTCTTCACTTCTACAATATATAGCCAGGACATGGTTGGCAGAATGTCTTGATTTATTGGAGTGAATTCTCACTTTATATATATATATATATATAGTTAGGATATAAGCATAACCATAAACATTGAGAGATCAAATTAAAAACTGATGGTCAGTTATGTGTTTTTGAATATTTTTGTTTTCATTAGTACTGGTTTGATTCTCAAATATGGTATTAGTATTTTCTGTGAATATGTCAACATGTTTACTGTTCTAAGAGTGATATTTTGGTATTTTATAGTGTAGTCAAAATGTCCTTTAAATTATAATTTATACAATTACATCTAGCCGTTACAATGTTTATCGTATATGCATTCCATAGTTTAAGCAACATCAGCATGTTGTGTACTTAGTTAGTCACATGATTCTATGATGTTTACATAGTTATATGATAAGGAGCATGTTAACTGTTTACATTTTAAGTCATGACACGTTATTGAATAACTGAGACCTGTCTTTGAACATGCCATTCATGACCCTCTTTGATTCCACCACAGTGCTGAATATACCAGACAGCAAATTAAAGACAATAACGTCAAATAGTTTCCTTCTGAACTGAAATATTTGGTACTTCTGCAGTACCAAAAGATTTTAGACACATCAAACAACTAAAGGCCAACAAGTTTGTATTCTATCATATAAGTAGTCAATAACATTATTGTGTCTTTCTGAATATTAGATTAGAACAAAAAAGATGGTAGTTTGCCTCTGGTAAACAACACCAAATCAGATTATCAATGACAAACTAGACAAGTTGCATCAACAGTACTTATGCACATATCAAGAATGCCAAATTTAGCAAATTGCACCTCAGTCAAATCTGGGCTGAACATCCAATTCAAAACTCAATAAATACTGTCAGGTGTCACTGAAGCTAAAAAAATGAACATGGCATCATTTGATTATGAATTATGTTTAGCATATAAAAAAAAACAAATGGTCATAAGAAGTTACTTGTTTTTTCATACAAAAAACTTAGAGGAGAGATTCATTATATTAGGTCTAGAATCAAAACCAACTTATAATCATAGATAAATCTCATTTAATATCTTTGGTATCAAAAACTGATAATTCAAATATTATTTTGTTTTAAACAATACACAACAGAAATGATAGCAAAATTCTATGTGGAGCTGTTACAAAAGCACTGCTTATCAAGCTGCAGTCCAAGTTTCCATCTCATGCCAAGGCAGCGTGGCAGTTGATTTTATGTATGCTGCCTTGTATTGTGCAATAAGTGAGCTAGCCTAACAGACCATCACGAGTAAATTCAATTTCTACAAATCACCCTCATACTTCTAGCCATGTGCTAGACTAGGCTAAACTTGGTAAATAACTACACCAGAAACTGGATTTACAAGTTTGATCTGCAACTGAAGTTCTTGTAAATTTCCCATTGATATATGGAATAGGTAATTGAACTCAGGTAAAAACTCGGGATCTTGAATGCTGACTTTCAAAACAGACAGTCTCTTTTAACTTAGAGGATTGATGCATTACAATCTTCCAACCCTTTGTTTCATCATATTTGGCCTTATGCTATGATAGTCTAACCTTAGTAAATATTCAGAAATTTGAGCAATTTTATAAATTTTTCTTTCTTAAATCTTTTCTAGTTAATCAATAAGAACTTAAACTTTCTAAATTCAAAATTTAATTTATATTATTTAATTATGCAAGTAAATGTGAATTTAATTCTCTTTAAGAGAGAAACTTCAACTTCCAAGAAAATCAGCTAGTGTAAATTAAATTTTCAGGATGGGAGAAAGTCTTATAGACTTAAAAAATCAACTTGAAGACTGTTTTCTGTGGTTAAATTATCCAACTATTGGAAAACGAATAAACATCTCAAAAAATAAATATAGATATGATAATATTATCATCGTAAAGTTGTGCTGATGGCATGGACTTCCTTGAATCTGTTTCAGTATCCATTCCTATCATAATTCCTGGCAGGTCTTCTAGACTACATCCAGAGGCTACACAGAGCTGACATAAATGCTTGCGGGCCAACACTTGTATATCCATGTGCCGAAGTTTAAAAGAGAATGTACTTTCCCTTTAGTGAAATGTGTAAATGTGATGTTTTATACTGGGTTCCTTTTTGTTCTGGTATATATATATATATATATATGTACATTTTCTGGTATATATCATCATTATCATCATAGTGTGCTGCTGGCACAAATTTCCTAGACCCTCTCCCACCGCTTGTCCCTATCGTCCATCAATCTTGGGAGGTCTTCCATGCTACATCTTGTATCAGTACAGAGCTGTTATGGATAGGTTCTTGCTAGTTGCCCTACTCTTGCTCATCCATGTGAGGGGATCCACAGGAGTACATAGCTTATGAGCTCACCTTCACTTCTCCAGCCATGTCCATCTAATTTAGATGGTTTTTGAGAAGGGTAGTAGGTATCTGTACAGCTGCTGCTTTGTTGGATGCTGCCTCCAGGACTTGTTCATTACACTTCGTAGCATTCTTGTACAATTGCCATCAAGCTTTCTCTCCAGATGCTTAGTTGGCATCTATGTGGTACATCCATACAGTAGTATATGAGTACTGACTGGAAAAAACTGTGCTTTATTTTATCTGATTGGTCTGTCTTTCATATGAACAATAGTCTATCGATAGCTGTCTAAGCCTTCGCTAGTCATGTGTTGATATCATTTTTTGTAGATGAGATGTTGTGTCTAAGGTAGGTGAACTTGTCCACAAGTTTCAGAGATCAACCATTTAGAGTGGAGATGTCCTCTCTTTGATTAAAGCACAAGAACTTTGTTTTGTCTGTGTTGACATAGAAGCCTATGCCACTTGCTGCCCATTACAGACTATGCAACAGGGATTCAGCCTGAGCATGTGTATTTGCCAGAAGCGCTATGCCATCAGTGTAGTCTGCATCCGTAATCATTAATGCGAGGTATCTTCTGCTTCTTGCCTTTGCCAGCGTAAAGCTATTTTCTTTCATTAAATCTACCAATATTTGAAGCACCTAATCTAGGCAGATAATAAACATGTGGCTAATGTATCCCCTTTCAGCACACCTGTGACAATGTCAAAGAAATATGTGTCTCTATCTGGTGAGTGAACTTTTACTTTTGTGTTTTATGGGTGTGACAGTTTCTTTGAGGAGACCATAGGCCAGAAATATTTGGTCCATTTTCCCTCAGTGTATGGAGTCAAATGGAGAAGTCTACAAAGAGTAGTTGCACCTCAAGGTTTTTTGCAAGAACACCTTCCAGTATTCGACGGATTGTCAAAATTTGTGATGTTGTGGATCGATTTCTCCAAAAGCCATTTTGGTCCTTCCAAAGAATTTTCTCAATTTCAGGTCCAATGTGGTTGAGTAGCAGAACATTGTAGATCTTGGCTGCTATGGAAGAAAGAGTTATACCTCGTTAGTTCTTGGCTATTTCTTAAGGAAAGTGAGGATACTTCTTGGCTATTCCAAAGTTACTCTTCTTGAGGAAAGGGAGGATACAGCCATTTGTCCATCTGTCTATCATGTTCTAGTTGTATATGTCATTGCAGTATCTTAGGAGCAATATGTCATCAAATTTCCTTGTTTTCCATACTTCTAGGGGTATTTCATTAAGACCTGCTGCTTTTCTATTTTTAATTTTTTTTAGTACTGAGTTGAGTTCTTCTTGCATAAACTGTCCAACTTTGATGTCTCTTGTTAATGATTTTTGTGATAGGTTCATCTGTAACTTTAGGGGATTTTTCAAACAGATTCTTGTAATGTTTTTTCCACAGGTGTATTCATTCTTCTTGGCTGGCTGCTTTTTGTTTGGTATATATACATATATATATTTTCTGGTATATATATAAATATATATATATATATTATTACCCCTACAATTATAATTATACTCATAATATTTATAATCATATATATATATATATCTTGGAAAAAAGAAACACATAAAACATCAGATTTTCACATTTCACTATAGGGATAGCTTCTTCTGAATGATTCTGTAGAAGCTATCTCTGGAGTGAAACATGCCAATTTGACTTTCTATACGAGTGGTTCTTAACCTGAGGTGCAAAATTCAGTTACTTGGGGTGTGAGGAGAGATCCAAAAAAACACTTTATTTTACTTCTGATCTTTCCGTATTACATAGTTTTTCTATTTTTCTTACTTCTTAATTACAATTCTATTTTTTATTACTGATCATTTTTATTATCTATCATTCAATTTTTAGTTGCTATGAGATTTGTGGTATAGTTAACTAATTGTGTTTTTTCTTTTCAAAGAGCAGATCCATAATTGTAAACAAGCAAGAAGAGAAGTCAGATTGAAAATGAAATTATTTTGATGGGATATTTTGTTATTCTTTTTTTAAATTATAGTAGTAAATCAATTAGATAGTTGCAACTAAGTAGTTGATAATTTGAACAGAAAATTCAAGTTCTTTTCTCTTATACATATGACCTAGTGGTGTAGGGTAGAATTTTAAAATCTCAAAGGGTACCACAATAGAAACAGTACTGATGTCTTTTTTCTTAATACTTTGGAATTTCATTCCAAACCTTATATATATATATATATATATATATATATATATATTCGAAAGAATTGAGCACTCTGGTAGCCAATAGGGTATAAAAAATGTAAACAAACGGCTGCTGCTGTTGTTGCTAAATAAATACCTTAAAAATTTCTTTAGCCAACGTGGTCCACTTGATGGCCGAGAGGTCTGAAACTTAGTCTAACGTGAAGTTGGACAGGTTTCGATTCCGGCTTCGAGCGTCCTGCATGTCTAGCCACACTGAAGAGTTCTGATAGAATGAAACAGTCTGTCTGTGGATGACTATATATATATATATATATATATATAAAATCAATCATGTCAATTTTGTTTGGTTTGGTTTTATGGCATGTCAACTATTGAAGATTCTTTAATGCCAAATTCTTTTTATACAAATAAACTAAATATATGATTTCTAAACACATTTTGTAGACAACATTTTTAAATGAGCCTGAGTTCATTTTTTTTGCACACAGTTAAATTGTTTCACTTATTTCTATCAAATATGAATAATTCTACTTACTATTAATCATTTGTTTGCACACAGTTTCATTATTTCAAGCATTGCTATTTATCACTAACAATTGAATTAAACATCAGTCATTTGTTTACACAGTTAAATGATCAAATAGTTATATTTTATACATTTCAATTTAGCATAAGTCAACACAGTTAAATGGTTCCAAGCATTGTTATGTATGACTAACAATTCAATTAAACATCAGTCATTTGTTTACACACAATTAAATGTAAAAACAGTTCTATTTCAAACAATTCAGTTTACCATAAGTACACAGTTTAAATGTTAAACGGTCCTATTTGACTCATAGATAAGACCCTATCAGGTGCCACTACTCTGGGCCAGAGTGGATCTGGGAGTGATGGCAGTGAAGGGATACTCCACAATCATATCAATGCCAAAAAGTTCTTTTACTTATGACATATGCAGCAGGGCCTGCAAGAGGGAAATTGGCCTAAGGAGAAGCATGTGTGCCTATGGGCACTTTTTGCAGGATTGAATGGTTTGGTTTGTAGGGTTTTATGACATATCAACCTTTGTAGGTTATTTAATGCCAAATCCATTTTTATGTAAATAATCAGTTCTACTTAAAGCAATTCAGTTTAGCATGAGTACACAGTTTAATTGTCAAAAACATTTCTATCTCAAACTATTCAAGCAGTTATATATAACAATTCAGTCTAATGTAAGTACAGTTTTAATGTAAAAAATAGTTCAATTTAAAACAATTCAGTTTAGCAAAAGCATGCAGTTTAAATGTAAGTACAGTTTAATAGTAAAAAAACATTTCTATTTTGAGCTTTTCAGTTTAGTCAAGCAATTCTACTTCAGCTAATTCAGTTTAGTAAAAGTACAGAAATTGTTTATACACAGTTACATGTCAGAGCAGTTCTATGTTAAACAATTCAGTTTAGTGTAAGTACAGTTTCAATGTCAAAAAACAGTTCTATTTGAAATAATTCAGTTTAGCACAAGCACGCAGTTCAAATGTAAGTGTGGTTCAATTGTCAAAAAACAGTTCTATTTCAAATAATTTAGTTTAGCATAAGCACGCAGTTTAAATGTAAGTACAGTTTCAATGTCAAAAACGTTTCTATTTCAAACAATTCAGTTTAGCATAAGTATGCCGTTAGTTCTATTTAACCCATAGATAGGGCCCTATCAGGTGCTACCATGCCAGGCCAGAGTGGACCTGGGAGCAATGGCAATGAAGGGGTGCTCTGTATTCCCCTAGGCCCCAGCATTACTGGGACCTCACCATCAGACTGTTTAGTGTCATATTCAGGACACTCCTTGGGGGGATCTTACCCCCCCCCCCTGCAGAGGTGCAGTCAGTGTATTCTACAGCCCCAGCTGGCTGGGCAAGCAAGATTGAAGAGATGGTCCTTATTTGTAAAGAAGTAATAGTGACTATAACCAATCAAAAGAAGTGAATGAATTTGATATTCTTGTATTTATGATTGTTTTTTGTTTGTTTAATTATTTCACATCAATCTTATCTTTTTTTAGATTCTTTGCTCTTACATTATATTATATTGTATTGTATTGTATTTTGCTGAAGAAGGTATAATGGATGAGGATTTTAGGAAAATTTTCACACTTGTTTGATAAGATTGGAAATATTCAATATACTTAGTCTGGTGTAAGATGTAGCTAGGGTAATGTTGAGAGAAAGACATTACTGCACTCAGGGATGAGAACTGATCCACTATGAAAATCAGTATTCATAATCATGGCCTTTTACCAGGGAATGAAAACTGATCACTTGTTCCCATACAAAATCATCTAATATATCAAAAAAGACTGGTATAATTATTTTTACAATCTAAAGAAGGGTTGGTTTTATGGCATGTCAACCCTTGTTGAGTTATTTAATGCTAATGTAAGTCTTTTATTTTCAAACAATTATATATTTTTGAATAACTAATAATGATTCACAATTATAGCTTCAAATTACTATTTTCATGATAATAATTTATACCCAATTATATAATTTCAAGGAACTATAGCTATTTATAACCGGCTCATTGGTCTTGTGGGTAGAGTGTTTGCCAATGGTCAGGGAGACCTGGCTTCAATCCCAGGTCATGTCATACCAAAGACTTTAAAAATGGTACTTGATACTTCCTTGCTTAACACTCAGCAATATAAGGTACGTATCAAGGGTAAAGTGGAGCAATCCTGGGAAAGGAGTAGCACCCTCCCCTACACTTCAGTGTAGTAACTATTGAAAAGGGAGCCTTCTGGTTGCCTTTGACTATGGTCACCAACTTTACAACTTTATTACTATTTATAATAATCATCATTTTACTTGCAGTTGTATGGATTTAAATATTGCTATCTAATACTAATAACTTGCCCACAATTACATGGTTTCAAGTATTTCAAGCAATTAAATGGTTTCAAGTGACTTCTGATAATGATAATAATAATCATTAGTAAACAATTATAGTTTCATGCAACTATCTTTAATACAAATGATTTGCTCAGTTTTAAGTATTTCAAGCACTTACTACAAATAATTTGTGCACACTTACGTTTTCAAGTATTCCTAATTAATACTAATCATTTTCAAATAGATCTATTTGACCCCTAAACGGGACCCTAACAGATACTATCACTCTGAGCCAGAGTGTACCATGGAGCAATGGTAATGAAGAGTGACTCCACAATCTCCAGAGCCTCACCACTGGATATATGTTAATGTCATACTTAAGTTATTCAACTCTAGTTAAGGGCAAACCAAAGGCTCCCTTTTCAATAACTACTACACGGAGGTGTAGAGATAGCACTATTCCTTTCCCTGGAGTACTCCACTTACCCTTGATGCATACCTTATAATGTTTAGTTTTAAGCAAGGAGGCATCAAGTACCATTTAAAAAAGTCTTTGGTATGACTTGACCTGGGATTGAACCACTGTCTCCCAAACCATTTGTGAACACTTTAACCATTATGCCAATAGGCTGGTATCTCATATTTAAGACACTCCTGTTTGGAGGGAGGGTTTTACTTATCTGTAGAGGATCCAGTGAGCATATTCAGAACCTCATTGCGCAAAATAGTTAAAAGATAATTCTTGATTTTTCTTCCACTAAACACAAATTTAGCTAAGTTAATGATTATCTCAGCAAGTAATTTCAAGCACTACTTCATTATATTATTGATCTATAAGAAATATTTTCAAATTTTAAAATTGTTTCTCTTGGCAACAGTGTTACTTTACTTTCACATACTGATCTACATCGGAAAAATGCTAATATAAACTTTTCATTTGATTTTATTAATGTGCACATTTTTTGGATTACTTACTTAAAGGCTACCTTTTGTGGTCATTAATATCAAGTCTCATCACATTTAAAGAATTTATATAACAACTAATTGAAAATAAAAAAATAAATAAGAGGAAGTACACTATAATTAGCTTTTAATAGTTATCTCTTTTGAGAAGTTATAATGATTGGGAGTGAGTACAAGGCAGACCCCACACTGTTGTAATTAAATTGAAAATTGAATTTGAAATTACTTTATTCTTTGAGTTAGAGAATTTTAACACTATTGCTGTAACAAAAATCTCACTAAGATGGGCTATTTTTTCTCAGGATATGGTAATATACAAACAATCAAGATTTGTATCATTATGATACATATTCTTTTAGCTTTAGTTTGGTTTCTTTGTTTAATGGCATATAAACTTTTTGGGGTTATTTGATGTGAAAGCCATCCTTGTAGAAGAACAGTAGTGATACTATTTAATTCATAGCTCAGAGGATAAAGGGGTTCATACCTTTCCCAAGAGTATTAGTCTGAAAGTGAACGTAATAGCTTGATTTGAGTTGGAACTCACTTACTACAATGTTCCAGTCCAACACATTAACCACTACATCATGGAGACTCCCCTCTATATTCTTTTAAATGTTACCATGGCAAGGGCAGGCAAAAATTATCAGTCTAACCAAGAACAGAATGGCTTTTTTTCAGAAATATTTTGGAAAAGTTAAAGATACAGAGAAATTATGAGCCAAGTGAGAAGAACATTGAGATGAATATTTGGAATAAGTTTTATGGTCTTAGCTCACCTTCTTAGTTGAGCTGAGAACTTTTCAGTATGCCTTTATACTTCTGTAAGGATTACATCTCTTGCTTTCCAGAATAGTACTTCTAATAGCCACAAGGTGGCATGACCAAAGTAGCATTATAAAATGCATGGCAAAGTTGAAACTTGCTTCGTTCTTGCCTTGACAACCAGAAAGCATACACAAGAGTGTGCTTCTCCCAATAGGGAGGGAGGGACTCACATCCCAACAAATCTCATGTTGTACCACACACAGTATTATGCTTTAACGTGAGTCTTCATAAAACAACTTTCATTCTAGATAGGACTTGCTCTTCATAATGTACTCTCAATATTTCATGTAATTCCCGTTTCCTTTCTATTTAGTTTGCTCAGGCAATAAATGTTTCATTGCTAAATCCTTATGAACTGGTTTATATTGCTTGGTACAAGGAAATGTTAAAGCATAATACATTTTGTCTGCAATAAGTGTCCAAATTGTCTTCTTCATTCTTGAATAATAGCGGTGGTCAGTTTTGGTATTCAAATGTGACATGTACAAAGACCAAACCTCCAAGTTGTAGATACCAAAATTATCTTGGTCCTATCCCACACTTTTATTGCAAGTAGACTTTAGCTGATGTAATTTTATTGCTTTTGTATATTTTTTAATATATTACATGAGTCACGCATAGTATAATCTATATCATCATAAGAAACTAACCAAATAACCCAAATTCAAATCCTAAATGAAGCTGTTTCACTAATGCCCTTAGGAAAGGCATGAACATATCTCTTCTTCTTCAGTTATGGGTAAATAGTAAGACTTTGTAGCCTTGGTATGAAAACCAATCTAGAAGGAAAACTGAGTTCAAACTAACTTTAATCTGCTTAAAAATTGATCTTGTATAGTATCCTGCCCATAGCAGGAAAAGTTGGATAAAAAATGTATAAAATATTGTAAATTCTTGCAAAAATAGGTTTGTTCATGGTACTCATTACTCCCTAAAAAGGAACACAAATAGTAGCATATATATAATGACAAGAAAAAAAAATGTATAACCAATTCCTTTTTTTACTAATCACTTCTGAATGTATCTTACTTAATCCAATGCACTCAGCTTTTCAAATCAAGCACAAAAACAAAATAAATTCTATTTCTTAAAGTGCAACTCTGTTCAATAATTTTGAGTGGTTATTTGAGGGAGATGAATTAGATATGATCAACTAAGATTTCAATCTCATATATATATATATATATATATATAAATTCTGTATTTTTCCTAAATGTATTTCTAAGTAAAAACCATTAAGTGTAATCATATGTCCAATTATTATCAATAACTGCAGCATCCATTTTGAGTCCACAACTAGACAAGGGCTTTTCTCAATATCTTCCACTGTGACCTTGATAGTTCTAGCCTCTGCCATGTCATACCAGCAAACTCCATGATCTAATTTCTCCACATTATGTCAATGTTTTTCATATTATGCTTGTTCTTTCTTGGGCACCAAACTACTTACCTTTCACACATATCTGTTATCCTCTTTTCTAGCTCTATGTTCAGCTCACTTCCATTTTTGTTGTTTTGATAACTTCTATATGTCACTTAACTTTGGTTTGCTCTCTAATCCCCATTAATCTCTTTTTATATCTTATTCCTTGCATTGCTATTTCCATTAATCTCTTTGTGACTGAGTTTCTCTTCTAGTGATTTACTTGATTTCTATGTTTCACAACTATACATCACAGCTGGTATTATACAACAATCTCTTTTTATTTCTTAGTGTTATTCTTAGCATTGCCCTTTCCATTAATCTCTGTATGACTCAGAATTTCTTTTCTAGTAAGTTTGTTTATTTCTACATTAATATGCACCATCGTCATGCTGGTACCATCAGAAGCATCATCAGCCATTTGAGTCTATTACTTTTCTTAGCTGATTTTGTGTTAGCTTCAGCCATGGCTTGCCAGCAAATTTCATAATCTCATTTCTCCATCATCAGTCAGGTTTTTCCTATGTTTGTCATTCCTTGGGCACCATTCTACTAACCTTTTTCATCACCTATTATCTCCTCTTCTAGCTTTGCATCTTATGCAACAGTTTCAAATAGTTAAATAAAACAATCTCTCCAAAGATCATTGTTAATGAATTTGGCAGTTTATAATTGATGTACAAATTAACTAATATAAATAAATGAGACTCAAATCGAAATTAGGGTTACTTATATAACTGAATAACCGAGTCATTGGTCTAATGAGTAGAGTGTTCGCCAATGGTCCAGGAGACAGGGTTTCAATCCCAGGTCGAGTTACACCAAAAACTCTAAAAATGGTACTTGATGCTGCCTTGCTTAACACTCAGCATTATAAGGTAGGGATCAAGGGTAAAGTGGAGCAACACTAGGAAAGGAGTAGCGCCCTCCTCTACGTCTCAGTGTAGTAGCTATTGAAAAGGGAGCCATCAGGTCACCCTCGATTAAGGTCGCCAACTTTACTTACTATATAGCTGAATGGGCACTTTAGATAGAGTAATGGTTAATAAACTAGGCTAGTCGACCATTACTAGGGAGATTGTATGAAGCATCCAGTGAGAATCAGACTGAACTAAGCATAGAAAATTACTAATTGTTTTTGAGTGGAACATCATGACTTGAAAACATTTCATTCTGTAAAACGGTAATGGATAAAGTATTGGTGATATCTATACATGACTCGATGCAATAGAATAAAAGTTTATAGAATATCTTTTGAGAATAACAAGTTAAATCGTATTTAAAAAAGAAAAGATTTTTGTATATGTTTTTTGGATAGTTATAAAAAGTTAAATCTAATACTTTTAACTTAATCCTAATAACCAATTAAAAAAACAACAAAGATTAATAAAATAATGTAAAAATAGTAGCTACATAATTCTTATAAACCAACTGCCAATATTGTATCTAAAAAAGAAAAAAGAAAAGGAAAAAATGAAAAAAACAAGAAAAAAATAAGCTGTTTCTTATAAAATAGTTTTGTTGTACATAAAAAACTTTTCAAAATTCTTATCTTTAAGTTCTCTATACTATTACAATCCAAATTTAAAGTAAATTTTTGTCTGAAATGAAAGAAAAAATTGCAATTTTTTTCTAAACAATACTACATAAATAATCTCTTAAAATGAATTCCATTTTCTTTTTTTATTCAAGACTGGATAAATTCTATAGTAATAATATAGAAGGTTTTTTTTTTGTCTTTTATAGATGGCCAAATAGTTTAGAGCTACCAAATTTGGTATGAGGTGGTATTCATGGTACAATGGTTATCAGCATAGAAAAGAGAATTGGCAACCTGAATTCAAACCCTGGATGAGGCTGTTTGCATTTTATTTTGTGCAAATGCTCTTGGAAAAGGCATAACTCTATTTCTTTTCCCTCCCAGCTATGAGTTAATAGTAGGACAGACTGTTTTCTTTAGCCAAAGTAAGGCAATCATTCGAGAAAACAGCAAACTCACATTTTGAACCATCTGTACTGTGGTTAAAAAATGACCTTGTGTCACATCTTGCTCATGGTAGAAAGGTTGGGTAAATACATAGCAAATTTGGTATCCATTCTTTATCAATCCAGTAGAAGGTTTTAATACAAAAAACACTTTGTTCATCATAAGAAAAGAAAGAATCTCATCAAGAGATAAATAAAGCAATAAAGAAAAATCAGCAGGAGGTTATGTTGCTGCAAGATATGATAGTACAAAATGTTAAAGTCCCAAATTAAAAAAAACTTGTATTATTTGTTTTGCTAAGATATTTATTCACATTTAATTAAATATCAATAATTAGGGTTATAGGTAGTTTTTCAAGCTTTTTTCAGAGATAATATTACATAATTATTTTACAACATAATATTATCAGCAAGTTAGAACAAATAGAAGTGTTTAAATTAATAAATCTCTTAAGTATCACTCAAATTAGGAAAAAATATTTCCCTAAGCACTATGACCTTTTTCATTGAACAATATTAACCTCATAGGATAATAAAAAAGTATATATATATATATATATATATATACTTAGGAAACTTTTTTTTTTATTTCTGTAATTATTTGTGTATAAGACACACTATTTTTCCAGACTAAAAATTAGGTGTGTATTATACATGAGAACTATATAATTAACTTTTGTTTTGACTGTGTTGCACCATATTCAAGACAGGATGACCAAAAGTAGGGTATATTTATAGTCTATACTAATGTGTTTTACACGGTTACAGAGAAATATCAAATAAACAAATTTTTCACCATCAATATATATATATATCTACATATCAATCTTAGTATCTTATTTGTTTTATTAGCTCAAATTTTGATATGCTAGTAAAATTTCAACACTGAGTTCACATTGACATGCTATTTTAGTATACACCATAAACCAGATATTGTAAGTTTTGATAGGTATAGGTTTTTACTTAGGATTAGATTAAAAGATGTTTTAGATATCTTTTTAATAATCTTTTTAAATTTTTTTATCAGTAGATTACAAGTACCATAATTATTTCTGTATAAGATACACTATTTCCCAGAGTTTCTCAGGTGGAGTCATGCCAAACACTCAAAAAATTGTACTTGAAGCCTTCTAGCTTAACACTCAGCATTATAAGGTACAGAACAAGGGTAAAGTGGAGCAATCCAGGGAAAGAAGTAGCACCCTCCGTAACACCTCAGTGTAATAACTAAGGAAAAGGGAGCCTTTAGGTTGCCCTCGACAACAGTCACCAACTTTACTTACTTTTATAATACACAAGATCTAAATAATTAACTTTTTTCGGTCACATGGCTCACCATATTCAGGACAGGATGACTGTTTATAACTTATATCAATAATCCAAATTAATGTCTTTCACAGTTACAGAGAAATATCCACTGGAATGTGCATTTGTTAATCATTTTTATTTCTATTCTATTTCAACAAAAGGTTACTGAATGAGAAATAACCAAAATGGAGGTTGTGAATGAAATGGAAATCTTTATAACATTAACAAAATACAATACTTGTCAACAGCATGAAGTAGTTACCCACTGCTAGTGGTGACTACTTAGTCAGCATAAATTACCCCCTCACAGTAGTGTCCAATGTATTTATGAGGAATGGGACATACACATTACTGTTCACTAGTAGGGTATATAACATTATTAATGAGAGATTATTTTTACAGCAAGTTTGCGGTATTTTTTATGTGAATATATCCATGTGTTTGCTTTAAATACTGTGGAAAATATGTTTTAAGACATAATGCAAACTATATAAATTAATACTTTTAATATGAAATGATACACAGGTTAAATTTAGTTTAAATTGACCAGCTACAAATTCCAAAAATTCAGTGCATATTATATTCAAGAATTCTTTTTTTCAGAATTTTGTAACCCAAAATTTGGGTAAGTGGTGTTATACACAAATAATTACAGTATGTGGATTTATCTTTTATAATAGCAATTACAATTTTAACTATTTTGTGTAAAAAACTAACTATAAAAATATACAATTTTTTTTAGGAAAATGAAATATGTAGAAGAGATTTTAGACAATTGTCTCTTCATCTTGGGTGATCCAAATCTTGACTTCTGACCTTATGTAGTCGGTTACTTCAGCTATTTTTTTTATACCTATAGCTAGGGAGAGAACAGATAGATCTATGCTTTCCCCAAGGGCACTGGCACAAAGTGAAATGCAAATAGACTAATCCAAGATTTGGATTTGTTTTACTGATTCCATTTCCTATGAGATAACTGTTATACTAAGCACACATCCATCATGAACAGCTGTTATAAAAGGGGTTCAAAGGTTATCAAATACAGATTAAAGAGTATTGTCTGATGATCTAAGATTAATTTTCATTATTTTTTGGGTTATTCTGGCTCATCATTTTTGTTGTTTTTCACACTATATTTTCATGGATGCTTTTTCTGGACTGTATAATTCATTCTAGAACTTCTAGATCTGAGTGTCAAAATTCCATCAGAAATCTTGATCTAGCATTATTAATAGAAAACCTTCAACCCAACAGCATAGTTATGTATACAAAACTAAGATGGAGAATATATCAAACAAAGTATAAGAAAAAAAAATGAAATTGTCATTGAATATTTTTTTTTTCCAAATTGTTAAAATTCCCTGATGGAATACAGTTGTAATAAACAGAAAAATATCTATGCTGAGAATTTATAAAATGTAACATGAAAATATATGGTGTAACAGAGATAAAGAAACAATACTGATAGATATATAGATAGGTAAGCATCTGCATGAGTTTTGGAGTAAGGCTGTGGCTATGTGTATATATGTATGTTGTGTGTATCTTTTTGAAGAATGTCTCTATGTGTACACACACACACATATATATATATATATATATATATATATATATATATATATATATATATATATATATAGAGAGAGAGAGAGAGAGAGAGAGAGAGAGGGAAACAGAGACAAAGTCAAAATGAGGAAGAGATATTTTGGGGTTGCACTGTATTCTATATATATATATATATATATATATTATAGAAAAAAAATGAGGAAATCTTGATTTTTGAAGCATGAAAATCAGTGCTATATTTCCATTATAGTTATCTTGGTGTTTTTTATGAATATATTCTATGAGAGGATTTCTTTAAAATGAGATTCTGCTGACTCTGTACAACCTATATGTCTCCTGCTTTCTGTATAAATTTTTATCTTATTTTCTATATAAATATCTCTCCTCACCCACCTTACCTTTTGATTGTCACAGGAAGCGTCAAGTGTCACTTTTATTTTCTTGTCTTTTAATCTTACTAACTTTCTTCTTTTTTGTTACTCTACATCCTCTCTTAGGGACAGCCACCTCAACCACTAAAACTAAATGTGAGGTAAGATACTCAAGAAATTTTTAGAGATAAATCAATACTATATAGCTAATAATATTTATTATTCATGTAAAATTTCAGTCTTGAATTTATTTTCAGATTATCAATTTATTTAATGATGTTATACTAAATTATTATATAAAATTATCTTCAGAATGTGGTGTTAAACATTTTTTATAGTGTTTCTGATGATTTTTTGTATGATATTATATATATAATATCTAAGGTCTGATCTATCCATCAATAACATAGGTTCCATTTGTGTCCTCATAGGACTTTGAAAAAGAGAATTGGGGTATTTTATGTAGGAGAGAGTTTTTTGACAGCTTTTCCAAAAATGTTCTCATCAGATGATGACCCTGGGTTCAAACATGGTTTCAGGTGTTTCTCATCATTATTGATAACCCAAGGCACCCCAGTGTTATATAAAAAATCACCAGACTTATTGGATGGTTGTTGGTAATATATTCAAAGAATATTGTAAAGATTTTTTTGTAATTTTGAATTGTTATTTTTCTTACTTATCAATAAAATTTTAGTGCAGTTTTAAATGCTTATGTTCAGGTTATCTATATGAGTTTGTTGCTTTTTTTTCCATATATATATTATGTTTGTAAAATTCTATCAATCAATCAATATATATATATATATATAAAAACACACATATACATACACATGGTACTTCATACAGATGTACACAGCATACATATATACACATAAACACACCCATGCCTGAAAACTCATACATGCATATATACACAGACACAATTATATATATATATATATATATATATATATATATATATAGAGAGAGAGAGAGAGAGAGAGAGAGAGAAAACAGAATATGATCTTGATGTTTCTATTTAGAATGGAGTGAAGGAATCCAATAGGGACTTCATGACTATCTCCATGATACCAAGAATTTGGATGCTAAATTATGCTTTTCTTTTATTTGAGATAAATTTCTTAAGAAAAAGTTATCATCACAAGCATTCCATTGGGATACCATGGTGCGCACACACACACACACACACACACATATATATATATATATATATATATATATACATATATGTATATATATATATAAAATGATAATTTTAGTATTATATATGCAACAATGGTTAAGACCCAAGTGTTTTGACAAATCATAAAATAGAATTACTCCATTCTTGAAAAACCCAAGAGTGTCATCATTTCCATAAATTATTTTTTTTTCCTTTTTTGCCACCAAAATCTAAATACACACTATCCATTTGCGGAACCAAAATATTAGGTACAAATTTCATGACATAAACCAAGTTTTAACCTCAAAGGAATTTAGTAAGCAATTAAAAACATTTGCATACACTGTATGCATACAAAAATTAATACTCATATTAAAATATTTGTAAATTGTTGCTTATTAGCAACAATATATAAATGCATAAACAACACAACCTCTGTTCAATTCAACCTCCTGATATTTGTTTTCTGTTAGCTTGGTTTATTTATTATTCATTTCAGCATTCATTTTTTATCACAGTACCCAGAAGACTACTCTGTCACATTATTAAGCAACAATTTGTTACCAACTCATTATGCTAATTTTCTTATTTACTCTATTCTTACCATATATACAAAAAAAATGATCCAACAAGATGATAGAAAGTACTAAGCAAATTTTAAGGATGTCCTGTTAAGCTAAGTATAATCCCATGAAAAAACACAAATAAGGATCAGGAAGATTCTGTTACACCAAGATTTTAAATGTAACTGCTTAGAAAATCAGTATTCAAAATACTGCTTATTATCAGTGCTCAGTGACCATTGCAGAGGGTAAATATAGAACTACCCTAGCCACCCAAATATTATTCGTCCTGTGTGCAGTGCTGACTGTATCCCCAACAGAGGGGTCAGACCTGGGCACCCCCAAAAAAGAAGTATACTAAACTACATCTTTTGGACTTGGTGACCAGAGTTTAAATCCTGAATGAGACTGCATTTGACTTCACGCTAAAGCCTCTAAAAAACGAGTGAAGCTATCTCCTCTCCCTCAGTTGTAGTAGGGCTCTTTAGTCTTGATATAGAAACTGATTTAGGAGGAGAAACATTTCAAGATCAAAAAGTATCCTAGGTATATCACAAAACTACATCTGATGGTGAGGCTCCAGTTCTGGAGCTCTGGAAGAGTGTGGAGTACTCCTTTATTGCCATTACTCCTAGTTCCACTCTGATCTAGAGTGGGAGTACCAATGAAGTGTCATGTATGGTTCAAAAAGATCTGTGTGAAAATTATATGTATTAAATAAGAATACTGGATATCATATAATTGTAAGGAAAAAACCCAAAACTACACAAAAAATATAAATATAAATGTACATAATCCCCTAACAGTTCATATCTTTCCCAACAGTATTAGTCCAAAAGTGAATGTAATTGCATCACGGGATTTTGAACTTGCTTACTACAATATCACAGTCCATCACTTTAGCCACTATGCTATAGGGACTACCTCAACAAAGATGAGGATACTCGTCTCAGTAAATCAGTGTATAATAACCACCCACATATCAGTTATATGTGGTGCCTTCAATAAGTTTCAAGACTTTTTTGTACAGGCATTTAAAATGGTCATATGCTCTTGAAAATTCAGTATGTTATTGCTATACATCTTATGAGATGACTGACCAAGTCTTATGATTTCAGCTTCAAATAAACAGCTACAGCAGCAATTGGAATACACCCTACTAAAGCCTGATTGTTACAGCTGGTCAATTTCAAAAATGCAATCTGACACCTTAGAAGAACAATATGCAATAAAATTCTGTTTTAGACTTGGAAAAAATGATGCCACAGAAATGTATGGAATGCTTCAGACTGCTTTTGGAGCATCTTGCATGAATCGAGCATGAGTTTTTGAGTGGCATAAGAGATTCAAGGAATGCAGGGAGTCTGTGAGGGATGATGAGAGGTGTAAGAGGAGCAAAGAAGTCAATACACCAGAGATGATTGGCTAAAGGGTTAGGGTTACTATGTTGAGGTTTTAAGGGAGTTCAGGAAGAGATTCCTTGGGAAGAGGCCAGCACTCTTCAAATCAGCTCAGTGGCATTTCCACCAGGACAATGCACCAGTCCATAACTCTATCCTTGTCACAGACTATTTGACAAAGATGGGCATCAAGACAGTTCCTCAGCCTCCCTATAGTCCAGACCTTGCTCCCTGTGACTTTTGCTTATTCCCTAAGCTCAGAGGCTGTCATTATGAGACAATTGAGGAGATGAAAGAGGCTGTGACAAAGGTCATTGACACGCTCACACAAGAAAACTTCCATGGGGCCTTCCAGAAGTTGTTGGAATGGTACAACAAGTGCATTGCAGCCGGAGGAGATTACTTCGAAGGGGACTAGAGTTTTATGTGTGTACTATCAATAAAAGTGCACATACGAAAAAAAAAAAGTCTGGAAATTTATTTAATGATCCTCATATTTATGAAGAAAATAAGTATCCATGTGAAGATAAATATAAATAGCTTGTTTCTAGGCAAGAGAAATCTTTATCATTCCTTACAATTTTTCACAGAAGTTATTACACACTAATTTTCTTGGACCAGTGTCCTCATCATGGTCATTAGGAGATAAGAACATAACTAGTTACCTTGCAGTCATGAATTCATCTGATTTAGATACTACAAAAAAAGTCATTTAATCTAGTTTAATCCAGCACCTCCCATGTTCTTAGGCCTCTCACTCTACAATCCTAGCTTGAAAAATATCTAAAAATATAAAATACAGTAATCTACTATTCAACCACTTCAAAAGCTGTTAAATAACAGGTAACAACATTCTACAGACAATTTAAAGCATGTTTTTGGTTTGGGTTCTTTGTATAATGGCATATCAACTTTTGTAGGTTATTTAACTCCAAAGACATCCTTATAAAAGGACAGTAGTAATACTATTTAATCTACAACTTGGGGATAAGGGAATTCATAGCATTCTCTATGGCATTAGTCTGAAAGGGAACGTAATCGTGCAACTGGAGTTTAAATTTGCAGTCTCACACATGAGCAACTACACCATTGGGACTACCCAACTAATTTGAAATAAATCAAAAATAAGAAAATTATAAAATTGTAACATTTTAATCATAATAGTGATGTAAAAGCAAGGAATCCAAGGCCATAATTCCAGCCACAAGAGTCTATGTACATCTAGTTAGTAACACAAATACCAGCTGCTCAGGTTCAAAGAATTAATGGAAGATGTATGATATAGAAGAATTAACTGATGTGAGATATTCTCTAAGCTTGGTGAGCTGAATGAAAACAATATATCTGCTAGGATTGAAGAAAAGTTCTGTACCAGAAGGTTACTGACAATAACAAACAGGCTGCAGAGTACAACAGCTGAAAACTCTTTTTTTCCCCTCCCTTGGCTTGGCTTTGAAAACGAAGATGTAAGAAGGTCTATCCAAGACTGATTAGACCTATGCAAGAGAGGTAGGACGCACAACATGGAAGGTCTAAAATAGCAGCACTGCCAATTTTTCTTCATGCTAATGCTATGTCTGTTCTTAAATAGAGAGAAGGATTTGGTAATGATTTAGCCCCATTGTTTTCTTTTGGCAGCTATGACTGTCCACTGTCAGTGTTGGATGGGACAGGAGGTGATTGCTTTTTTAAAGGTGTCTTTGTATTTCTATCAAGGTGATCCTCAGTTATAGCGGCTGTTGGACACCCCTTCAAAATGTGCAATCTTTGGGAAGTGATAATTTTCCATTCTAGCAACCTGCCTAAGCAGCTCTATCTTGAACAATACAGTTTTGATATTAGTAGTTTAGGCAGCTCTCAGAAATTTGATAGTAACTATGATAGTAAGATAATAATCACAGCTGAAAACTTGCAACTAAAAAAACAAAGATGCAAATACTAGTCTGAGTACATCAGTGTATAAATTAGTTACAATATAAATTATAACAAATAAAGACTAAGGGTAAATATTTTTATATCAAATAAAGAGTAAATTATCTTATATAAGTAATATTCTTTCCAACTGTCTACTGTAAATAAAATGAAAAATTAAAATCAAAGAACAATCATAAAAACATTTTCATATCTCTGAGTGTATTGTTTAGTATCACAACCACCCCTGTCACTTCAATTCAGATGATGATACATATGAACTAAAAATTGAAAGCCCATTAACTTAAAAGACATAGACCACCAAAAATATACAATCTATATTCAAAAAAACAAAAAACACTAAATATACCACTTTTTGAACAAAAGTATTATGATAAATCTCTAAAGTAGTATGGATGCTCAGATTAAATATAAAAATAATTTAAGGTTTAAGACAAAAAGATTTGCTGAGAACATATAGATTAGTGTATTCATAAGGTCTGTCTGAAAAATATTAGATATTTAAAACTAAAAAAGTAGCCCACCTAGGGAAATGGTACTTTAATCCCCTTTCTAAAGACTCTCCTGGGAACTACATACATTTACCTTTGTATTCCTTCTACTTTTCAAAAGAGTCTGAAAAGTCTTCTTTTAAGAACAAACCATTTCATTGCCCAGTCAGCTGGGATTGTAGAATACACCAACTGTTTCTCTGCTGAGGGGTAAGGCCCCCACCAACAAGTGTCCTGGATATGACACTAAACAATCTGATGGTGAGGTTCCAGTAATGCTGAAGCTTTGGGGATGTGAAGTAATCCACTCTAGCCTGGAGTTGTAGCACCTGATGGCATCCTATCTATAACTAAACAGTGTACTAATGCTCAACTGAATTGTTTGAAATAGAACTGTTTTTGACACTGAAGCTGTGTACTTATGCTAAACTGAATTGTTTGAAACAGAACTGTTTTTTTTAATGCTAAACTGAATTGTTTAAAATAAAATTGTTTATATGTATAAAAATGGATTTGGCATTAGATAACCTACAAAGGTTGATGTGCCATCAAACCAAACTAAACCATTTCATATTAATGCAAAAGTAGCCTACCTGGGGCAATAGCACCTTAATCCTCTTTCCAAGGACTCCTTTGGAACCTTACTTATCCAAAAATCCCTTCCACTTTCCAAATCAGTCTACAAAGCCCTTCTATCAGGGTCACCATCAGCCATCTAATTATGTTCTTAATCCATTTTACTTCCGATATAAGCAGAGAGAGAGAGAGAGAGAGAGAGAGAGAGAGAGAGAGAGAGCTCTGGACTTAGAGATGGGTAAGTAATGCAACATTTTGCTAAAACAATAAAATAAAAAACACCATGCACAAAATGTAATGAATCTTCTTGCTCTGTCATTGTGAAACTTTTAGTAAACAGTCTCATCACTTAATAGACAGACATTGTAGAAATAAATGGACATAGCTACTTAATCATATAATTATGACAATATCATAATATGCTTTTGTCTTTCTCATTAAGAGTTTTCACTTTCTTTAATGAAACCTCAGGTGAGAAGAGAAAAACAGATTGATTTACTATGGAATTACAAAACTGTCTTTACAAAAAAGTTTTCTTCCTTAATTCCATTTGCTGTGATGCAGATAGAAAATAGGAGACGAGTTCAAGCAGAAGATGCAGCCATAAAACTTGTGCGTTTTTCATGAAACTTGTTGAAGCAGAAAATTACTTACAGCTTCCCATTCTTAGAAATATTTTGCAAAATTTGCAGACAAAAATTCTATGTCATTCTGCTAAATCAATTTGTGCTATCCAATATAATTTTCCCCAGTAAACAAAGTGTGGATAGAAAAGCACTTTGTAATATTTGTTGATTCTTTTTCTTGCAAACTTTACAGTGAGGTTTTTCTTTTTAAAATTTAAGTCTTATTTTTGGTTTTGATTTGTCTATAATGCATAACTACTTAACTATATCCTCGTTATTGTTATATACATCACATAATCATTTTAGTTAGAGGTGGGAGCAATGCATGAACATATAGACAAGGTTTGAATTAGTTCTACTCCCTGCAATCTTGAATGGCTAGGCATAGGATCACTTTATTTTCTTAGCAATGTCCAGCTCAAAGACAAAAGTTCAGCTGAAACAGATAACACAGTTTTATCCCAGCCCAAAAAGCTGGGAAAAAGAATTGGGTTATAAAGGAGTGTATTATTTTTCAAAACATGAAAATCATATAAAGATAAAAAAAACACAATCCTCTTAAAGCAAAAACTAAAAAACAAACCCCATAATTATTTGTATAACACACCCTTCTTTCCATATTTTTAACCTAAAAGTGAAGAGAGTATTATACACAAGGACTAAATATTAACTTTTTCTGGCTCCATGCATCACTATATTCACGATGGTATGATAGAATCTAAGTGATATCAATGAATCAAACTATATTCAGGACAGTATGATAGAATGTAAGTGATATCAATGAACCAAACTATATACAGAATGGTATGATCGAATGAAAGTGATATCAATGAACCAAACTATATTCACGATGGTATAATCAAATGCAAGTGATATCAATGAAGCAAACTAAATTCAGGATGGTATGATCGAATGCAAGTGATATCAATGAAGCAAACTAAATTCAGGATGGTATGATTGAATGTAAGTGATATCAATGAAACAAACTATATACAGGATGGCATGATCGAATGAAAGTGATATGAACCAAACTAATATGTTACAAATGAGTTTTATACTGCTACAAAGAAATAGTCACTACAATGTGTGTTTGTTTTTCTCCCAGTGTAAGCTTATACTTATTACAAACTGGTTGCATTTTTTGTGTGAACATGTCCATGTGTTTGCTCTAAATACTGAATAAATGTTTTGTTTCAAAACATCAGTAAACTGTATTTTTTTTCATTCCATATTAACTGGATAAAAAGTTGAACAAATATTAAATTTAGTGGTTACAAATTCTAAACTTTTTCTTGAATGCATGTTATAGGCAAATAATTGCACTAAAACAATGCATCTAAACATCTCAGTCTAAAAAGAACTTTCCATTTTAAATATTCTTTCAAATAACAATAGCCTATACTTAGCACTTTGTTTACCCTTTTACCTACCAAGTCTGTGGCTACCAAATATCCCACCACACAATTAGGAGGGCAAGCTGCAAATTATACTTTGTATCCTGTACATGTCAGAAGATTAGGAACAATATGATACTTTAAAATATGAATAATGCAGTGGCAGTCTCATTAAAGACAGCTACATCAGATCTCTTTGCCATGGATTTTTCACCAATACGTCCATTTGGCATAGTGGTTAGTGTGCTTGACTGTAACATTGTCATGATTTTGAATCCTGATTGAACTATTACATTCACTTTTGGACTAATGCCCAAGAGAAAAGTATGAACCCCTTATCCCTCCAGTTCTGGGTTTAATAGCATTACTACTGTTCAACAAGAGTGGATTTGGTATTAAATCTCCCACAAAGGTTGATATACCATTAAATAAAAAAGCCGAAACTGAAACCAATATGTGGTAATGGGTATACTTGTACAAGATGTTTGGTTTGGTTTCGTTTTATGGCATATCAACTATTGTAGGTTATTTAATGCCAAATCTTAATACATATATATATTAGATATACATGATTTTGTTTGCTTTGGTTTTATGTCATCAACCATTGTAGGTTATTTAATGCCAAATCCTCTTTATACATATATATATTAGATATATATATGATTTATAAACACATTTTGTAGATAACATTCTTAAATAAGCCTGAGCTCTTTTTTTGCACACAGTTAAATGGTTTCAAGTATTATTATATAACAGTCACAATTTGACATCAGTTCTTTGTGCATATAGTTTGCTCTATTTGATTCATAGATAGGACCCTATCAGATGCAACCACTCTGGTTGGTTGTTTGGGTTTTATGGCATGTCAACCTTTGAAGGTTATTTAACACCAAATTCTGTTTATATGTATATATGTTCACTACCACTCCATATTTCCCAAATTTCTAAGGCTGGAGTGTCACTATCAGATGGTTTAATGTCATATCCAGAACACTTGTTGTGGTAAAGGGGCCTTACCCCTCAGCAGACATGCAGTTGGTGTATTCTACAACCCTAGCTGACAGAGTTGTACAATATTATTTTTATGAACCACAATTAAAAAAATAGCAGTGGAAAGTTCAAAGTTTAATTAGTCTCTTTTAGTTCTTTAGATAACTTGGTTAGTTTACTAAATTAATTTGGTTGTATTATAACAAAATTAATACCATTTGTACATACTAATTAAATTGTGGAATTTTCATGGGTTTGTCTACAATCCCTAAAAAAGTATGAACTCGCTACTAATAGAAAGCAGTAATGTGTTCCTCTATCTTATGGTGAAAAAAATTATCAGTTATTGATAAAAATGAGTTAATTTCAATTAATATGATGTTCTATGAAGCCAAAAAATTTGAATATTAAATAAAATAATTTTTTTTCTCAGGTTTGGGTTGTATTTTTTTTTCAGGGATTAAAAAATAATGGAAGAAACATTTTGCAAAAGTGGTGAGTTCATATTTTTTTCCAGGAATAATTGCAGAATGTAAAAATATAAAAATATTTTTCAGAATCTCATTATCACAATCAGGACATGCCAACAACATGGATTCTTTTGACTCTCATCATTTGTCTGTTCTATCCATTAATCCTGGTAAGTCATCTTGACAGTATCAAGTTTTCTCATGGAGTTGATAAACACAAGTCATTGCTGGTTGGCCAACACATGTGTTTCCATATGTAGAAGTCCATTGGAGAATGTCACTTATGAGTTTGTTCTTATTTCTCCAGCAGTGTCTAGCAGGTCATGCTCATCTTATTTAGATGGCTTTCAACATGGAAGGTAAGTAGCCATACAACTACTGTTTTGTAGGGTGCTGATTCCAGGATTTGTTCAAAAGAACATACAGCATCTTTGTCTAGTTCCTATCTAGCTTCTTCTCCATTAAAGTCCTACAGGCACATCCATATAGTATTAGTAACAGGGATACATTTTGGAAGAATTCAGTTTTAAAATCTAAACAATAAAAAATCTAGAGAACTTGTTGATGTGTTGAATTGATCACAGAAATTTCGTGTATGCAGGTTTGCTTTTTAAGTAGAGTTAAATTTTATGAAATTAGAAAAACAAGGCAATTTTTAGTGACAGTTTCAATACTGCCATAGTATTTCTGAAAAAGCAAAAAATCATGGTGAAAAGTTGGTAACAGAGACAGATGTCATGGTCAAGTCATCACAAGGAGAATGCTAAGAATGAATTTCATAATACAGTTCACCTGCTGACCCTTGTAGTAATAGTAAATGTGTGTGGGTGCATGATGGGGAGTAGGTTTCTCTTAGTTTTGTCTGTGGCTTCCCATACTCTTAGTGTGACGCATACCAAATCCTTAGAATGAATGTAGTGACAGTGGTATTAATATACAGATATATGTCTCAAACATACCAGATATAGATTTTTAAAAAGTCCACTTTGAAACAATAGCTAACCTATATAGATAACTTTTGTAAGGTTGCCTGACTGATCGAACAATATGGCATATTCAACTGAGAATTGAATATACCATGTCTTTTAATGGTTTACAAATACAATCAAGAAGATGAAACAGTGAATTGCTATTTCTGATCACAAAAATACTTTTGTATGGTTCTCTTCCCCAGAAGAAAAATAATTGATTTGTTAGAGTGCAGAAAATGTATGCCATGTACCTACTTTTATAAACAACTTGCTTTTGAGTGAATTTGCTTAAAGAACACCTTTAGCAGCCATGAAGCTCAAAGTCAAGTTACATCCTATTTACAGAATTTATATTATAATTAATTTCAAATAAATAAATAAGGAAAAGTATTTTATAATTAACATTTCATAGTTATCTCCCTTGAGAAATTATAAAGATTGTGGTGAACAAGATGCTGACCTCACATGATCAAGATGCAAGATAAGGTCAATTCTTAAGTGGAGTACAGCTGGTTTGAATTCCGTGTTTTCCTTCTAGGAAATTTGCTCTATCAAAGCTAAAGAGCCCAGTCTGCCAGAACTGGAAGATAGACAACAGCCTTTCCCAAGGGCATTATCACAAAGTGGAATGTAAATAGTCACATCCAGGCTTATTTACAACTTAAACAAATATGTAACATTGTGAGGTAGCACCTGAATACTGAATTTGAGCTAAAAGGAAAGGGGTTTAAATATTATTTCTTTTCTTTTTCTTCTACGACAGATTCTGGATTTTGGATGTACCATTTGTTAAAAATGGTCAGTTGAACCGAAAAAACGGCTTTTTTTGGTTTCATCTTTACACCGTGAATTTTTTATGAAATCAAGATCATTTGGTTTCATGCTATCACTACTGAATAATCATATCCAAGAAAACAATGTTGAAAAAGACTTTAAGATTTTAATAAAATTAAGATAGAACAAAAATATGATAAAAACCTTTAATTGACTAGTTTTAGAAATAAATGTGAAATCTATTTGTTTACAAGAGAACTGAACACACAAAGAAAATATGACTGTAATGACACTTGGAAATCTTTCATATCATAGAATGTTTTCAAATAGAAAAAAGGGAAATACTGCATGATATCTGAAATCTATTTGTTTCAGTTTTTTAACACTTTTTCTGGGAAAATTAAGTTAACAAAATAGAGTAAAAATAAAAAATAGTTGCTAATTTAATCTTAATGTTAAATGTTATTTTATTTAGAAAAAATATTTTATTTTCTTTCCAGTCATATAAATATTTCAAGACTGAACCAGAAATAGATAAGAAATTGCGAGTTGAATGGACTAAGTTACAAATTTGTCAATCTCAAACAAAATCAGATATCAATAGGAATGGCTATCATTACACAAGAAAATGAATGGCTTCCACAGAAAGCAAAAATACTAACTGAAAAACTAAATCGAAAACGGTGGTATCAAGGGGGTAAAAAAACGAAACTGATACTGAAACATAAATTGCCAAACCGCCCAACTCTACCTTTTGTCAGCAATGTCAAATTTTAATCTCTTACACAATTCTCTGAGTCCCACCTTTACCACCCATTTGTTTCTCGTCTTGTATTCCTTTTGTGCCAGTTTGCTGTATTTACTAATTATATGATTAACCTTTTCATTAGTGTCATCACATAACCTGCATTTGTTATTCTTAACATATCATCAATAATTTTTCTTCCTCTGTTTCCTCTGATGATTGTATTTCTTCTAATATACAAAATTTATAGTGAATAAAGCTTTCCACTTGCCTTTTATTTGCATACACAATCTATTCTAGATTTCAATCAATGAATAATAATTATAATTAAACAAATTATTAAATAAATAATCTCTATCTTTTCTTTCTAAAGATATTTCAGTATTGCTGACAGAATCTGAGTTATCATTCCTTACAATCATAAAAAAAGATAAGAAAAAAAACAAAAAACTTTAGTTTGTTTACTGAAAAATAACCACCATTTTCAAGAAGAAATGTCATAATTCAAACAAAAAAACCCCTAAAAATACACTATTTGGTTTGAAAACATCCAACAATTTTAAAACAATTTATCAGGCATTGCTATCACTTTATTTTCAATTTTTTTTTCTCACTCAATGAAAACTGCACTGATATATAAAATGCATTCTTATTTTCAAGGTCATTTTCAAGGAAAAGCATTTAATATCTATTTCTAAAAAGCATTTAACATCCATTAAAGCTTGCATGTAAGTGATTTTTACACTGCACTAGGGAGAAAAATCTCTTATGTTTTAGAATTTAGTAATTCATTTTAAGAACATTTTAAAGAAATAGAAACTTTTAAAAAATATCAAAACATGTAATATTTCTATTGGAAATAAGTTGTTATAAGAAATATGTTCATAGATATTAATAAAGAGCTTTACTCATTTTCATCTATATATTAATAAAAGTCTCATTATGCTTGTATTATATTCACAGCATGATTGATTATTCTTTTTCTTAATGGTTTCATATGATGGGCATACTCAAATCTGAGGTAACAGGCATACATGCATATATCATGATGTTATGCCATGAGCACAGGTTTCTCTCACTCTCCTCACCATTCATCTCTATCGTCCATTGCTTCTGGCAAGTCCTCTAGACTACCTTCTGTGTCCATACAGAGCTGTTATAGATATGTTCTAGTTGGCCACCCGACACCTGCTCATCCATATGAAGGGGTCCACAGGTGAACATTACTTATGAGTTCATCCTTACTTCTCCAGCTGTGTCTTGCTTGTTTTGTTTGTCTAATTTGGATGGTTTTAGTGATGGAAGGTAGGTGGCTGTACAGCCGCTGTTTTGTTGACTAGTTCAATATAGGTAATGGCCTAGTGGGTAGAGTGCTTGCCAAGGGCTCGGGAGACTGGGGTTCAAATCCAGGTCGAATCATACCAAAGACTACAAAAAAAGTTACTTGATACCTCCTTGCTTAACATTCAGCATTATAAGGTATGTATCAAGGGTAAAGTAGAGCAATCCAGTGAAAGAAGTAGTGCCCTCCTCTACACCTTTGTATAGTAGTAATTTACTAAACCTTGACTTTATATATATATATATATATATATATATATATATACAGACACACAGACACACACACTAAAAATGTGGTTTGTTCTTTTTATAAATAAAGAGAGCTCAATATTGGTAACAGAACAAATATCTGAGTTAGGACAGTATAGACAGGGTAAACAGCTCTTGGTGACGGTCCATTTCTTGCCTATGTGATCATTAGGCCAAGTGGTTCCCTCATATACTGTTGTGTTGTTATTTACTTGGCTGTATTGTATTAATTATGTGATTTATTAATTCATTTACACAAGGATTTTTAATCTAATATTTTCCCTTATCATTATCATTACTCTTTATCCATTTATTTACTTTTATTTATTCATTAATTAATCTTTTTAGACTTTGGGGTCATTAGATGATTTTCAGATGATTTGATAGGAATCTGTTTTCATACCTACATTTGGATATGAGTTCTGATCATTTATTTAGAAGTTTGTTTTATTCTGGGAAGGTGATTATAGATATTTTCTTCTATGCATGAATGTAATGATAACCCAACAAAACAGTCCGGCAAACTGACATTTTTATTAGAGCAATATACTTAAAAGGCTCTAACTTAGAGAATACAGCAGTTTCTAGCCCAATTTGCAAGTGATTGTTAGTGGGGTTAGCATTCACACTGATTTTCCAATCATTTAAATTTCTAGTATAAATGAGATAACAATGAAATGCTAATTAGAACCATTCATTCCTTCCTAAATAGATGCACCCATATTATTATAGACAGCTATTACTAGGGAGCCCAATAGGTTCATGGGTTGTCTAGTATTTTATAACCACTTAAGAAATACATTTTTGAGCTAGGAATGAATTTTGAAGCTGGTTTGAATTCAGAGATTTCCTTCTTCTCAACTGGTTGCCTAACCAAGGCTACAGAAACCAGTTTGACCTACTATTTACCTATAGCTAGAGTAAGAATAGATGAATTCATGTCTTTTCCAAGGGCATTATTGCAAAGTGAAATGCAACCAGACTTGTCCAGGATTTGAACTCTGCTTGCCAATTCCATTTCTTATTACAATGCCGTTATGCTAAGCCTGCTGATGTTTTAGCTATTGTACCCTCTACCCTCTTCAAATTTAGTAATGTCATCAGGTTTTGTAAGTGAATTCTTTATTCAATCCATAGGAGTAGATGATCTTTTTTCAAAGTATTTCTTGAAGATTAGAAATATTAGAGCCAGAAGGGGTCAATGAATTATGGATTTGTTAATTTCTATTCTGAACAAAAAAATCAAAATAGCTTTATCTTTATTTCATGAACAGTGGTTACTCCTTATCTGCAATTTCACTTTCTGCCATTTTATACAAAATCAACCTCAGAAATCAACAATTTATAAGTTTTACTTTATAATATTCCCAAAGCACAAAAATCATGAAGCTTGCAATTCAGATATGCCAAAGTGGAGTCATGAAGGGCTTCTTTTCGGTGAAAAGGTGAGAAAATGAAAGAAACAAATAAATAAATAAATAAAATAACCTCATTTGTTTAGGTTGCTAAGAGCATCAAAATTTCTAAAAATATTTTACCAATACATTTCATGAATAGATATAATACTAAACAGAAAAAAAATGTATCAAGACTTTTTATTTCTTGGGCTTAAATATCTATGATGTCAGCCACCCACACATCAATTATACAAATAGAGAAAAATGAGAATTTATTTATTTTGATATTAGTCTAAAATGTTAGATTTGCATGTAAGACATTTTTAGACTCTTAGGACTATTCTGTTAATACTGCTGCTTCTGTAACTATATATATATATATATATATATATATATATATATATATATTGCAACCAACATTGGTAGAAGGGTATAGTTCAAATTTATAGAATTGTTTGTTATAGGCCCAGCACACTTTTACTGCACACCACTCTTCAATGGAGCAATCTGTATCCATAACAACACACCTGGCTGAATCATTTTAGAAAGTACACTATTAGTGCTTATGTAGCCACAGTACAAATAAAAAGAATTAAACTATGCAGATAATCTTGCACTTCTTGTAAAAATGTGAATTCAGATAAAACAGAGTTCAAGTATTTTAATCAAGATTTTACCATCTCATCATTAAAGGGCAAGTCTCTGAAGTTAATAGATCAGTTCATATACCTTGTTAGTAATATCTCATCTACTAAAAGTGATGTCAACATGTGTATAGGTAAAGCATGGGCTGCTATTGACAGATTAATAACCATATGGAAATCTAATCTCCCGGATAAAATATAACAGAAGTTCTTCCAAGCAGTAATTATGTCAGTCCTATTTACCAACCCATCCGCTTGGGCAGGATATGACACAAGGTCAATTTTAATGGAGTTTAACAGGTTTGAATTCAGAGTTTTCCTTCTCCTAGACTAGTCGCCTCACCAAGGCTGAAGAACCTAGTCTGCCCTACTATTTACCCATAGCTGGAGGAAGAATAATTGGATTCATACCTCTCCCAAGGGTATTAGTGCTATGTGAAATGTAATCAGGCTCGTCCAGGATTTGAACTTGTGTCGTCGTGTCCATGGCTGCACCACTTGGACTCAAACGAAATGCATGGAGAAAAAAAACTAGATAGAAAGTACACAAGAATATTGCATGTTCTTTTGAAGAAATCTGGGAAGCAGTACTCAACAAAAAGCTGCAGTATGGTCACTTACATCCCATCTCACAAACTATCAAAGTAAGATAAACAAAACATGCTGGTTTGTATTTACCTAACTCTTCTGCCACAGGTAGGATTTGATACAAGGTCATGTTTTAAGCATGGTATAGCTGGTTTAAATTCAAAGTTTACCATCTTCTAGACCAGCTACTGTACTAAGGCTAAAGAGTCCAATCTTTCCTAATATTTATCCATAGTTAATTATTCCTAGAGCTCAAATATCAATTGCATCAGTCACCTACATTTCAGTTATACAAATCAAGAGACCACCCTGTCAGCAGGTCTTAAAATATGCTGACTGTATCCCCTGCAGAGAGATAATCCCCCCTCCCAATTTCAAAAAGGGGTGTCCAGGGTATGACACAAAATTGAACCTGGTAGTAAGGCTCAAATTCTTGAGCTCTGGTTAGTGTGGAGTACCCTTTCATTGCCATTAGTCCCTGGTCGACTCTGATTGCGAGGGGTATTACCTGTTAAGGTCCTATCAATGGGTCAAATAGTTCTGTTTGAAAATTATTTGTATTAGACAGGAGTACTTGATGCCATATAACCAAGTGTAAAAATATCTTAAGAAACTAAACTAAAATAGTAAAAATGAATGTACAATGTATACGATTCCTCATCTTCTAAGCATAAGATATCCCAGACAGATTGACAAGCCATTAAATCAATCAATCAACCAATAAATTGAAGAGAATAAATTTTTTGGGAAAAAAAAATATCATTTATAATAAAAAAAATTCCTAACAATATAAATTATAGCAACTGAAGACAAGGGGTAAATATTTTTTCTATCAAATAAAGAGTAAGTTAAGTTCTTACGTAAACAATAATCTTTCTGTCTATTATGAGAAAGAAAAAAATTATAATCTAAAAGCAATCATGAAAGAATGTTTCCAGACAAGAAATAGAATCCAAATTTGTATTTGCCTGGTTCTTAGAAAATAGGCCAATTGACTTTATCTAAATGTCTTAACAATACATTTAATATTCATATAGACAAAGATAAAAGTAAAATATAACATAAAAAAGGAGAAAATGGACATATGACGTAGACACAAGAGAGAAAGAAACAGAGATGATCAAAGTGGATGGTAATAAAAGATATTTGATAATGAAAAAACAAATTTGCAATAAGAACTATTATATGTAAAAAAAAAAAAAAAGTACTTATCAGGACAACAGAGAAATTCATAGTTTGATATATCTGCAGATTTTATATTTCATATTTTTTTTACAAACATTATGTTTAAAAATTTATCTTTAATAACTAAAATCCAAATTGTCATTGAAAATTCCATCTGAATTTCTGAGATAGGAATGATCATTACTATAAACTGATTTATTCAAACTGTTGTCTTCATCATGATAGTTATAATCACAATGTTTCAGTGAGTTCATGTATTTATTAACTCCTTTGCTACAGGCAGAATGTAACACAAGGTCAATCTTAAAGTGGAGAAAAGCTAGTTTAAATTACAGGTTTTCCTTATCCTTAACTGGTTGCCTAACCAAAGCTAAAGAACCCATTCTGCCCTACAATTTACCCCTAGCTGGAGTAGTAGAAAAGATGGATTCATACCATGCCCAAGGGCATTACTGTAAAAGGAAACACAAACAACCTCATCCAGGATTTGGATTTAAGTCACCAATTGCATTTCCTATGACAATAACCCTCGTCCTAAGTGTGCTAATTGTACCCACCAATTTTTTTCGAGTGCCTGTCAAATTCAATAATGTCATCAAATTTTCGAACTAAACTCTTTATTCAAATCTAATCCATAAAAATTGACAGTTCTCTTATGCAGTAGAAAGATCACAAGCATCAATGAAACAACTCCAATATAATTGAGAGTAAGATTTAACAAGGTGACTGAAAGAATCATTGCACAAGCTTAGCTCTGATAACTTCCTCAGTCTCCATGCCCTGGGTATGATAAGCAACATCTGATGGTAAAGCTCCAGTCTTGGAGTTTGGACAATATGGACTACCTCTTAATGTCCATTACACTCAGATCCACACTAACTGGAGTGGTAGTGCCTGTTGGGATCCCATTTATGGGTCAAATAGTGCTCTGAGTATGATATTAAACTGCATTTGATGTTTAGGCTTCAGTCTTAGAGTCAAGACAATGTGGAATACTTCTTAATTACAATCACTTTCAGGTCCACTCTGACACAGAGGTAGTACTTATTTGGATTCCATCTACTGGTCAAATAGAACAGTTCAATCTTTTACTCGGGTTCATTAACATTTCACAGAATAATAAGTATTAGAAAGCAATACCTGAAACCATTTAACTGTGTACAAATAAATGAGCTCTGGCTTGTTCAAAGATAATGATCCCTACAAACTATTCTCTTACATATCATATATATATATATATATATATATATATATATATATATGGATGCATAAACAGGATTTGGCTTTAAATAACGTACAAGGGTTGATATACAATAAAACACAACTAAACCCAAATTCAGTGGTCATAGACAATACAGATGCCTTTCATCAGAAAAAAAGCCATTATGTTTAAGGCCTGCTGACTATAAATCCTATCACTAGATCAGACAGGAGAATCCAATAGAATTAACAGAAGCAGCATCATGAAGATAAATGCCAGAATCTACATAAAATTTTCATTATATTTGTATGTGTGTATTACTGTAACCTAATAAAAACAGTACAACATAGGAAGATTTTTATCAAAATACTTAAAATGCTCCAACTTATAGAATAATAATAAAAGTAAGTAAAATAAAGTTGCCGACCGTAGTCGAGGGTGACCCGAAGGCTCCTTTTCGATAGCTACTACACCGAGGCGTAGGGGAGGGCGCTACTCCTTTCCCTGGATTTCTCCACTTTACCCTTGATCCTTACCTTATAATGCTGAGTGTTAAGCAAGGTATCATCAAGTACCATTTTTTGAGTCTTTGGTATGACTTGACGTGGGATTGAACCCAGGTCTCCCAGGCCATTGGCGAACACTCTAACCATTATGCCAATAGCTTAATTATCAAAGGAGTGATAATATTGTGCAGCCTGGTTTTATGCAAAACGTTTTTTTAATCATTCAAATTTTCAGTATAATGTAAATAACTATGAAATGCTAATTAGAGTCCTTCACTCCTTCCTAAATAAAAGCATCAAGATCATCATGGGCAGATGTTAACTATGAAATGCTAGGTAGAATCCTCTAATACTAGCTCAATAAAAGCATGAATATCATTATGGACTCACTGTGAAAATGGGAACCCAATAGGTATCAAAAGTCATTTAGTTATTATCTTCTTTACTCCAAGTGAGTTTTCAAATCAGTGTTAAATGGTGGTATTTCAATGGAGTTTGAGTGGCAGCAAGTCTACTCAGATCGCCAGGACTTTTCTAAATATCCTGGTCAATAGCAGTGCTGTGGTCTGGGTGGTTTGTATTCTTCTGATCTCTGGTTTATCAAATCTCTTTTCCAGGTTCTTGAGGAGTGTTCCAAAGGCCATGGCTGTGATTGGTACATCCATCACTTTCATGTTCCACAGATTTTTCAGTTCTTTGATAAGGTTCAGGTATTTGTCCAGTTTTTTCCTATAATAATTATTATTATTATTAATAATAATAATTCTGACAAGTATTTTTTTTTTCATCTTTTAAATTTTTTGTGTTTCAAGAAATCTATTTATCACAACTCACTTAATTGTCATTTTAACAATATTAAGGAACTGTTATATAGTCATCTACAGCATCATAACAACACACTAACAAAGACAGACGCAATGATAAGGATGCAGTAATAAAGACAGACACAGGAATAAACAACGCATGAAGGAAGACGCAGGAAGACTTCTTTACAAATATATTTACCTCTCACTTTATTGCAAGGGTTCGAAAAGGTTGTTCAAGGGTTGCATGTGAGAAGAAGCTGGAGACCGAACATAAACTGTAATATCTTGACCCCACTGTTATGACCGTCATGTGTCTTTCTTGTTCTCCTGATGCTGGGGTCCACTCCATCGGGGTTCCCGAGGGCCCCCTTGGTCGGGTGTGGCTTTCCCTACCACATCTGGTCTCTAGCTGTCTGGAATTCTACTGGCAACTGCCAACTGCTTCTTGGACTCGAACTCAACTGAGTTAAATAATAATTCAACGCCCACACGATCGCCCACTGGATCTTTGAAATCGAATGTTTAATCGTCATCAAGTGGAAATAACTGTCATGCAGTTCAGAGGTCACTCTCTTCCGGTGCATCAGTCTGTATTGGCACAGTGGGACCTTCACCTTATCCCATATTATAAGCCTTAATCCGCCCACGTGATCTCTTTCGATTACTGGCCATTGGAATGTGTCACTTCCTTCCGGTGCATCACCTTGGAATAACATTTTTTTTGGTCGGATCGAAGGTCAAAACATAACAGAACAGCAGAGATTAAAAAAGATAAGGATAAGCACTCAGTGAGATTCAAACTCATGTCCCTTTTTTCCTCTGAGAAGACTGGTTATATGCAGCAGCTGTTTTACCATGTAAGCTATGAGGACCATTGGTTTCCAGAAGCTCAAGGAATACCTATAGCTGATCTTTTACAAGTTCTTTCAATCTCTTGATATCATGTTTGTTGCTAATAATGTTAACAGCATTATTTCTAAGATGAAACAGTTTACCCTTATTGTTATGAATTCAGATAAGCTATAAAATGATAATCAGAATCCTTCACACCATCCTAAATTGAAGTATCAATGTCATAATGGACAACTGTTAGAGCAGGTTTGGCCAGGTATTTTGTCACATCAACCCTTGTGGGTTATTTGGTACTAAATCCTGTATATATATATATGTTTTGTAACTAACATATTTAAAATTAGCCAGAGCTCATTTGTTTGCATACAGTTAATGTTTCAAATATTGCTATCTAATCATTTGTTTGCACATAATTAAATGGATTCAGGTATTGCAAACACTAATAATTCTATTTTATATTGTTTTTTCTTATTGCTCACATTTAAATAGTTTCAAGTACAACTATTTAACATTACTAATTTACTAAGCTTTTTCCTTAAATGTGGCACATGGCTGCATGCATGAGGTACCCAATGAGACTCAAACTCACTCATGACAGTTTGCAAGTGTAGCTTGCACACCATTCCACCACCAGAGGTGCCCAACATCTATCTAACATTAGTAATTCTATTTATCAAGTATTCCTATCTAAAAGAAAAAAAACTTCCACGCGGCTCCATGGTTTCAAATAACAAATAATCCTAAGCAAAAGATTGAACAATTCTATTGGACCCATACATGAGACCCTAACAAGTACCATCACTCTTGATCAGAGTGGACCTGAGTGTAATGGCAATGAAGGGGCACTTCAAATTCCCCAAACTCTAAGACTAGAACTTCACTATCAGATGCAGTTTAATATCATACACAGGAAACCTAATGGTTTAAAGTATTACTACCTGACAGTAATAATTCTATTCAATATTATTTATTAGTTTGCACACAGCTAAATGGTTTCAAGTATTGCTATTTAGCCCAAATTATTGTACATAATAATAATCCTTTACTTGTAAAAAGTTTAGATGGTTTCAAGTATTGCCCTCTAAGCACAACTGACCCCCAGCCTCCACTTTCTAGCACTTTTAAGATACAGTTTGGACAATCACATAGGTACCAGGATAAGTCATGACCAGCTGACTGATCAGATCAGGCCTTTCTGATCACCTGTTCAGCCTTATAAGGGCCAAAGTGGAGTGTTGGAAGCCATGTAACTACTCATTTGCAGAGACAAGGACAGCTTAGCATGCCAGGATCCCATCCTCAAGCATTACAGGTGGTCTCATGGGAGACAATCTTACTCCTCTGCAGAGGTGCAGTTGGCAAATTCAACTGGCCCAACTGAAAGGGTGGGTTACAACAAGTAAATGGGTCATCAAGTAATTAACTAATATGAAATCCTAAAACTAGTGTCATCAAGCCTTTGTAGGGAAAAAATGAATTATTGTCTCACTTAGAGAATGAGTTTGACTATAAGGTGCCATGTTGACTATCATATGACAGTTTCAGGAAACCATTCTCATCCTTTTTTGCCTCTGTTCTTTGAACAGCAAAGATGTTGTCTCTTGTACAACCATGGAACAGTAGAGCTATGTAGCTATGGCCATTTTACTGTCCATTATAATCAAGTAAGTTTTTTTTCTCTTTTTTACTCCTTCCACATGTACTGCTGGTCCATAGTTCAATATGTACATATTTCTAGCTGTTGGGGCATTTTTGTGTATTATTTTGTATTATTTTCTACACTATATATATATATATATATATATATATATATATATTTATTAAATGCTTCTGTATATGTAAATGAGCTTGTCTTTTTTTGTGTATTCTTTTTAACACTACATATGTGTGTGTGTGTGTGTGTATATATCTATATATATATATATATACACACACACCCACACACACACACACACACACACACACACTAAATGTGTTCGTATACATAAATGTGCTCATCTTTCTTTACATATATTCAATGTTAGTATATCACAGATATTCTAATGCTAATATTGATCCTTGGTGACTCGGGACTCAACTAAATATCTTCTATACCTCCAAATCACCCCATACCTTTAGAATTATGCTTGCCCTTAACAATTAAAGGGAAAAATCTCACAGGTGATCAGTGGAGAAAAAAAATTAGGCTGTGATTACATAGTCTACTTGGTCCATTAAAACTAATTAAAATTTGGCAGATATGTAGTAAATTAGTGTTCCTCAACCTTTCCTTCCTCATGGCCTATTTTTGGTATTAAAAAAAAATTCAGGCCCACGTACAAACAAAGAGAAATTCCATGTAACAGGAAATACATTTTATTCACAAAGGCAAGTTGTAGAAAATATAAATCCTGACAAATGACTACGCCTGGTATCAATCAGTCAGCTTGTCAGGTTGAATTTCTAAACGTTTGTTTAATTTAAGGCATGAAACTCATCTCTTCAATTTGTAATAAATTATGTTTCTTTTTTATTTTGTTTGGTTAGGTCTTAGGGGTTATTTAATGCTAAACCTTTTTAATACATATATATTAAACATATGATTTCCAAACACATTTTGTAGATGACATTTTTAAATGAGCCTGAGCTCAATTTTTTTCACACAGTTAAATGGTTTAACTTATTTCTATCTAATATGAATACTTTTATTTACTATTAATCATTTGTTTGCACACAATTTAATGTTTTCAAGTATTGCTATGTATCAGTAACAATTCAATTAAACATCAGACATTTGTTTACACACAGTTGAATGATCAAATAGTTCTATTTCAAACAATTCAGTCTAGCATAACTCATTTGTTTGCACGCAGTTTAAATATCAAACAGTTCTATTTGACCAATAGATACCCTATCAGGTGCTACCACTCTGGGCCAAAGTAGATCTGGGAGCGATGGCAATGAAGGGGTACTCCGCATTGCCCAAAACTCCAGCATTACTGAAGCCTCACCATCAGATTGTTTAGTGTCATATCCAGGACACTTATTGGGGGAGTCTTACCCCTTTGCAGAGATGCAGTCAGTGTATTCTGCAGTCCTAGGCAATAGGGCCAGTTACTTTTGAAGTACATCATTTGCAGAAGAAAATCCTGTCTCAAACTACCAAGTAAGAATTAAACAACCTTTTCCTAAAGCAAGGAATTGAAGGGTTTTTCTTTCTGCAATCCATTTCCTTTCCATTCTCTTCAGGCCAATTTTTAAAATTTCTCAGCCCTACATTGAGAACTATTGCTGTAGATAAAATACAATCAGCAGAATTATATGTTTTTGATGATGCCTCAATATATGATTATAATTTTGTACCTCATATCATAAAAAACTAATAGAAGGGATCCCCAAGCATTCAAAGTGGAATGAGAGTCATCTACCCAGAGTGGATTGAATAAATGGTTCAGTTCAGAACTGAATATGTTACTGAATATAAAGGCTAAAGGGTGAAATAACAGAAACATTGTGCCTATAAGAACCAAGTTGAGGACACAAGTTTAAATAGATTGGATGTATAAGAACACTGTTTGAAATTATGGTTTCTGTTTGTAATTCTTCCTAAAGAAGAGTTTGATTTCATCTGTATTTTGTTTGATTCCTTTCACTTCAGTCAAATATTGTTGCTAGATCATTCTAAGATATTTCACACTACTTACACTTAATAGGTGTAATCTTATGGGAAAATATCAAAAAAGTTTAAGAACAGAAGTCATAATTTTTTCAGATATGATTGTATATTGAGTAATTTTACAATTTTGAACTCTTCATGTTGGACAAATAAATACATAAAAGTTGAAATTCTATGAATAAGAAGTAAATGTTACAAGGAGGTGACCGTGGTGTAATGGTTATTGTCGTAGGAAATGGACACGGCAACACGAGTTCAAATCCTGGACGAGACTGATTGCATTTCACATAGCACTAATACCCTTGGGAAAGGTATGAATCCAATTATTCTCCTTCCAGCTATGGGTAAATAGTAGGGCAGACTAGGTTCTTCAGCCTTGGTGAGGCGACTAGTCTAGGAGAAGGAAAACTCTGAATTCAAACCTGTTAAACTCCGCTTAAAATTTGAACTTGTGTCATATCCTGCCCGAGTGGAGGGTTTGGTAAATATGGTTACAATGAGTTCTGAAAATTTTTCAACTCAACCAAAAAATTAATCAAAGCTTTTTTTTGCACATGGTCCTATCAAATACAAATAATTTTTAAACAGATCTATTTGACCCATACATGGGACCCTAACAGGTACTTCCACTCAAGGTCTCAGTGAACCTGGGAGTATGAGCAATGAAGAGAACTTGTTTCACCATAAGATGCTTTTTTCTGTCAAATAAATCTGAAATTCTACGAATAAGAAATAAATGTCATAAGGAGTTCTGAAAAATTTTCGGCTTAACCAAAAAGTTAATAAGAGATTTTTTGGCACATGGTTCAATCAAATACAAATAATTTTTAAACAGATCTATTTGACCCATAGATGGGACCCTAACAAATACTAGCAGTCAGAGAGGACCTGGAAATAATGGCAATGAAAGGGTACTTCACATTACCCAGATCTTCAAAACTGGAGCCTGACCATCAAATGTAGTTTAGTATCATACCAGGATATCAATTTTTAGAGTGAAGTCTTAATCTTCTGCAAGGGATACACAAAGCATATTCTCAGCCCTACCAACAGGGCAACAAATAAAGATGAGACCAGGAGTCTAAACATCTCGCAGAATAGTTATAATCTCAGAATATCAAACAAGTAAAATAGTTGAAGAATACAATTAACAAAAATGCAATGACAAAATCAACACAAATGAAACTAGTAGTACAAATGATTTATAGGAGGTACCCATTGTTTTTGGTAGTATTGTGGTAGTTTGTGTGGTGACACAATGTATATTGCTTCACTCACTGTGTGATTTGAAAGCTATGCAGATGAACATGCAACATAGTCTAATTTAGGAACTTATGTTTTACATGTTCAAACTTGGCCATAACACCATGGAAAAAAAGCAAAAACATTTGTTGTGCATAATTGATTACAGTACAATAACCAGATAGCACAAGAAATTTCACTCAGGTTGTAAGGTTGAAATTTTACTCAGGTAAGCCTAAAACCATGAATTCTGAGGCCATGCTCCAATCTATAGACTTAAATCCAGCAAATAACACTAGGAGAGTATCAGGCAAGCTCGGCATCTCATAGTCTAGAGTGGTTCATCACCTTCACAACCTCATCCACAGCTGATGAATTGTGCCTCATGTTAACAAAATATTGCAAAACTTTGAACCCTGGTCTTCCGGACCATTGGCAAACACTTTACTCATTAAGCCAATGGCCTGGTTATACTGGGGTACAATCCCAGGTCGAGTCATACCAAAGACTCAAAAAATGATACTTGATGCCACCCTGCTTAGCACTCAGCACCATAAGGTGAGGATCAAGGATAAAGTGGAGCAAGCCAAGGAATGGAGTAGTGCCCTCCCCTACACCTCTGTGTAGTAGCTATTGAAAAGAGAACCTTCGGGTCACCCTTGACTACAGTCACCAACTAATCATGTAATCCATGTATAAAGACTGGATCTGACACTTACAAACAAAGGAAAAGAAATTCTACCAGATCCTAGACATGGCTGTACCAGTACACCTATGACAAAAATAAAAGAAAGTATCAATAAATGAAATAGAATACCAAAACCTTGCTCAGGAGCTGAGGAAATTTTGACACATTTAAGTTAGAATCATCATTATAATAAACCACTTGGAATCATGCCAAAATTCTAAGGCTAAGGTTGGAAGAATTTAAAGTATAACAAAGAATCAAGACTGTCATGACTATAAAGAATCTGAGGTTTGCATGAATATTGAGTAAGGTACTGGAGATTTTTTGTCATTCAGTCTCAAGAGACAACCATAAGACTGATGTTTGTCAATGAGGTACATACTACTCCCCTAGGAGGGAACTAAAATAATATCCAGGCAGGTGGAATTTAGAGGCAGTGAGCAAATTTGTATATCATCAGGGAAGAACATACTACACTGTCAAATTTAATCAAATTCAGGTTAACAGTGTGCATACATAGTCACTGATTAAACTAGTTATGACTATATTTTAACTTAGATCCATGCAGAAGGTAAAAGATACATCAGAAAAGGAAGATAAAAGACAGAAAAAAAGGAGGAAGATAAAGAAACAGAAGAGGAGGAAGATAAAAAGAAGCTAAGGCTTCAGTTTTGATTTCTTTGTTTAACGGTATATCAACATTCATGGATAATTTAATGCAGAAGCCATCCTAGTAGAAGAAGAGTCTTGGTACTATTTAACTCATAGCTGAGGAATAGAGAGTGTATACCTTCCCAAAGGGTATTTGTCTGAAAGTGAACGTAATAGTGTGACTAAGGTTTGAACTTGCGTACTAAGACAGAAGATAATGAGGAGGAGGAAGATAAAGAAGATACAGAGAGAGAGAGGAGGAAAATCAAAAAGATACAGAGAGAGAGAGGAGGAAAGATAAAAATATACAGAGAGAGAGAGGAGAAAGATCAAAAAGATACACAGAGAGAGAGGAGGAAGACTGAAAAGATAGAGAGAGAGAGAGAGAGAAAAGAGGAATATCAAAAAGATACAGAGAGAGAGGAAGAAGATTGAAAGGATAGAGAGAGAGAGAGAGAGAGAGAGAGAAAAGAGGAAGATCAAAAAGATACAGAGAGAGAGGAAGAAGATTGAAAAGATAGAGAGAGAGAGGAAGGAGATCAAAAAGATAGAGGATGAAGATTTAAAAGACAGAGAGAGAGAGAGAGGGAGAAGATCAAAAAGATATAAAGAGAGAGGAGGAAGGTTGAAAAGATAGAGAGAGGATGAGGATTGAAGAGAGAGAGAGAGGAGAAATATTGAAAAGACAGAGAGAGTAAGAAAAGTAAAAAATAATAATGGTTCATTACAGAACACCAAACTTCAAATCCAAGAGTTAACTCTTCTCAGTGCAAAAAAAAAGATTCAGTAAATCAGAACTCTATGCGATGATGTGTCAACAAAAAATTGTGTTGAAAAATCCTGACACTTAATTGGTCCAAATTATTGTATATTAGACAAAAGAGTGTAAAAATACTTGCACTAAAAACCAAGGTGAGGTTGTTGGTCCCCAAAAAATAAAATCAAAAACTGTAAAGATTTATGTTTTTATGATAATGCAACCTCCATCACTTATTGAAATTGACAGTATACATATATATATATATATATATATATTCTAAATTGTTTTTTGATAGTTTATTCAGTTTCTTGCTTTCAATGAAGACACAAAAACTTTAGTACTCATCTCAGGAAAATTGATTGTGCCTTCACCATGCTTTGCTAGTATCTTATCTTTCAACCTCCAGTCAGATCTTTTTCTGCTATGCTTGTTCTTTCTTGGGCACCAAACTACTTACCTTTCACACATATCTGTTATCTTCTTTTCTAGCTCTATGTTCAGCTCACTTCCATTTTTGTTGTTTTGATAACTTCTATATGTCACTTAACTTCAGTTTCCTCTCTAATCCCCATTAATCTCTTTTTATATCTTATTCCTTGCATTGCTATTTCCATTAATCTCTTTGTGACTGAGTTTCTCTTCTAGTGATTTACTTGATTTCTATGTTTCACAACTATACATCACAGCTGGTATTATACAACAATCTCTTTTTATTTCTTAGTGTTATTCTTAGCATTGCCCTTTCCATTAATCTCTGTATGACTCAGAATTTCTTTTCTAGTAAGTTTGTTTATTTGCACATTGATATGTTATAGCTGGAATCATCATCATCATCAACAACACCAGCAACTATTTGAGTGCATTACTGGAAAAAAAAAGTATTTCCTTATCTTTTCTAAGATGACTTCAATTAAGCAAAATTCTTCCATGTCAAACTAGCAAACCCCACCATCTCATTTCTCCATATTCAATTATATGACTATATTAATTCTCACATTTCATGTATATCAAAAAGAAGTTAAAAAATGAAAAAGATAGTAAAAACCTAATCAGTAAAACAGGAATTGACTTGGTTTCTCACACCAAGTTTTAAAACTAATAAACTGTAATGTATTTAAATTAAAACATAAATAACAGGCACATGCTGTGAATAATTACTCAGGGTAACCAATTGGTCAACCTTAATCAAAAGTGAAAATAGACTTCTGCTGTCTTTATCATCTATTATCAAATGTTGCTTAGAGGGATTTTCATATTATTTGGACTCAAAATTGTTATTCATCTTAAATATAGTGAGATTGAAAGAGGCACCAGAAAATTGTGTCTGTTTAAGATGAAAATAATAACCATTTGTTGAATTATATATAACATTTAGTTCATTAAGTCATAGATCTACAATGAATTCAGAATCTTTTAATTTTTCTATTTAATAATTAGCCTTTTATTTGATGTAGCCACATTCACTTTACCTACCTAATGGCAAATCGTTGATCTACTCTCTGTATTTTAAATCATCTCAACTGAATGATAGATTTGTATTGTAGAGATGATGGTTTCTGTTACTTTAACTATAAAATGATTCTTAAAAATCTTCTCAATTATAGAAGATAATATTCTTTTTTGGTAAGTATAGATCTTTAGAACTGTGAATGGTTAAGTTAATTTATAGATTTTCCAATAAACTCTGGAATGCAGTTTAGTGTCATACTCAAGACATAAAAATGTGGCTTAGAAGCAGCATACCCAACATATGGACTAGACATTGTCACATATATTATATATACTGAGATTGAAAGACCAAGTAGAATTCTGCCTTTTAAGATAAGTATAATAAACATTTACTGGATTATACATTGAATGTAGTGCACTGAGAAATTTATGATGAATCTTTTAATCTTTCTGTTTCATAATTAACATTTATAATTTTAATCAGAGTAGGCACTGCCTACCTTGCCTACCCAGACATTTCTCAGGTAAATAGAGAAACAAATGAAAAACCAATAAATAATAACATTTATTTTCCTTCTAATCATGACTTCATGCAATCAATGTTTATGTCTTCATTTTACTATACAGACAACCTTTGCCTAAAGTGTTCAAATGAGCTGGTATCGTTAATTAATTATTTGGATTAATATCCTCACTTTTGTTGATTTGATAATTTTGGTTTGCATTATTCAAACTTTCTCAGATTCACACGGCATCTAATAATCTTTAGAAAGAAAGAGACAAATCAGTTGGATAGGTGAAGAGCTGAAAGTTATTAAATAAATGGAACATTACCATATGTGACATTTATGCAACAAGATATTTTCTGTTCCAACAATTTTTTTTTGTGACTGAGTCACTTACACATATGAAGATATATTTTTTTTAAGTTTAGAAGCATTTTCATTATTACAGCTTTATTACTAGTTTATTTTCACAATCTTATTATTGCTGCTTTTTTTGATGAAGCATTTTACTAGAGTGAGTCAAAACCTTTGCAATATTTGGCTATATGCTTGTTTGCAGCATATATATCTCATATATATCATGTGATCAAAGCAGTTCCAGTTATAGAAAGTATCTACTATGGTTATTAGTATACTGGTAATTGGTGTGCTGACATATATGTGCATTGCTTCACACACTGTGTGATTTGAAAATCACACAGATGAATGTGGAACATAGCCTAATTTAGGAACTTATGCTTTACAAGTTCAAACTGGGCTATATTGCTTTGGAAGCAAGCAGAAACATTTATTGTGTTAAAGGTGAAGGTGTAGTTGATCACAGTAAAGTAATCAGATGGTTCAAGAAATTTTGCTCAGGTTGCAAGAAACTTAACAATCAGGCAAGGTCAGTTAGGTCTAAAACCATGGATTCTGAGGTCATGCTCCAAGCCATAGACTTAAATCTACCAAGAATATCAGGCAACTTGACAATCAGACAAGGTCAAGTAGGTCAAAAACCATGGATTCTGAGGTCATGCTCCAAGCCATAGACTTAAATCTAACAAGAATATCAAGTAACCTCGGCATCTAACAGTCCGATGTGGTTCATAACCTTCACAAGCTCGGCAAAAGTATCCAGAACTGCCAAACTGGAACTCATATAACTATAATATGGCAAAACTTTTGACTCACCCAAAAAACAATTATTATCTTATTTCTTCTTTTACTACATTATTGTTGCTTTTTCAAATTAAGCATTTTTAATATTATCATTTTAGTACTAGTTTGATTTAGTTATTTAACAAGATCAGTGAAATTCAAGCTGTATTGAATTTTATATAAGCAAGGTAACAAATAGAAAGATTGTAAAAAAACAACAAATTCAATTGTTATATAACAGAAATCTACAATAACAGACCTAAATGGTCCCATTCTATAAAACATTGAATAAATAATTTAAGTGTGGAACTTAAATGTGGCAGACAAGAAGAATAAAATATTATAAAGAACTTTTATGTAAAGAGAGAAAACTATTATAATAGCAAAAACAAAAATAAAGGAAAAAAAATCTTGGGATATAGAAGTGCAAACACATTCCCATTTAATGTTACTGCCATACCTTAAAAGACAAAAAACAACAACAAACATTGAACACAACAAACATGGCCTTCCCAACTGGATGTCAGCACTATTAGTGATCTTTTCAAAAAGTGTTTCTGCTTATCCATTGATATGCACTGTGATTTTTGAACATTTTTTTTTCTAAGGTTTCCCACATTTTGGGTGGGGCAATAATGTCTCTACAAGCAAAGCAATGATTGTCTGCCCTTTGTTTATCAGTACATTTACTCTTGCATCACTGTACATAATTCTTAATGTATAAAGGAATAAATAGATCTTTACATCACATACAATACTGAACAATAATTTCTGTATTTAAAGAAGAATTATGTAAAAACTTAAAACACTTTCTGTTGTAGAAAAAAGTTGAATATTTGAAATTATTAAAACTATAAATAAGTTCTTATTTTATATATATATACATATTATTTTGCTGAAAAAAAGATGTTTACATAAATTATCATCTGTAGATAATTGATTGGTTAGTTTAATGGTAATGTTAACCTTTAGGTTTTTTTATGCTAAAGTCAGTTAAACTATTAAGGTCTCCACTTCTACGAAGGTTATTTGATAAATAAGAATTTTTACAAAAAAAGCAAAATAATTTTTTTCTCCAAAAATGTAAACTCTGCATTGTTTGGAATTGGTTAATAGCAAAAATTATTCTAATCCCACAAAAATATTTGTTTTGAGGCTATTCAAAATGGCAGCAAATCAAACAGAGTGCTCCAGACTTGAACTGAAGTGTCATTAAAATTTGACAGTTGAGAAGTGAAAACCATGCAAAATTAACTGAAGAATGTATGATGCATATAGAAAACCATGTTTTAATCAAAAAGTGTTTACAAAGGACTAAACATGAGTTTGCTACTATGAGCCTAGTCAAAAAGATAGCATATGGAGTGTAAACAAACTGACTCGCATATAAAGAAAAAATTCCAGATACAGCTGTGTGTAAAGAAGGTCATGCTGACAGTCTTCTGGGATATGAAAAACATCCATCGTTACTGATTTTCTTTAAAAAGGTGCAACAGTAAACAATACTTCCAACTGCCCACTCCTAAGGCAAAATTCACTTTATTTATTGAATGACCATTGTATATGGTATTAAAATGTATCTTCATGATCCTTCAACAAAGTGAAGACTTCATTATCTCAAACAAATTTATTTGACCAATATATGAGGCCCTAACAAATACTACCACTCCGAGTGGACCTGGGAGTAATGGTAATGAACAGCTGACTCAACACTTCCAAAAGGTCCAGAACTGGATTTTCACTAGCAGATTTAGTTTCATCTGCAGGACATTTCATTTAGGGACACTTAGTTCTCAGCAAGGGGTCCAAGAGACATATTCTTAGTTATTCTGACCGGGAAGTTAAAGTATTATATAAATCTAATTAATTCAATGAAATAGTTTTTTGATATATTTACATGTATGCTTAGCAGTTCAAAAGGTGTTTTAGTCAAGTCTCCAATCACCAAGGACCAGTACTAACATTAGTATATCCATGAAACACTAACACATCAGAAGAAAAGACCAAGTGAACTCATTTACACAGAGAATAACATTTAATATAAATATATACAATATTCATACAAATAGTATTAAAACAAAGAATACATAAACTTGTCCCATAGAAGAATTATACACATATTGTTCAGTGAACAAGCAGTATGTAGAAGAGGTACAAAATAGCAAAAGGTTTACTTGATAAGAGCAGCTATGTGACTTTATTATTCCCTGAGAGAGGTTAGAAACAATTTGTACTATTCAGAGGCAAAATAATGATTGCTCAATTGATTTTAATGGCATGTAAAGGTGTCTAGGGTTATTTTATACTTAGAACTCAGGCAATTGCATTCATTATACATTCATATTTACATTTTTGTACCATTTCTTAGGAATTTTTTGCACATGGTGCAACTGAATATGAGTAATATTGAAACAGGTACTACCACTGGATCAGAATGAACCCAGTAATAATGCTAATTATGGAGAAGTCTACACCACACAAAACTCCAGAACTGTAGTCATCTCATTGGATGCATTTTAATATCATACCGAGGACAGCCTTTTTTGGGTCTTACTCCTCTGCAGGGGATACTGTCAGAATCTTCTAAGCCTAATCAATAGGGCAAAGAAACAAAAAGGTCGAAAATGGGTTTCTCTAGCTGTCATGTAACAGCCAATGTGGCCCCTATTAGACATACTAATTACCTAAGGGAGATAATCATCAATTGTATCCTTACATATTGATTCATAGTTCAGATATGAGAAAGAGGAAAATAAACTAATTCTTAAATTTTCAATGAAAATTTTATCATCCAGCAAAAAAACAAAACAAGAAACAGAAAAACAAACAAATAAAGAAATAAAACAAAGCAAAAACTTAAACATTTTTTTATATCATGAAGAATGAATTAAATATCACTGATGGCTACCAAAACAGTTTAAAGTTCAATTAAAAATATATAGGTGGAAAGATGATTTGATAACAAAAGGAAAGCAAATATAAACTCTGACAGATGACAGATTATTAGAGGCAAATCCTCTTTCATTCTTGGTTTATACTTTGCTTAACTGACAAAAGTAAAAGAGAAAAAAAATCAAAAGATTTCACCAGAGAAATTTCAATTAAAAAGAAAAATTAATCTTTTGAAAACTGTAAACATTTAAGAAACATTTTTAAAAGCAAAATAATATTTACTAAAACTAAAGTGATCTAACATAGTCATTTTCCACTTTCAATTGAAGAGTTCTTAATCTCACCAAAAAGGCCATAAACTTGAGCTTTGAAACATACATACTACCTCATAAAGGTACTCATGATGTAATGATTATTGTTGTAGGAAATGAACCCAGTGAACTGAGTTCAAATCCTGATTGAGGCTGTTTGCATTTCACATAGCATTAATACTGTTGGGAAAAGTATACATCCTGCTATTTTCCTTCCAGCTATGGGCAAATAGTAAGGCAGACTGACTTTTTAATCTTGGTATAGCAAACAGTCTAGGAAAACTCTGAATTCAAACCTGTTAAACACTGCCTAAAAGAATTGACCTTCTGTTACATACTCCTCATGCAAAAGCGGTTAGTGAAAATATATGTACTATTCCATACTCATTCTATTTTTGTTTGGCTGAAGTGAATGATTACATAAAAATCTGATCTCTCTGATAAAATAAAATGGGAATTCTTCTAAGCGGTAGCCATGTCAGTACTACTATATGGTTGCACTACTTGAATTCTAATGAACAAAGTCAGAGAGGCACTACACAGGGATGCTGGACTCTGTTTTGAACAAATCCAGGAAGCAGCACCTACCAAAAACAACAGCTATACAGCCACTTACTTCCAATCTCACAAAGCATCAAAGTAAAATGATTAAGATATGCTGAGCACTGCTGGAGAAGTAAGGATGAACTTATAAGCAATGATCTCAAATTGATTCCTCTACATGAATGCACCAATGTTGACTGACCAGCAAAAACACCAAGTCTGTTCAGACACTGGATGCCGTCTAGAGGACTTACCAAGGGCTCTGGCCAATATGGATGGATGGATGGTGAAGGAAAGTCAAGGAAATCATGCTGTCAACATGCCTAGAGGATGATAATGATGTTGAAAACTTTTCAGCAATTCCTGATATATTCATAATCAAGTAACAAGACCTTTCAATCAAAATTTTATCAGTTATAAAAATTGACAAATTAGTTCCTCTATTTTTTGCAGATGTCACTATTCAACCCTAACAATACTGAATTCCATATGCCCATGGGCCCTCTACCTTGGGCTTCTAGTTGGAAAATAGTTGAAAATGAAAAATTATATTTTATAGGCAATAGCTCTGTAGAAAGGTTCCCTGGTTACTCATGTATATGTACTTTAATGGTTTCTCAGGTTAAAATTAAGACTAATTTCTAAGAAAAAAAAATCAACCTTGTTGATTCAGTTTAAATAAACAAATAATTAAAATTCAAATTGGATAATCTGGAGATATTAGAGAAACAAAAAAAAAGTGTTTTGCATATACATATCGTGTATATATGTGAAAAGATTAGTGGAAAAGTGGATAAACCAAAACACTGACAATGAATTCAAAAATGATATTTCGTCTTTATTTCAAAAAGACTTTGAAATATGATATCCATTATCTGTGTTCCAATTTATCCACTTTTCCACTTATTTTTTTCACATCTTGTCAAATCTGTCAAATCTACGATTTATATATATATATAAATATATATAACCAGCCGATTGGTATAATGGTTAGAGTGTTCACCAATGGTCTGGGAGATGAGGATTCAATCCCAGGTTGAATCATATAAAAACTCAAAAACATAGTACCTCCTTGCTTAAAAATCAACATAAGGTATGGATCAAGGATAAGAGGAGCAATTCAAGGAAAGGAGTATTGCCTTTCACAATATATCAGTGTAGATATTGAAAAGGGAGCCTTTGGATCACACTCAACTACAGCCAGCCAACCTATATATATGAAATCAGCAATTGAGTGCATACCAACCAAACCAAGAGCCAAATGTAGAGTTCCATAGGAGCCAATAGCAGTCAGGATAAAATGAGATAAGAAAAAATTATCCTTACTTAATAAAAGAAAACTGACAAATGCTAATGCGCAGAAACACCCAGAGAGAATTAACACATACCAAAAAGAATAACTAGAATATGTTCAAGGCCAAATCAATAAAATAAAACATTTGGTAGAAGATAGACAATTACAATTAGCATGGTAGACAGTAAATGGAGTAAGCAGATACAAAAGTACCTTGAGAGCAAAACTATACAGGGCATTGCTGGAGAAGTAAGGACAAACTCATAAGCGACATTCTCTTATGAACTCCTACATATAGACATACAGTATTAGCCAACCAAAAAGAATTTATATACATCAGTACTGTGTGAACACTGGATGCAGTCTATCAGACCTGCCAGAAGTAATAGTTGATAGGGATGGTGAGAGAGAGTTAGGGAACTCCATGCTATCAGCATGACTTGATAATGATGATATATATATATATATATACACAGTGTAACCCGGATATAAGAGAGTTGTCGGGACCGTAGAAGTATCTTATATCTGAGTTTCTATTATATCCGGTTTTGGTCTATTTTGTTTAGGTAATACAGGCTCTAATTTGGTACCAGAGAAAAACTCTCTTATATCCGGATTTCTCTTATATCTGAGTTACACTGTATGCATACATGCACAGAAAACAGATTTATACAAACAAAATTGATATTATTAGGAATCATTTATTAACAAACTCTTAAGTATTAAAACTTAGACATTAAAATAAAATTAAAACACTTCTATAACCAAAAATGAAATTCTGCAAATATATATAATGGTGTATTTTTTGTTGAAGACTGGTACATATTCATATTTTTGGTTAAAGAGTTTCATTGCTGTAGAGTTTGGTAATAAATAATACTGAATATTATATATATATATATATATATATATATATATATATATATATATATAAGAGGTGTACTTATTTTTGGACAGGTACATATTCATATTTCTGGTTACAGAGTTTCACTGCTTATAGTATATATATAAGCAGTGTACTTAATTTGGACTGGTATATATTCATATTTTTGGTTACAGAGAGTTTGGTAATAAATAATACCTTATATATATATATATATATATATATATATATATATATATATATATATATATATATATAAAAAGATATACTTATTTTTGGATTGGTATATATTAACATTTTTGGTTACAGAAGTTCAGTGCAGTAGAATTTGGTAACAAATCACACCTAATAATACCTATTTACTGTATGATATTTCAGTAAAAATAATAAAATCCTGCTATCTTTGGTTTAGAAGAAAATTTGGCTTTTATAAAAAAAAATTATTATGGAGGTACTTATATATATGTATATTGGTAGTCGTTTTAGGCTACCAATCTTATTGTAGAATTGGAATGTGCATTTTTGTGATGGTGAAATTTGAAATGGTTCTGTTCTAGGAGAAAGTCAATAATCTTAGCAGATTCAATTCAGAAAATCAAGTATATGCAAGAAAAGTGGTCTATTATTTTGAAAAATTATAGTCTTATCAATTGTAAAAGTATTGATTCTCTCCTCCCACCATCAGTAACCTCAACAAAACTATCAATTCATCATGATATATTTTTAGGGCATTTTGCTCCAATAGCCATGTTACACAAATCACCAAATAACTCTTCTAGTAATTGTCTTAAGTTATTTGAAATGGTGTTCCTTTTCACTAAGTTATAGCAATTCGTCTACACTTCTAATTGAGCCATGTTGTTTTAGGAGATGTGTGCTGAATTTCTAAATGTCTTCTTTTTGAAAAATAGAGACTGAATATCAAGTTGAAAATCTTTTCTTGATTTTTTTTCTTTTTTTTTTTTTTTTAATAAAAATGCTGGAAACCTTTATTCATACCTAACATATAGTGTTTTACATTCAGCAAAATGGTTTGACATTTTGAGATTTAAATACATATCTCTCATATTCAGCAATATGAAGCAACTAAATGAAACAGTACACACTCAACCCTGTTGCTGAAGTACATACTGTAATTGTTCAGCAAATTCAGAAACTCATTGAGTTCAGTTCTCACTGGGTGCCCTATACTTCTGGAGCAAAACTAAGCTAAGCTTAGTAAATGACAACTGTTATGGTGTTATTATTAGGTATTATTTACCACCAAACTCTACAACATTGAAATTCTGATTGGTTGGTTGTTTAGTTCATGTTTTATGGCATATCAACCCTTGTGGGTTATTTAATGCCAAATCCTGTTTTTATGGTATGTATATGATTTGTTTGGTTATTGTTTAATGGCACATCAATTCACTGAAATTCAAAACCAAAAAATATGAATATGCAGCAATTTAAAGATAAGTATACTATTATATATATATATTTATACAATTTTATTTTTGACAATAGAATTTTCAATGCTGTTGAGTCAGTATTCTTTAATATGAATCCCACTTACCAAGTGGATGGACAAATGGATGGGGTGAAAGAAAAGATAGTACTCATGTTACCCTTTCCAAGTGCTCATTGTCTCTAAGGAACATGGGTAGGACTATACAATCTTTTTTGACCTCACATTGTCTCTTCAACATTCCAAATAAATCAAGAGTTCTTAACTACAAGTATCAAAGTCTTGATAATTGTTACTAAGCTAATCAAGTAGGCTATTGTTACAGAGTTCATTTCTCACTGGGTGCCCTATACTTTCAGCTTTGTGCCTAAATAAGCTAAGCTTAGTAGATGACAAGTTTTAGATGTCTCATGGTTTAATGATTAGCAAGTAAGACTAACAGACTATTGTTAATAAGTTTGAATTTCTATGGGTGCCCCATACTTCTGACTTTGTATTAAACTAAGATTAGTAAATGACTACTTTGGTTTGGTTTAACAATTTAGTTTAATGGCATCTCAACCTTTTTATTTTGGTTGAAGCTTTGGGGTTATCTGTAGAGATTTTTTGTGTAGTAGTATGTGTGTTTGTTGTAAGTTATTTTTATTTAGTTTGTAGTTCTGTTTGATATATTTCAGCTGAGTGTTGAATTTTTTAGCCGTTCCGAAAACTTTGACCAATCATTTGTCTCAAATTAGATTGGTTTCTCAATGAGAGCTTTGTGATTGTCTGGTTGCTTGTTACTGATTGAGTTCACCCTTTGTACTACAGTGGTGTAAGTATTCACTTTCATGCAGGACATCACTATTTTCCTTGCTTCAAAAAATTATGTTCCTTTTATATTTGATTTCCATTATTTCCCTCTTTCTCTCTTTTGTATTTGTCACAAGATTGTAAAAATGTAGGATAATTTTCTTGGTAGCTTGGGCATTTGGTTTTGTTGGAACAATCTTCTTCCATGTGGTCTGAGTCTCTTTGGCCACATCTTTCACATGTCAGACATCCTCAGGAGCTCTCCTAGTGGTGTCCATATCTATGACATTTAAAACACCTCAAGAGTGCAGGGATGTACTGTTATACCCTTTCAAAGTAGTATCCAATTTTCACTTCTTTACAAATTATTGATTTATTAAATGTATGTATGTATGTACGTATGTATTTGTATTTCTTCACACTCCCTTTCTAATGGCTATTCTTTCTTTTCTTAAGGTTTTTATTTCCTCTGGTGTAACTAAGGAGAACTCTCTGCTTCTTATAACTCCTTTCGAGGGATTTAGTCTATCATGTGGGTAAACCTTGCACTTCAAATAGTGGAAAGTTGTCATTTCAATTAAGTTTTCAGCATGTTTTTTGTTGTTGGCTTCAATGAGTAAATTGCTGCTTCTTATCTTTTTCACAGTTCAATAGTTCACACTGATGGAGATAATTTTTTTTCTATCAAGAATAGGGAAAATTTAGCTAAACAAGTTTCTTCCAATGATTTTAGTGCAATAAATCTTGGGAATTCTGTTGCTTCATTTTCTGAAAAAGATTCAGAGAGATTCCATTTTGGTTTTTTGTTTATATTTTCCATATATATTGTTCATTTTTTTAGTTGCCACTGCCCACCATGAAGCCCTAATTTTGTGGGAAATGTACCAAGGAGGAAACCTATTCACTTTGGTTGAGATAAAGATACATCAGCCAGTATAGTCATGTTGGGAGGGAGATTTTAAAACCTAGTGCCTTAAAGCTAAACTGGTCAAACTGACCCTCAGCCATTGCCTTCAAGCATCTTTTAGATAAAATCCAACGAAGCGCTTGTTTGCCACAAAAGCAATTTAAAGAATATGATCCAGACAATCTAGTTTCTAGGGTTTCATATGACTAGTCAACTGATCAGATCAACCCTCTCTGACTGCTTGCCTAACCCACTAAGGGCCAAAGTGGAGTGTTGAAAATTACTTGACCACTTTTATTGCCTAGTATAAAACAGGATCCCATCCTCAGGCATAATGGGTTGGTATCTGTGGCAGACAGGAGGGTTCATGGGAGAATGGGTGATCTTAAACTTTTAAAGAGGTGTAGTCAAGTGTATACTATGGCTCCAGCTGGCTGGGTAAATTATTTTTGAGTGTATCATAGTGCAATGGTTAACAAGCTAGACTACTATGAGTTTGAATCTCACTGGGTGCCCCATACTTCTAGCTTTCTGCAAAACAAAGCTAAGCTTAGTAAATAACTACTTTTGGGTATCTTGAGGTTTAATGGTTAGCAAGCCATTTTTAGTGAGTTTGAATCTCATTGGGTACCCCATTCTTTTGTGTAAAACTAAGCAAAACTAAATAAATGACTATAAAAGTAGCTATTATAATTTTTCTTCCTCTTACTATGAAGATAGTGGTAGCAACATAACAGTTCACAACACAGGGAAAGGAATTGTAGAACTGAATTCAAACTCAAGCTGGAACACAGCACTAATATCTTTAAGGAGGTATGAATCCATTGCTTCCTTTTTCTGAGCTTTGGGTAAATAGCAAGGCAGTTAAAACCATTTAGCATTGTGAAGCAATCTATCTTCAGTGTCAGGCTAGCATTCTCATTTTATAAAATTCATAATTCCAATAAACAATGATTAGAGCTCCATAGATTATTTAAGAAATAGAGATAAAAATCATTGCTTCAAATTTTCATGCATTACTGGATGTAATTTTGCTTCATTTTTGTAACCATTAAAATGAGAAATCATCGGACTTTACAAAAATGTTATATTATTATGTGGGTACATTAGCATGAAATTCTATTTTATTACAATTGAAAGATGATAAAATTTTAAAACTTCTTTTAATGATGATGATGATGATGGTAATAACAGTAATAAACTATCCTAGAAAATGTGATGCATAAAATTCTTTGAGATTTTGAGATACAAGTAAATCACTAAATTATGGCCATAAAACCAGACCCAGGGTTAATTAACATGAAAAGAACTCGCCATCAAGTGGATTTTGCTATTCCAGCAGACTATAGGGTAAAAATAAAAGAAACCCAAAAGTTGGTAAAATACTTGCTCTTTGCTAGAGAGAAGAAAAAAACTGTGGAACATGGAGATCACACTGATAGCAGTCATAGTTAGACCACTTGCAATGGCCCCTAAAAATCTGAAAAAGAGAGTTGGGAAACCAGAGATCAGAAGAATCGAGACCATACAGGTCATGGCACAGCTAAAATCAGCTTGAGTATTTAGAAGAGTCCTAAAGATGTGAGGACACTTGTTGTCACTTTGACTTCAGTGGAAAACAACCAGTTAGAGCAGGTGTGAAAAATTCACAAGGGGTAAAATAAAAATACATACTCAGTTATTGTCATTAGAAGAGGAATCAGTAACCTGATTTCAAATCTTGGATGAGACTGTTTGTGTTTCACTTTGCACAAATGTCTTTGGGAAAGGCATGAATCCATCTGTTCTCCAAGATATCTATATGCAAATAGTAGGGAAGATTGGGCTCTTTTGCCTTGGTAAGGGTAAAGAGCCCAGTTTAAGAAAAGGCAAGCTGAATTAAAAACAGCTATATTACACTTAATCAAATTGATCTTGTGTCACATTCTGTCCATGGCAAAGGGGTTGGGTAAATACATATACATTTATATACATAGATATCAAAACAGTTTTCATAATTTTTTCAGTATACACATCAATTCCAGAATTTCCTTTTTCATGGCAAGCAGACATTTTTGTATTAACTAATACAAAAAAAAATGTATGTAACTAGTATTTCAATAAATATATATTAATTCTTACATACTTGATATGTACAATGGCCAGACTGAACTTTTTAACCTTGGTACAGCAACCAGTCTAGAAGAAGGAAGACTGAATTCAAAACCAATGGTACACCAATGAAAAACTGACCTTGGATTGATACATACTCCATATGTACTGATTTTTGATATTTTAAGTCATTATTATTCAATGAATTTTTTATTAATTGATGTTTTCAAACCAACACTTGAACCAGTCCATTCTTCAATCATCTTGAGAGGAACAATCCAGTAATGAGTTTTGCTTTTTGGCTCATAATTTAATTTTCTACAGTTGGTTTTGAAGTATTGCTATATTATTATTTTTCATACATCATTCCATTTTGTTGAATACAGACTTCCATATTCCACTTATTTTCCATGCTGTGTCCTGGGTATGACACTAAACTCTATCAGATGGTCAGGCTACAGTTCTGGAGGTATGAAATGTGCTGGGTACTCTTTTATTATGTTACTTCCAAACTCAGAATGCTAGCATTTGCTTGGATCCCATCTATGAGTCAAATAGATCTATTCAAAAATTATTTGCATTTGATGGGACCATGTGCAAAAAAATATCTTATTATCTTTTTGGTTTAGCTGAAAATTTTTCAGAATCCCTCTTAACATTTTTTTCTAATTCATAGAATTTCAGTTTTTATTTGACAGTAAATAGCATCTTATGGTGAGACAAGTACTCTTCATTGCCATTACTCCCAGGTTCACTGAGTAGAAGTACTTGTTAGGGTCCCATGTATGGGTCAAATAGATCTGTTTAAAATTTATTCATATTCAATTAGTCTGTGCAAAAAAACATCTTAAGAAATAACAACACAATGTAAATATGAATATGATCCCCAGGCTTCTAGGCATGAAATAACCTTAGACAGGTTGATATGCCATTAAAATCGATCAATCACACCACTATTTCTGTGCTAGGTCTACTTGTGGTGCTTCTTGCCAGTTATATGCTAATAGCCTTTAGTTTCCATATTTCTTCTTAGCAAAGCTTTGTGTGTGCCACAGTAACTTCACTTTAAAAAGAAGTCTTTTTTTCCCCTTTCTTTTGCCAACAAAAACTACTTTATAAACAAAAGCAATAAAATGGATAAGATTTTTTCCTCTGGTTATCACATTAATCGAAGGAAGGTCATAGAATGAACCATTATAGGGGCAAAAAAATTAAAATAAAGTTGAAGCTAACAAAATAGAAAAGAAAAAAGATGCATTATTATTATTATTATTATAATCATCATCATCATCATCATCATCATTTTCTGTGCTTTGATTTTTATGGATTCATTTTTGCAGATTATAAATTCTGTAGTCATTTTGACTATTTTTTTCTTTTTAAGATATTTATTTTAATTAATGAATTACTTCTGGCTTTTTTTCATTAACTCATTTTAAAATATAATTTTGCAATTTACTAAAAGAAAAATGGTTTCAAATTGAATCAGTAATTTTTTTTCAGTTGAAGCAAATTTTAAAACTCAATGGTTAATGTTAACTATTTTTAAACCAGTACAGCTAGGCTAGTTATTTCTACATTTTACTTTTATTTAAAAAAAAATCAATCGATGAATGAGGGAATTCTGTGGTATATTGTTATTATAGATATTATCATATTGAGCTGTTATAGATGTTATTATAGATAATATAATACTGAGATGTTATGATAGATATTATCTTTTGAGCTGTTATTATATATAATATTGAAATGTTATTATAGATGTCATTACAGATATTACAATACTGAGATGTTATTATAAACATTATTATATTGAGATGTCATTATAGAAATTATCATATTGAGATGTTATAGCAATGAAAAATAAATAGATGTCAACAAGAAATCCAACTAATTTATAAGAAAACATTAAATGCTTTAAGTCCCCCACCCACCAAAAGAGAATCTAAAAGTGAGTTACAAATATCAAAAAATCTTTTTAGATGTCTGAATAGAAATAAACTTAAACCTTAATAAAATGAATTCATAATCATAATCATGAAATAGCTTTAATATTTGTAATCATTGTCTCAGCAAAAATAGAAACCATTTGTTTTATGGTTTGTGTTTTTCATTCATATAAAGATATATTCCATATCTTTGTAGCCATTAGGTTTCTTTAAAGTTTTTATGAATAAAATGGCAAGTGGAATTAGAATGATAAAGATTTACAAAAAAAAAAAAAAAAAGATTCCTTTTTTGATTGATGCTAACTGCCTTATGTACCTGAGCAAATGAACTATGTTTAAAACAAAAAAGAACAAGTACCTTTCTTGATACCTTTGAGGAATTGCTAAACAAAATTAAATTCTTTTAGTCAACAGAATATCTTCACTTCTTTTTAATATCAAGATATCCATTTAAATGTCTGAGATGAGAAATTATTGTCATTATTCCCTGTGATATTAGTATCCTAATCTTGATTGTGTGCACTAAATATTACACTAAACCTCATATGATGGTGAGGTTCCAATTCTGAAGTTCTTCATTGCCATTAAGCCCACGTCTACTCTAACATGGAGAGGTAATAGTAGATAAAACTATGTGCAAAAAAAACTTTTCAGAAACAACTATACAAAAAAATGTAAATATGAATATATAATGAATGCGATTCTTTAACCGTTAAATATAAAATAACTAAAGATGGGTTGACATATCATTAAAATTAATCAATCAATCAATCATATTGATTGTTATTATTGTTCCAACAAGATAATACTACAGGGGATAAAAGCATTTGTTTAGGTGTATCTAATAACCTTGGTGGTTATGAGTTCAATGTCAGGGTCAGGTAGTATATTAAAAAGTCATATTCTGGTTAAGTGGAAGGCACAAGCAGCATCATAAAGACAAATCAATGAAGTGATATGTGATATCATTTAAGTATGGATGATAGAATGAGAACAATTTACTCTCACGGGTTGAATAAAGAGCATGGTTCAAAATTCCCATGTTATCGGCTATGACAGACACTTGAAAAAGGCTGTAAAGTACAGAAGCTGAAATGTTGTGATTATAATAACAACGAAAACAAAAACACTAGTTTGAGAACACATCATCAAGAATAATCCTACCTGCAGATTGAAAAAAAAATTCATGTTTGATATACTCCAAGAATTGTCCCAACATATGAAATTATTCCTCCGGTTTCTTTCATTGTTACCAGACCAGTTTGACTCATTCATTCTACAGCTATCTTCAGGTCCAAAGTTTATGAGGAAAAACTGAAAGATACTTATTTTTTTTCTTTAACTGAATTAAGCTAGATAGTGTTGTCGGCACCCAAAGTCAAGGGTGACACAAAGGCTCCCTTTTCAATATCTACTACACCAAGGTGGAGGGAAGGGTGCTACTCCTTTCCTTGGATTGCTCCAATTTACCCTTGATTCATACTTTATAATACTGAGTGTTAAGCAACGAGGCATCAAGTACCATTTTTTGAGTTTTTGGTATGACTCAACCAGGGATTGAACCCCAGTCTCCCGGTAGTATAGAGTGCAGAAAATGGTAGTTCATTTATCAACTGATTTGGTTGATTCCAAAGAACAGGGTATGTCTTGAGTATGAACTTAAACTGAATCTGGTAGTGAGACTCCTGTTCTGAAGAGTGTGGAATACTCCTTCATTGCTATTATACCCAGGCCCACTTTGACCTGAAATTCTTTTACTAGTCAGGTTCCCATCAATAGGTCAAAGAATATGTACTTGAGGTTATAGCTGTTTACTAAGGACTATTATTATTTGTTACTTGAAACCATGTAAGAGTTCACAAATTATTTGTGTTTGATAGGAATACTTGAAACCAAATAACTATGTGCAAATTATTTGTATCAAGAATACTTACTTGAAAATATAATTGTTGACTAAAATTTATTACAATCAGTTATTTTAAACTATATAACTGAATGCAAATGAATGATAAATAAATATCAACATTTACTTGAAACCATATAACTATGAAAATAAATGATAATTAGATATCAATAGTTACTTGAAACTATATAACTGTATGTTTGTTTGTTTGTTTGGATGTTATGGCACAAAAATCTCAGTAGGTTATTTAATGTCGAATCTATTTTTATACAAATAAACAGTTCTATTTCAAACAATTCAATTTAGCATAAGTACGCAGTTTAAATGTCAAAACAGTCCTATTTCAAGCAATTCAGTTTAGCTGAAATACACAGTTTAGTTTTATTTGACCTATCGATAGGACCCTTTCAGGTGCTACCACTCTGGGCCAAAGTGGACTGGGTAGCAATGGCAATGAAGCAGTATTCCACATTCCCCAAAGCTCCGGCATTACAGGAATCTCACCATTAGATTGTTTAGTGTCATATGCAGGACACTCGATGGGGAGTCTTACCACTCTGCAGAGATTCAGTCAGTGTATTCTACAATCTAAGCTGACTGGGCAATATAACTGTATGTAAATGAATCATAATTGAGTATCAATAATAACTTGAAACCATATAACTGAAGGCAAATAAATGATAATAAGATATCAATAGTTACTTGAAACCATATAACTGTAGGCAAATAAATGATAATAAGATATCAATAGTTACTTGGAACCATATAACTGTAGGCAAATAAATGATAATAAGATATCAATAGTTACTTGGAACCATATAACTGCATGCAAATAAATGATAATTAGATATAAATAGTTACTTGAAACCATATAACTGCATGCAAATAAATGATAATTAAATATAAATAGTTACTTGAAACCATAATTATGTATAAATTATTACTCTTAGAAACTCTTGAAACCATGAAGTGTGTGTAAACTACTTCTATTTAAGACGAATAACATAGAACATAAGTGGATGCAAACGAATGCTTACAGGCAAATAAAAAGTGATATTCAACAACAAAAAAATGCAATGGGACACTGAAAATATAGTTATTAGAATTATTTGCAAATAGATAAAATTTCAATGTTAAATAAACCATGATGAGCTGATATGGCTTTAAACAAATAAACCAAACCAACAAAAAATACAGTGTTTGGTTTTCTTGAGTGAGAGAGAGATTGAGAGTAACCTTGTATGTAAACTAGAATTCTCTGTGTTTAACTAGTGAATATGAATGGTAATATCTGTATACCTAGAATTGTTTGGAAAGAACAAAGCTAATTAGTATACAAACTGCACACAACAGACCATTTGAAAAATATAGGGCCACAGTAAAGACATATCTATGATAGTGTTGCAGTTTCAGTAGCAAGGAGGTTTTCATGGACTGGAGTTACAAGCCTCATGTTCTCTGGTTTTGAATTAAAACTTTTCCTTCTCCTAGACTGTTGACTTATCAATGCTAGAGAGCCAAGTCTGCCCTACTATTTATTCAAAGTTGGGATGGGGGAAAGATAGATTAATTCCAATGTTCCATTTCGCTTTCCCTTACTTCATCACAGACAAGACATTTAACAATCAATTCTATTCAAAGAGATATTAAAATTAATGCCACATAACCTTTATTAACTTGACAAAAAAGGACTCTAATACAAAATAAATTTAAACAGTGTAATTTCTCACATACTAAACAAGACTGCCTTACAAACATGAGTTTGATCCAAAAATTCAAACATATTCAAACTTGTGTACAAATATTTTGATTCAAGTTATATATTTAACCAACCTCTCCACCGTGACATCAAATGGTAAACTTAAGTGGAATACAGCTGGTTTGAATTCAGAGTTTTCCATCTCCTAAATGAGTTGCCATACCGAGGTCAAATAGCCCAGTCTGCCCAACTATTTACCCATACCTGGGGAAAGAAGAGAAAGATTCATGCCATACACAAGGGCATTAGCACAAACTGAAATGCAAACAGTCTTGTTTGGGATTTGAATTCAGCTCGTCGAGTCCATTTCACCTAAACAAGAAAAATGTTACATCATACAAGCCTCCATAACATGAAATGTATAAGAATGAGTTCCATATGCTGAGCAAATCTTTGAATATAAAATCATAGGTAAAATTTTCTATTTTTAAATATCTAATGTTAAAATTTGCTGCCTTCTGGTCTTCAAATAACCAGCATTACAAGCTAAACTGTATGCGCTGCTTGCAGGGATTAGTCTTACCACTCTGTAGATCGGATGTCCTGGGTATGACACTAAATTAAAGCCAATAGGCTCCAGTTCTAGAGAGATCTGGTGAGTGTGAAGTATCCTTCATTGCTATTATTCCTTGGTACACTCTAACTTAGAGTGGTAATACCTGTTAGGGTCCCACTTATGGGTCAGATATATCTGTTTAAAAATTATTTGTAATTGATTATACCATGTGCAAAATAGACCTTTTAAGTGATAACTACAGAAAAATGTAAACATGAATGCTATTCTCTAACCTATAGGCATAAAAAAATCAAGACGTGTTGACATACCATTAAAATCAATTACTAAGGCTAAATAGTTCTAACACTTTAAAGCATGAAGCTAAGATACTAATGGTTTTAACAAGTTATTTATGACTGATCAATGGCTCAACATTACAATTGCTATGCAAATTAGTTAATAGTGCCATCTATCTTGATCATCAACTCACTTTAAATATCTAACTCTTAAAGAGGGCATAACTCATATTAAGTCTTATCTTGGAAAGTGAATTAATTAGTTAACAGCTTCAATGCTGTTAAATTCCTTATTGCTGCAGGAAAGACAAGTAAAATATTGCTTATTAAATTTTGAATGTATATTTGATTTATACAATTAGTTTTATTACTCTCTAAAATATATTATATAATTTTATTCATTGATTTCATTATAACAGCTGGAAATGCTGTGCTTATCATATGCTGTACATTTTCATGTAAATATATGTACAATCTAAGAAGTAACAAGTAGATTTCATCATTCATAATTCAAATTTATGATCGATAAGCATTTATGTAATATTAAGCAGATAATGTTACTTAATATTCCTTTTTTCTCCCTAGAACTTTTATTTTCTTTCTTCTTCATTTCTCCCTCTCATTTTCTGTTTTCCCCTCTCTTTTTTCTTTTGCTTTATCTTCTTTCTTTTCTTTTTCAATCTGACTTCACTTTCTTCATTTGCTTTCTTTCTTTTTTTTTTTCAGTTTACTCATGTTATTGTAACAATAAAACTTCTCTTTGCTCTGTATTGAGTTCTAGTCACAGTACTTGACCAAAGCAGTTCAAGCAGTGAAAGGTACCCACAGTGGTTGGTAGTATTGTGGTAGTTGGTGTGCTGACTTGTTGTGCATTGCTCTACTCACTGTGTAATATGCAGACTAAACAGATGAACATGCAAAGTAGTCTAATTTATGACGAATGTTGCAGAAACAAGCAAAAACATTTGTTGTGCAAAAGGTGAAGGTGCAGTTGATTACAGTACAGTAACCAGATTGATAATAAAATTTCACTTCAGTTGCAAGAAACTCAACGATAAGACAAAGGCAGGTAGGCCTAAAACTGGATTCTAAGGCTGTACACCAAGATATTGATGCAAATCCAGTAAGTAACATTTGGTATCAGGCAAGCTTAACATTCTACAGTCTAGTGTGGTCTGTCACCTTCATAACCTTGGCAAAAGAATGCCCAGCTGAATGGTACCTCATATTACCAAAGTATTACAAACTTTTTTTTTCATTCAAGTAAAATATGACTTTAATTTATAAACAGATTGAAGAATATGAATATATCAATTTGATAATTAGATGATATTGAGTCTTTTATAAGTATTTACTGATAAAGTTGAATCTCATTTATCTGGTACTCTTGAGAGTCCGGTCATAAAACAAAATAAAATTTCTCTCTTGTACTTTCACTTTCTTTCTTAGTCGTTTTCTATTCTCCCTTACTCTTTTGCATGATGTACTATGTTTTTGGTTTTCTTTTCCAGTTTCTCTCACCTTCACTTTCACTTTCACTTTATGCTTACTTGCATTTTTTTTTCTTCTTTTTACTGATGTTACTGTAACAACAAAATGAATTTAATATTAAACCAGCACGGCAATGAAATAGGGTGGACAGATTAAGGGTGATGCATAAACACCTAAATAAACAAATAAACAAACTAAGCAGTTAGAGATAATTTGAAATTCCCCACTTCTCCTAGGCTTAACATATATCTCCCGAAGGAAAAGTTCATTTATTAAGTGTCGAGACAATTGATATATAAAAGATTAAATGAAGACATTTTGATACCAGAAAATAATTGTCAACCATGTTATATAACTAGGGCATTTTTGGTCGCTTCTCTCATACAATATTAACTCCAATAAAAAAACGTTTAGAAATTTTCTACAAAAACTTTTCTCCTGACTATGACCTAAGGTTGACTTCTTGATGGTTGAAATTCTTCAAGGACAATTTAAAAATAAATAACATAAAAAAATATTCCTATTTGTCTTATCACTTTTGTTTATCATTTTAACATGACTTTTATATAGAAGTAGATTGAAAAATATTTTTAACTTGTTAAGCAGGCGATTTATTTAGGTTTATCAGATATAAAGTAGAAACATATTAAAATGAGAGAATTCAGTAATGTGTTTAAATTAAAAGGATTTGTATTATTTATTGCCTGGAAGGAGTGACCAGTAGAACATTTTAGAGAACTAAAGTAGTTTATCTGATTTAGAGATGACCAAAGAGAGAAAAAATGTCTATGTTAATTACTGTCCAGAAATCATACAAAACAAATTGTTAAAAATACAGACAACACAATTTTGTTTGTATGAAAATCATCTTAAGCTATGTCATCACCCAGTCAGCAGGGCTTAGAATACACAGATGGTATCTCCAGCAGAGTGGTAAGATATCCCTTAAGGGGTGTCTGGGTATGACAGTGATTTGCATCCTATAATGAGACTCTAGTTCTCTTCATTGCCATTACTCTCAGATCCACTCTGACCTAGAGTGGTAGTACCCATTAGGGTTCCATTTACGGGTAAAATAGATATTTTTTTAAAGTATTTTGTATTTGATAGGACAGTGGATAATAATTTTAAAAATCTTAAGAAACTACACAAAACATGTAAATATGAATACAATTCTTTAACCTCTAGGCATAAAATAACTTGAGACAGGTTGATAAACTGTTAACATCAATCAATCAAATTACATCATACTGTTTCAAAATGGCAGATATTGGTTTGGTTTGATTTCTTTGTTTAATGGCAAACCTCATCAGTTATTTAATACCAAAGCCATCTCTGCAGGAAGACAACAGGACAGACATTTGTAAATGTTTAAAAAAATTGAAATTAAAGTTTGAAGTCTGAATTGAATTTTAACAAGCCAATACAGATAGATAGATTTTAACAGACAGGAAACTTGCTGTCTCTCAGACTCCAATGAAAGACCACAAGCTAACGCTGGTGTAAAAAGTTAATAGGGAATAATATATTAATAATAATTATAATAATATCCTTGCATATCCAAGAATACTGTGAGCATGACTTTCTTTCCTGACTGCTGAATCTGGAACTTTTTCTTTATTGAAGAAGCAGCGTGTCTCCATTCTATGTACTGTATTTTCGACTTAGGCTTGTAGTGGTATTCGAAAAAAATTTTTTCTAAAATATACATCACATATTCTTCTGTAAATTTCACATAATTGGCATTTCCCAGCCACCAAAAATTTGATGATAGACATAGCCATACTTGAAGCTTTCTTTAACTTTGTTGACTGATGTTTGCAAATCACATATATCTAATATATACATATAAACCAGATTTAGCATTAAATAACCTACAATGGTTGATATACCATAAAACTAAACCAAACCAAACCTGTATGTAGCTGAATGTACTACTGTACTTTCTTGTAAAGTGAACTAAGTAAAGAAAAAAAATCAGGGATAAGATACAATTGCAAGAAGTTCCTGATCTGAGTCAAAAATAACTGATTATCTTATCAATGAAAAAAAGTCAATTGTATTGTTGATAAGAAATGATTAACAAGCCAAAAACTACTTTTATTTGATGCCTTAAGAATCTATAAAGAAGTAATTGTCTTATTGCTTTTGATACTAACAGACTTATTGATATATATATATATATATATATATATATATATATATATATATATATATATATATATATATATATATAACACTTCTCATTTCTTTTTTATCCTTTATTATTTTTTCCAAATATTTATTTCATTCTAATTTCAGTTGGTTTTTATCACAACTACTCAATCTGTTATGATGATGGCATTATACACAAGGTAACAAATACAAAATGTTTTTCACTAGGTTATATAAACAATTTAAAAAAACTTTTTTTCTTTGTTTTTAATGGCATATCAACCTTGTAGATCATTTAATGCCAAAGCCATTCTCCTAAAAGAACAGTAGTGGTACTATCTAACCCATAGCTGGAAGGATAAGGGGCTTCATACCTTTCCCAAGTTTTTTAGATTATAAGTGCTTCATCACTGGTCCTGTAACATGATTTGGTTTGGGGCAGGTATAGCCAGATGAAGCTCATCTTTTTCCAGGTCTACAATTGGTTTGAATTCCAAGTTTTGCTTGCCATATAAAGTTTAAAGAGGTTAGTCTGCCCTATTATTCACCCACAGCTGGAGGAAGAATAACTGGATTCATATTTTTCTCAAGGGTATTAGCGCTATATGAAATGCAAACAACAGCCTTGATGATGATTTGAACTTGGGTAGCTGAGTTCACTTCATACAATGATAATCATTAAACCATGAACACCTCTGCTATAAGGGCTTAAATTTCTTAAAAAACCTGTATGCTATATGCATATCATTAATGACTATTTTAACATCTAAACACTAATGCCTAGTAGTCTATGTTAAGTAATATGAGTAGAAATTGCACTTTGATCAGACAAATGGCAAGTTTATCAATAGGATGGTGTGGTAGTTACAAGTAGTTTTATGACCAACATAAGAATTTAATGTCAGTGAATTACAGAGGGGATACAGCCCCACTAAAAGGGGCCATTAAAACACATAGATGACATTAGTACAGCTTAATGGAAGCTTTAGACAGCAAGAATCATCAGTAATAAATAAAATAGGACATTTCTATCTTTTCTCATAGATGATCTTATATTTATCACATCCAACTAGATGTCTACCAACTGATCTTCGCCTTGTTAGTGAGGCCAAAAACATGCCAACTGCATACCACGAAGAGGGATAAGACTACCCAACTAAAAAAGGCATCCTGGGTATGACACTAAACTAGTGGTGAGGCTACAGTTCTAGACCTCTAATGAGTGTTGAGTACCTCTTCATTGCTATTACTCCCAGGTCCACTCTGATACTGCATGACAGTAACTGTTAGGATTCTTTCTATGGGCCAAATAAATCTCTTAAAATTATTGGTATTAGATAGGAATACTAAAAACCATATAACTGTGTGAAAATTACCTGTATTAAATAAGAATACTTGATATTATATAACTGTACTAACAAATTATTATTATTATTATTTACTCCTTTGAGAGTTTTTCACACCAGCATTAGCTGATAGTTTTTCACCAGAGTTTGAGTGTCAGGAAGTCTCAATTCTCCAGGACACTTCTCAGGATTCTGACCAATATTAATAATAATGTTGTAGTCTGGATGGTCTCTACTTGTCCTTTTATTTCCAAGTCTTCCAGCCCCTTTACCAATCCTTTGGGGATTGTTCCAAGTGCACCATCATAATTGGTATCACCAACACCTTCATGTTCCATAGTTTTTTTTTAGTTCTCTAGCAAGATCTAGATATTTATCTCTTTTCACTTTCTTTTATTTTCACTCTGTGATCTGCCTAGACAGTAAAGTCCACTATTCAGCAGGTTCTCTTTTATTTTTTTTTTGTTGACTATCACAAAGTCTGATTGGCTGAGATTAGGTGATCTGTTTGTATCTCAAAATCCCAGAGAAGTTTGTGCATTTCATTCTCCAAGATAGATTCTGAGTTGTGTATATACTACTTGCTTGTATGGTCAAATTTAAATTTCTTGCACAATTCCCAGTAGATAGTCTTCCCTACCCAATTGTGTCTAGTCTTATACCCCTTTTTGTGCTAATTAATTGCATTTGCTTATTGTATGATTGGTCATTTCATCAATCACCACATAACTTACAAATGCTATTTTGTTGCATCATATCTATTTTTGCTTTAACATAGTTTGTCCTAATGGTGTTGTTTTGTGCTGCTATTAGAAGAAATTCAGTTTCTCTTTTAAGGTTTCCCTTTCTTAGCCATGTCCAAATCTTCTTGTGGGTCACTTTAAATGTCCTTCTTTTTATTATTATTATTTTTTTTTTTACTCCTTGAGTTTTTCACATTAGCGATAGCTAATGATCTTTCACTGAAGCTTGAGTGATAGCAAGTCTCCATGACTCTTCTCCGTATTCCGGCTGATTTCAATTGTGTAGTAGTTTGGATGGCTTCCACTCGTCCTCTTATTTCCAAGTCCTTCAGTCCCTTTAATAATCCTTCGGTGACTGTACTAAGAACACCAATTATAATTGGTATAAACATCACTTTTGTGTTCCACAGTTTTTTCAATTGCCTCGTATTATTATAATTATTATTAAATAGGAACAGTTACTTGAAATTATATTGCGTATAAATATTAGTATTAGATAGGAATACTTGAAACCATAAAACTGTGTGCAAATTACTTTTATCAAATTTCAGCATTAAGTCGTTCATAAGAGGTTGATACAGTATGAAACAAATAAGCTCAAAGTCTCTCAATAACAATCTGAATCTTTTTTAAGAAAACAATATTCTTATTTTAGATGTGATGAAACACCATAACTTAGATATCATTATACAACATTCAAGACCATTTTTGAAAGCAACCTATTACCTGTGTACTACAGTAAGCAAAACCTAGTAAGGAATTTGTTGAAATTATTGGGGTTTTTTTTGTGTTCTAGAAGATGAGATTTGGTGAGCTCTCTTGATGAGATTTTTAATAGTATTTATATTCAATAAGAACATCCCCAAGGATAGTAAAAATTGAAATGGGATAAGAAGAAAGTAGTGATAAAAGTGTAGCTATAAAGTCAATTAAGACAGAAAAGGAATTCTATTTTTGATATTAAGTCCATAAATAAGTAGTAAAAATTCCACAGTAGTTCATTTACTATAGAATTTTTACTATTTGTTACTTTGAGCTATATGAATAAGTATACATAAAAGATTTGCTGTCACTTGACAAGCTTTTTCAAAGACCAATCTCCTCAAACACATTAAAGAGACTGTCTTCTTGAATACATTAAAGGGCTGTCTATTCAAACATATTAAAAGAGCTGTCTCTTTAAACACATCAAGGGGCTTTTTCCTCAAACACATTAAAGGGACTGTCTTCTTGAATACATTAAAGGGCTGTCTATTCAAACATATTAAAGGAGCTGTCTCTTTAAACACATCAAGGGGCTTTTTCCTCAAACATTGTCTATTTAAACATTAAAGGAACTGTCTCAAGGGGCTTTTTCCTCAAACACATTAAAGGGACTGTCTTCTTGAACACATTAAGGAGCTGTCACATTAAACATTAAATGGGATTTTTCCTCCAACACATTAAAGGAGCTGTCTTCTTGAACACATTGAAAGGGCTGTCTCCATAAATATATTGAAGTTTCTATTGTTTTCTTGTTTTACTGAGCTAAAATTAGAATTGTTCTATGAAGAATGTCATTTGCCTCTCAGAAGGTTTTTTTTGCAGTGTCTTTGTAAACACAATGTTTAAACATCTATTTCAATTTCCTCATAAAAGATTACCAAAAAAGTACTCAAGCAGAAATGTATTCAATGCAACAAGGAAATGATAGAAGGTCAATATTGTTGAATGAGATGAACCCTAGAAAAATCAGGTCAAGTCACCGAAATTTTGGTGTCTGGGACCAAGTTAACTCACAGAATTTTCTAAAAGGAAACTGAAAATATTTAAGAATGACTTGGAAGTATTCTTTTTTTTTTTGGTCCTTAAATTCTAACATTACTAATCTTGATAACAATCAAAGAATGATGAGAGAAAATCTGAACAATATAAATAAATAGTAACCAAATCCTAAGATAACATATATTCAAAGGACAAAAAATTTAAAAAATTATATCTTTGTATAATGTCTTTAACAAAATATGCATATAAATACATGTATTTTAGACTTGTATGACATTTCCTGATTTAAACAGGAAAAACGATAAAATGAATATTACACATGTCCATAAGTTTCATGTATTTTTAAATGAATTACTTTGGTTTAAAAAAATTGGATGTAGGAATGTAAGAATTTTATTTTCTAATTTAAATTAATACAGTAGAACTTACCAACTAACCAAAGAGTGTAAAGTGTACAACAGGGGAAAAGGGAAAATCTATAGCAAAAGAGCCCAGTCTGCCCTACTAATACTGATCTAATATTCATAATTTATATAGAATTCTATGTTTTCAAGTATCTATTTCTATTTAATAGCAATCATTTATTTACATATACATGGTTTTAAGTATTCCTATTTTATACTAATAATTTGCACACAATTATAGAGTTTCAAGTAGCCAATAATAATAATTATAGCTTCAATAGTCAGTGCAATAATTTACTAAGCTTTTTGTTTAGACGGGGTGCAAGGCTGTATGAATTGGTCCCCAATTATAGCTTCAGGTAACTTTTCTTAATACAATCATTTTACACGGTCATAGAGTTTCAAGTATTCCAATCAAATACAAGCAATTTTTAAACAGATCTATTTGATCCATAAACAGATTTTAAACAGATGTATTTGATCCATAAACAGATTCTAAACAGATCTATTTGATCCATAAATGGGTCGGAGTGGATTAATGACAGTTAAGGAGTGACTCCCTAAAGCAAGAGAACTGTAGCCTCACCACCAGATACAATTTAGTGTCATATTTAATATACTTAGAATAAATGAGTAAAAGGTTAATTCTGGTAGATCTGTGCAATGAATAGAGTTAACTTTTCATTACAGAAGTGCTGCCATCTGTAAGATACTGAAATAATTTCTTTTTATTAAATATATCAGCAATAATTGCAAATATATTAATTCTATTAAATGAACATCTCTAAGTGCATATCTTCAAAGATGCATTTTCTATAAGATTATTTTAGAGGGGATTTTTTTCTAATTAATCTTGAGCTACTTTTATTTAGGCTTACTTCAATTCTTCATTCAACCAAATGGATCTTAAAGGCTAAAAAAAAAAAAAAAAAACCCAAGTAATATAGTAATTGAATGACTGTTCATTTACTTTTTCTGACTTTTTTTTTTTTTTTTTTTTTTAATCAAATTAATAATTTTTAAATGTTCTGATTAATACAGAAAAAAATAAAACCCTGTTTATTATTTCTGCATCATTTGAATGCTTCATTTGTCTAAAACCTTTTGCAACACAAAAAGCTTTTGACGCAACCAAAGTCTCAAAAAGAGCTAAATCTACTCTAGTTTATCATACTATATCTACAGAATACCTCAAGAATAATCGCAGCATTTTAATGTCTGCTGTGTTTTCTCTGCACCTGATATCAACCATTTTCTCACTATTCAGACAGCATAATCATTCTAACATTTTTCAAAGAAATTTTTCCTTTTATTCTTTTTTCTTTTTTCGGTTACTGCTAAATTGAGAGATTTTTTAGTTGTGGACTTGATCCAGCAACCTTTTACTTTCTAGAACATACAAAAAAAATATTTTGGCACCTGAGTTGATTGAAATTTTTGATTGGCTTTGATTCTGTTCAATACGGATCACCAATAATCAATAAATCATCAAGTCCCTTTTCTTATACAACAAATACATGTGTAATTATCATACCATTTTCATGGCATTTTGCCTTTTACAAGCATGAATAACAAAAGATGATTAAAGTGCTGTATAAACTACCCATGAACTACAACTTTTAATGTGTTTTTTTTTTATAATGTTTCATGAAACTATATTTTATGTCATTATTTTTTTCTTCAGAGACTTCATGATTTTTGTGTAGAATTAACCCCCAAAACTAAGAGAGTACTACACACTTGACTAACATTATATATATATACTGGTAGAAAATATAAATTGCTCACTGAAGGGCAATGCAAATTCAGACCTGAATGCAGGATATGCATTCAAAGAAGTTGTAGATATTCAGATTAAATTTTATATCAGTATATCTCTTTTTCTCCTTCTCTCCTCTCTCAAGGTTATATATATATATATATTGTAGTTTTACATATTTATAAATAAAGTGTATTGGAGATACAACATATGTAGATGTGAGTTAGGATAGTGTAGACACAGAGTCAATAGCACTTGATGACTGTCAGTTTCTCGCCAATATGATTAACACTACAGTAGCTCTTGGAAGCTGGGTGCTATTATTTATTCTATTTGAGTGTAGGATTTGAATGAATTCATTGATCAAGTTAACACTGCATTTATAGGTAGGTAAAGTAGGTTTACAGTTTTAGATAATTGGAATACAGCTTGTAAGGAAGTGTAAAATGATAGGATGAAAGGAAGAACTGAGAGGAGACATAGTGGTTAAAGTGCTGGACTGCAATATCGTAGTAAGCAAGTTCAAATCCTAGTTGCATTCACTTTCAGACCAATGCCCTAGAGAAAGGTATGAAATCCCTTATCCCCCCAGCTATGGATCAAATGGTACGACTACTGTTCTTCTATAGAATTGCTTCGGCAATAAATAACTCATGAAGGTTGATATGCCATTAAACAAAGAAACTAAACCAAATTAAGGAAAAATCAGGCTTATGAGCTTTTACATTTTTATAAAAGTAACTAAGATAATATTCATCTATTTCTCAAAGTTTAATAGATCCTGTTTCTACATTGATAAGTAAAAAGTAAAGTAGGTAACCTTAGTCAAGATTAACTCAAAGGCTCCCTTTTCCATAGCTACTACACCAAGGTGTAGGGGAGGCCGCTACTCCTTTCCCTGGATTGCTCCACTTTACCCTTGATCCTTATCTCATAATGTTGAGTGTTAAGCAAGGCAGCATCAAGTACCATTTTTTGAGTCTTTGGTATGACTCAACCTGGGATTGAACCCTGGTCTCCCAGACCATTAGTGAACATGCTACTCATTAGGCCAATGGCCTGGTTAATAGTAATAATAGAATTACTAGTATCATTATTATTATTTCTTGAGAAAGTTTGTTGTATTCTTACAAGGCCATTTTTTTTTATATAAAAATCAGCCATGTGAAATATACATTTCTTAGATCTAAATTTGGTTTTTAACTTTTAAAACCTGACCTGCTAGTATTTGAGTTGTTATCAAGAAGTGTATCTACCAGGGCAGACTGAATTCTCTCCAGGGTGTCCTCATTTCTATATCACAATTGCTTAGCAACATTACGGCCATTTAGACGAATTAAAAACAGATAATGTTTCACATTTTCAGCCAGACACCCAGAGTGGGGGTCCCATAGGCACGAGAGAGAGCCCAGAATCCTAAGGCCGAAAGCAAACATACATACATATACCCCCTCCCTTTGCAGAGATGCAGTCAGTGTATTCTGCAGCCCCAGCTGACTGGGCCATCAGAAAGATGAAGATTGCATCTAATGATATTATGATTACAAGGGAGAATCAAAAGTTTTGCAATATTTTGCTAATATGTAGCATGTACATCATATGAATAAAGCAGTTACAAGCCATACAAGGTACCTACTGTGGTATTGGTTAACTCCATGTGTAATTTGAAAGCTGTACAGATGAACATGAAACAGTAAAATTGCAAGGTTGTACTCCAAGCTATGAAAACGAATCAAGTGAATAACACTTTTAGAATATTAGGTGAGCTCAACAGCTCACAATACAGTGTGGTTTGTTTCATTCCAAGCTGTACAAATATAGGTGAAACATAGTCAAATTTGGGAACTTATGTTTTACGAATTCAAACTTGGTCATGGAAGTCAACCAAAAACATCATTTTTTGTGCAGAAGGTGAAGGCAGTGTTGATCACAGTACAGTAACCAGATGGTTCAAGAAACTTTACTCTGGTTGCAAGAACCTTGATGATCAAACAAAAACCATGGATTTCAAGCTATAGAAGCAAATCGAGTAGCACTTGAAGAGTATTAGGTGAGCTTGGCATCTCAGAATGCAATGTGGTTTATCACATTCATGATCTTGGTAAAAGCTGCAAAATTGTGTGTCATGTTACTAAAATATTGCAAAACTTTTGACTTACCCAAGTTTTAAACACCATTATTACTTAAAAAAGAAGTGACATGATATTCATTCAGGGATATTCATTTAATACATTTAAAAAATAAAGTAAGTTCATGAAGGTCTATTTATTGTTTTCTTCATAAATAAATGAAATGTCTTTAATATTTCTTATTCTAGTACTTAGCACTTTGAAATCTTAGCCCCTTGTTTCATAGATAGCCTGTACCTGTAAAATATCCACAAAAATTTCAAATGTAAGATTGTGGGTTGTTTAAGAAATTTAGCAAAGACAAAGATGAGATGAGAAGATTGAGTTCACATCAACAAAAAGTCAAACACATGGTCACGGAAAAAATAACAATCAGTTATTATTGATGTTACGACCTGTCACTAGACTGTTCTCAAAAAACAGGTGATGCTATTCTTGAGTTTGTGGAAGAAAGATCTATTGTCTGACCTATCACTAAGCCTGAAATTTAGATCATTACTTGTTGCACTGCAGGTAGCTCACTAACTGACTGACCATTTCCAAAAATCCCCAACTCACTGTATAACTGTTTTTTGCACCTACCACAAGATTTCTTGTGATTGAAACTTTGTTGTCAGTCAGGCACCAGGTTCACTGGTGGTGAAAGATTGCCACTTCATAACACAAGTACAAAAAACATTCTAATTCTACTTTAGATCACAAATATCTTTGTTTAATACTGTCCTATCATTTTATTAAAGAGAAAAAAAAAAGGATTTGAATTGTTGTTATATTAGGCCTTTTATTTTTAGTATCAATCTGAGCCTGAACTATTAGGCTTTTAATGTAGAGTAAAATAATGTTTAGTCAAAAATATCTGACTTATGAGTTTGAATAATTAAGTTCTCAAGTTTTGACAAAGTCTCAAATGCAGTTTGATATGAAAATTACTTAATTGTTTGTTATTATATCATTAACACATGACAAAAATATTTGTCACTTGTACCAGAACTTGATGTCTAGGAGAAGATAAAAGCCAGGGTCTTGCATCCTGATTTTCAGAGTAGGCCTTTCTTTTGTGAAAGACTGTCATAATGATAAAAGATAAACTCTTGGTGAAACGAGGGAAAAATAACATAATTGATAACTGACATGAAACTTAATTATTCTGTTCATCATATATTAAAAGTAAAGTAAGTTGGCGACTGTAGTCGAGGGTGACCTGAAGGCTCCTTTTTCAGTAGCTACTACACCAAGATGTAGGGTAGGGCACTCCTCCTTTCCCTGGATTGCTCCACTTTACCCAAGATCCTTACCTTATAATGTTGAGTTTTAAGCAAGGAGGCATCAAATACCATTTTTTGAGTCTTTGGTATGACTCGACTTGGGATTGAACCCAGATCTCCAGGGCCATTGGCAAACACTCAAACCGTCATCCCTATGCCCGGTTAAAAAAATGTCTTAGGTTTGGTTTGATTTTTTTATTTAATTCTGTATAATTAAAAAAGAAAGCATATAGAGAGACCTTTATTAAAGTTAAGAATAATTATTTATATTTAAAGGATGTTTTATTTGTTTTTATAGCTTATTTACAACAGGTTACTGCCTACTTTCCATTGAGCTTAATATATGGCTGAAAACTTCATGTTTATTTGGAGAGCTCAGGTGCCCTAAAAAATCTTTAAAAACTAATAAATATTTCAAATAAGTATTTAATTCTATTATTTTTTAAACTCAAGAGAGGTAGTATTAATCAATTATTTTTAACGGGGTTTCAAAACGTTTTTAAAAAATAGCAAATCATTGAGATGAAATGGATTCCCTCTTAGCACTCAACACCTAGCCACAACAGATAAGTGCAAAGAGAGAGAGAGAGAGAGAGAGAGAGATATCTGCCTCTTGTCAAGATTACCAAAAGAGTGGATCACTGATCCAAGACATAAGATGGATACCCTTTTACAAGAGGTGGACACTAAGATATGGAAGGTAAGAGACAAATCCAACCTAAAAACCAGTCTGAGCCAGATGTCTTAATTCAATTTAAAACTTTTCCAATAATTTTTGAAAGGGTTGGTGATATGGACGGATGGACAATTGGTAAATTGTGATAAGGTATTCTAATAAACAATATATATATCTAAGATTATTTCTAAAATAGATTGAGTGGTAATTCAGTACTTTTGAGTTAATTCATAAAAACTGATAATGTTTTACAATTAATTTTTCCTTAAATCTAATGAAAAAGAAAAAAAAGGTTATGTTCAATTTGTTGAATTTTTTATATTTCATATAAGCAAAAAATAAAGAAAGAAATTTATAGCTTACTTTGAAAATCTTTTGTTCATAAAGCTAAGTTCACAGGTATCACACATTGCTATTTGTATCATTACAAGCATAGTAACTAACAATTTACCCAACCCCTCAACTATGTGTAGGATGTGACTCAAAGTCAATCTTTAAAGAGAATACAGCAGGTTTGAATTCAAAGTTTTCTTTCAAGACCAGTTGCTGCATAAAGATTAAAGATATCAGTTTGCCCTTCTATTTTCCCAAAGCAAGATGAAGAATAGTTAGATGCCTTTCCTAAGGGTATTAGTGCAATGTGAAATAGAAACATCCAAGATTTGAACTTGGGTAGCTGATTCCATTTGCTATAAGAATAACCATTACACCATGAACATAGTACCCATACAAAATGATGGGACAAATAATAAGGCACTGTATGATTTAATATTTTCTTTTAAGATTTTTATACCTGAAAAGAAAAATCATAAAAAATTAAATATAGAATTTTGAATTGTTTCTACACATGCTCTTAAAATTTGAGATCATTTGAATGAGAATTGGTCAAATTATTAGATAATGAAATTACATCAATATTTCTGAAATAACCTGTATTTAACATAAAACTCTACATTTGATAATTCAATATTCTGAGCTAATTTTTCATAGACACAAAATGTATTATGATTAAGAGACAGAGCAAACAATGTTATCATTATATATTGATTATAACAAATTATAACTATTATACATTAATTATCACAATTAGGATTATCAGAGAAACACAGTAAATCTTAGAAATATTGTAGAAATTATTTTCTCAAAGTTCTCACTACAGAAGCTTGTTGAGATCTTTTTTGCATTTTTCTTTCTCTTTCTACAAATCATTTTGTTGGCAGAAGAAATATTTTCCAAGGATTCTTATAATGTCTTTAATATAAATAAAGCTTAATACATATGAAGTTAGATAAAATTAATAATAATAATCATAAGCGAATGCAGCAAATTAGCACAGAAGGAATATAAGACTAGACACGACTGGGTGGGCAAGGTAATCCACTGGGAGATGTGCAAGAAATTTAAATCTGACCATATGAACAAATGGCATATACACAACCCAGCAGCTGTCCTGGAAAATAACACACAAACTCCTATGTGACATACAAACGGATCACCTAATCTCAGCCAGAAGACCAGACCTTATAGTAATCAAAGAAAAAAAGAGAACTTGCAAAATTGTGAACTTTGCAGTACCAGCTGACCACAGAATAAAACTGAAAGAAAGTGAAAAGAAGGATAAGTACCTTGACCTTGTTAGGGAATTGAAAAAACTATGGAACATGAATTATATCAATTGTGATTGGCCCATTCGGTACAGTAACTAAAGGATTATTAAAGGGACTGGAGGACTTGGAAGTTGGAGGACAAGTGGAGACCATCCAAATGACAGCATTGTTGAGAACGGCCAGAATACTGACAAGAGTCCTGGAGACTTGAGAAGACTTTCTGTCACTCAAACTCCAATAAAAGATCATCAGCTAAAGCTGACGTGAAAAACTCTCAAAGAGTAAAAAATGATAATAATCTTTGATTTTTTTTACTTTTGCTGAAATTGCAATTAAAAAAAGTTAATTCTAACATGAGCAAAACTAATAAAAAAAAAATCACACATAATATTAATAAATAGTAATACAAAGTCTAGATAAAAACATTAGGTTTATACATCCTAAAAATTCATCCTGAATTACACAGCAGGATCCATAGCTTAACAGATACAGGCATTCAGTTTATACAGTTTTAAGTGAAATCATCAGCAGGTTTTAGGTTCAATCCTGACTACAGGAGAAAATGACAAGGAATACTTAACACTTGTATTTGATTATGATTAATGGAATGAAAACAGTTTACTTCCATGGATTAAATGAAGGGTTTAATTTGAAGTTCTGTGAAGGTTCCTAAGTTTGACAAGAAACATCTAAAGAAGGCCAAAGGGCACATCAGCCAAAATGTTGTGAATATAACAATAAAGATGAGGAAAATAATCCAAATACTCTAAATAATATAAATTATCAAGCTTCATCTAAAAAAATTCAGACAAATAAATTATTAAATAGAAATACTCGAAACCTTATAACTGTGTGCAAACAAATTATGATTATTATTAAATAGTAATATTTACTTGAAAAAAATAATAATTGGAAAAAAATTACCTTAGCATTAAATAACCCAACAAGGGTTGATATGCCCTAATGATAATCAACTAAAAACAATTTTATTTTTTGTTGCTAACTAATTTTACTTCAGTTTGTTGCTTTACAGATGAAGCATTTTCACTATTATTATCTAACTCACATAATCCACATCAAAGATGACAGAGCAAGTAATAAGGCACAATTGTACAATTCAATATTTTCTTTAAAGCTATGACAATCTTGCAAATATTGAGGAAATTCTCATCACATTGGAGGTGGCAACCTTCCTTTAGGATAACAACGGTTAAATTTTCAATGTGTAGTTCTTTTGGCAACAATGTTTTACATGGCAAAATGTGCTAAGTGTATTAATCTTCCTGCAGCTGTTTTGCACAAAATCTGTTCCTAGAATTGTTGAATTATTGATAGCATACACTGAATTTGTATGGTTTCTTTTCTGTCTTACTAATTGTGCAAGCTGAAATCATCAGAGATATGCCTCCTCTAGATGTTCATTTTTAGCAATGTTTGAGCTGCTTTAATATGTGCATCAAGTTCTCCTCTCATCAGCCACTTCCTCATTCACAATTTGATCTGCTTGTCTCCTCTGTGAATCTACTCAACTTCTTATAGCCTCTTCTTTGGTCTCACATTCACAATTCATTCTGCTTATATTATTTATGAGTTATCCCTGCTTGCTTCAGTCTCCTGTAAAGTTTTACATCTTAGTCTTTAATGTAGACCTGCCACTTGTAGCAATCATCCTTCTTGAAGTCTGCTGAGTTCTTTGTCACATTGTTTTTCTCTTACTAAATCACTTTTTCTATCATGTGGTGGATTGCAGGAAACAAAAAATGAGGTTTGTTTTTGGTTAGTTGTCATTAGAGCATGTCAACCCTTGTTAGTTATTTGATGTTGAAGTCATTTTTTTGTTTCCAATTATATATTTTCAAGTGATTAATTCCTATTTATTAACAATTTGTTTGCACACAGTTATAAGGTTTCAAATATTTCTATCTCATATTTGTACACGTATAAGTAAAGTTGACGACTGTAGACAAAGACTGTCATAATGATAAAAGATAAACTCTTGGTGAGACAAGGACAAAATAACATACTTAATAACTGGCATGAAACTTAATTATTCTGTTTATTATATATTAAAAGTAAAGTAAGTTGGCGACCATACTCGAGGATGATCCAAAGATTCCCTTTTCATTAGCTACTACACCAAGGTGTAGGGGAGGGCAGTACTCCTTTCCCTGGAGTGCTCCACTTTACCCTTGATATGTACCTTATAATGTTGAGTGTTAAGCAAGGAGGTATCAAGTACCATTTTTGAGTCTTTGGTATGACTCAACCTGGGACTGAACCCCAGTCTCCCAGACCATTGGTAAACATTTTATCCTCTAGATTTTTCTGATTTGATAATAATAATTTATTTGTCTAAATTTTTTAGATGAGGCTTAATAATTCATATTATTTAGAGTATTTGAACTATTATCCTTATAAAATATTTTATAAAAATTCTTGCCAGGATGGAGCAAGATAAAAGGAATAGTAATTATCTTTAGTCTGACTCTTAATCTTGAATATATTTTGTGCCTGAAAAAAAAAAAAAAAAAAAAAAAAAAAAAAAACCCAGCTCATAGTATATTTAATCATTAAACAAGTAGGATTCTATATTAGATATAAAGAGAGTGTATCTGCAATAAACACTATTAATACTAAACTATGACAATAAGGTGTCTAGTTGAGGCTATTATATATATATATATATATATATATATATATATATATATATATATATATATATAAAATGCATCATCTTACTTTTTCTGTTTTCCAATAGTATTTCAGAATAATACGTTTTATTATAGAGCCATCATTTAAACATTATTAGGATATATATATGTGTATATATTTCTGTGTGTGTGTAAATTTATCTTAAACCCTTTTTAATATATTTTCTGAAAAATAATATTGAAAAAAAAACAAAAAAAACAAACTTATCAGGATTGAGAATCTTGTTCTTTTATAAATCAAAGTGGAAGATAGAATAATACTTAACAAAACTGTTTATCGCTCTCTAATATATATATATATATATATATATATATATATGTATATATGTATATATATATGGGATGTGCTCAAAGGTTTTCAGCCTGGCCAAGAGAATCATGTAGAGCCTAAAGCATATATACTATTTCTCATATTTAGCTTGCAGTTCAACACATTTGGTGTATTATTTTTCAAGATCTTTTAACCCTTCCAAAAAGACATACCATTCTTGTTTGAGCCAAGAACTTTTCACTATAACCTCGTGTGTGTGTGTGTGTGTGTGTGTGTGTGTGTGTGTGTGTGTGTGTGTGTGTGTGTGTGTGTGTAAAACTATACCTGCCTAGGTCTGGGTTCTACATAAAATTCTGTTGCCAAAACAAACATTTTTTCCATATCAAAAACGTTTCAGAATAGCCTGTTATATTACTTGATAAAAGTAGGATTTTTTTTTTAATGGGGTTATCTAATTTGGAAATTTTGTTTTAAAAATCACTTATTAAATAGAAAAAGAAAATAAGTTTTTAGAAATGAGATTGAAAATAAAAACTATATTTTGTTCATTTCCATTGTTTTTTAATAACCATTTTTTTGTTTCATATTTTTTTTTACCAATAAGCAGTTGTTTTGTTGATAGATTTATAATCATTTTTGGTCTCAATAGTATTGTTATCAGTTTTGACTTTCTCATGAACTGCTAACATTAGCCTGACTGGAAATCAAACCACACACCAAAAAGTTAACCACATGTTTCTTAAAAATAAGATAAATATATTTAGGTACAAATGTGAACTAATTACAGCACAACAATGAATCTGCAATTTTTCCATTACAGTGAGGGTTTTTTTTTTCATTATTATATGCATATTTTTTCTTAGGTATACGAGTTGTTATAAATTCAGAAAATTTTTGAATAGAAATCAGACACAAGTTATCTTAGAATGCTATTTATAAATTAAATTCCTGATTATGCATGTTTTCTATTTTCATTAATTCCTAAGTACCATAATCTACATTAATTTGATCTGATTTTTATCTATATGTTACCAAAACATTGCAAAAATGGCACATCATAGCAAGATCTTAGTTAGCACAATTATGTTAAAATACTCTAATCTAAAATCAAAGAAATTTACAATGCAATTTGTAACTTAGTAATAATAACATGGGTTATGCATTTGTGCTTGCTCTGATCATTATGATTTGTGCTTGCTCTGATCATTATAATTTCTCTGCTGAGACAACTATTCAGTGCTAATTACAGTGTTACTGGTCTTCATTAAATCATTTACAATTAATTTTTGATTCCATAAATAGTATATGACTTGTCATAAAGCTTAATGGTTACTTTTATTTAAAAACCTAAATGAATATGAAAAATTATTTGTAGATTAGAATATATATATATTATAATCTAAATGAATTTTTCATATATATATATATATATATATATATATATATATATATATATATATATATATATATATTAGTCAAAATGGCTGTGATTTTAATGGTTTTTAGGTTTTAAGAATCATTTTTAATTGTTATCCAACATGTTAACACTTAAGTGGCTCTATCCTGGATACTGAGCTCTATCACTGAAATAGAATGAATTTTGTTTTAAATGCAACTGATAATATATGTATGGATATAAACAGAAAATAAATCCTTCAGAGGTAATAACTGACTTAATTTTATCCCAAAAAGTATGACAAATATATTTCTCTTTTTTCCTTTTTTTTTTTAACAAACTTCTGAGATTAAACTAACAGCATTTCATTTTAATGTTCTTAATAAAAGCTGATCGCCTCCAAGAAGAAATGAAAAATATACATTGCTGGATTATTTTTAGCTGAATCAAGAATATTATTCTTTTTTTCTTTTTGGACAGGATTTAATTTTTAAATCTGCTGATATTGAAATCTCAATGTCTGACAAAAATGCACAGCTAATTTGATTTAGAAACCTTTCATGAATCCAGGAATCAATTCTTTATAGATTTTTTTTCATAAAAGATCATTTTTCTTTCTTTTCTTTCTTTATTTCTTTCTTCTTTTTTTAAGTAAAGATAGACAAGATAGAAAAAAAAAACATCATAAAATCAGCGAAAATCTTTTTTAAGATTTCTGTCAGCATTTTCATTATAAAATGATTAAGAGTTTTGCCCTTTTTTGGCCAAATATTTTTTGTTATATTTCAAATGAAAAGGAACCAAATAATTTTGTCAACTTTATTTTCAATTCTGTTCTCTTTGGCTTTATTTGAATTAAGTACCATTTATTTTGGATTAATAAAGGCCTGAAAAGACTGAAGAGAAAATAAACAGAAAAAAATATTAATAATAAAAATAAAGTGTAAATTACTTTTGATTGATAAGATATAAGAGGTGCAATTTGGTAACTGTTTCTTTTTTTAAATGCTATTCTTTAACTATCACTTGCAATACATCCAAAGAAAGTGGGCACTTTGCATGGTATCTAGCCAAGCAAATCATTGTTAGTTACCTCACTTCTCATTGGGTATTGTATACTTTTAGCTTTATGCCAAACTAAGTTAAGATAAGTAAATGACTACACTATTATGGAGTTAGATAAGTTACAAGTATTGTTAGTCTATCATTATCATCATCATCATGTCGCGCTGGTAGCACGGATATCCCTGAACCTCTCTCGCCACTCCTCCCTTTCGTTCATCGCCCTAGGCAGGTCCTCAGGACAGCATCCCGTATCCTCACACAGCTGCTGAATGTATGTTCGTGCTGGTCATCCTGCTTTTGCACGGCCATGTGTGGGGGTCCATAAGAGTACATCTCTTATGAGTTTGTCCCTGCTTCTCCAGCAGTGTCCTGCATGTCTGGTTTGTCTAACTTGAATAGTTTTCGTGATAGGAGGCAGGTGGCCGTACAGTTGGTGTCTTGTGGGGTGTCGTCACCAGGACTTGTTCAAGATTGCACGCAGCATTAGTATCTGCTTAAACATTAGTCTACAAGATACCTCCACTCTGCTGCCAAAGCCTAGAATACCTCAACTAAGAGAAGATCCCTCCCCTAAAAAAAAATTACATTTAATGATGAGGCTTAGGTTCTAGGGAGCATGGAGTCACCCCTTCATACTCTCAGTTTCTCTTCAACCAGGAGTAAAATTACCAGCTAGGGTCCCATCTAATGGTCAAATAGATGTCTTTGAAAATTATCAATATTTCAGAGTAATACTTGTAAAGACATATATAACTATGTACAAAAAAATTATAATTATTATTAAAAAAGGAATCATTATTTAGAATTAATGCTCACAAATTATAAGAAATGGAAATATTTGTAAAGCTATATTTTTTGACAAATTATCATAAGTTTCTTGAAACCGTATAACTGTGCAAATATTATCATTATTATTATCAAATAGGAATAGTTACATGAAACCATACTATCTTATATAAATTGATAATCATCATTAGTTACATGAAATATAAGTAAAGTATATACTAGACATCGGCATAATGGTTAGAGTGTTCACCAATGGCTCATGAGACCGGGGTTCAATCCCAGGTTGAGTCATACCAGACTCAAAAAAACTTACTTGATACCACCTTGCTTAACACTCAGCATTATAAGGTACGGATCAAGGGTAAAGTGGAGCAATCCAGGGAAAGGAGTAACATCCTCCCCTACATGCTGGTGTCGTAGCTATCAAAAAGGGAGCCTTCAGGTCACCTTCAACTACAGTCATCAACTTTTACTTACATGAAATATATAATTGCTTTTAAAAAAAATAGACTGACTTTGGCCTTAAATAACCCAACAAGGGTTAACATACCATAAAAGCAACCACTCAAGATCAACTTTGCATAGAAAACCAAGAAGTTATTTCTCAATCCATTTTGGAGGAAATAAGGAGGATCTTATATTTGAACAAATAAAGTCATTTCATATCAAATGAAAAATTTTCTTTAAAAACTAAAATAAAGAAAACTCAAATAGATATCTCAGTTGCTCTTTGAAGATGAACCCAGCACAAAGAATTGCTGTTTGTATGTGTTTATCTGTTTTGGAACATTAAACAACAATAAAACATTTGGTCTTCAAAACACACATTGATCAAAAATGATACAAGAAAGACAAGTAAATGTACTTTGTTGTTTTATTAAGTTCAGTATTAATTGCTAAAGGTTTTTCTTTACCCAACAGCATCAGGATAGTACAAACTTTTACTGATTACAAAAGATCCAATACAGAGTGGGGAGAAAAAATAGATAATAAATCTGAACGAGACATTTTTCAGTTTCCTTTGTTGGTATAAAAAAAAAAAGAAAAGTAGAAAAAAAAAAAAAACAGGTCTAAAATATTTATAACACAAAAGCAAATACAAGCAGTCATTTATAAAGATTAGATTAGTTTAACCCAAGGCCAGAACCCTACCGCCATTGGTGGGGCTTAGAATACATTGACTGTATCCCCTGTAGAAGAGGAAGACCTCTCCAAAAATAAGTGTCCTGGGTATTACACTAAACTGCATGTGATGAGCCTCCAGTTCTAGATATATGGGGATTATGGAGTACTCCTTTATTATGATCACTCACAGGTCCACTTTGATTGAGAGAGGTAGTACCTGTTAACCTACCATCTATTGGTGAAACAAATTTACTTAAAAATTATTCATATTCGATAGGACTTAGGGCAAAAAAAAAAAACTTTTAAGAAACAACTGCACAAAAAATGTAAAAATAAAAATACAATGAACATGATTCCTAACCTCTAGAAATAAAATAACCTAAGATGGACTGACATGACATTAAAATCAATCAACAACAAAAATCAGAAGTATGGGAGAGCCTGTGATTAGACCCAATGTCATGTGGAGTAGTGGGTTCACTCCTTACTGGAAGCCTAATAATTATGGCATTATACCATACAGAAGTTATGCCTAGTATATAAGTATAAATAGAAATGTAAAGCCTTTAAATAATGAATAACATTTTAAAGGCAATAACAATGCAAAAATGAAGACTCCACAGCCAGAATTCAGGTTCCATGGACATCAGTAACAGCATAATTATCAGCTGATCAGGTACTAAGGTTTAAACTTAAATCGGTACCAACACCAATAATCCTCATGTTGTACAACTCACATGGATTTCCATAAGTCTCCCTATCATTCATTGCTTCCAGCAGGTCTTCCAGACAACATCCAATGTCCATACAAAGCTGTTGTAGATAAGCTCTTACTGGTCGTTATACACTTGCACATCCGTGTGAAGGAGTCCATAGGAAAATGCCACTTACGAGTTCATCCTTGCTCCTCCAGCAGTGTCCTGCATCTCTTGTTCATCTAATTGGGATTGCCTTCAAGATGGATGGTAGGTAACCGTACAGCTGCTGTTTTGTAGGATGTTGCTATCAGGATTTGTTTAATATAGCTCATAGTATCCTTGTGCAATTGTTGCCAAGATTTTTCTCTATATGCTTAGTCAGTGTCCAAGTGGTGCATTCATACACAAGTAAGGACACGATCAACACCAATACCAACATTTTAAAATCATGATAACTAGTATATACATAAAAATTAAAAAGTAATTACAAAGAAATATAATTCCAGATTGTCTTATCAATGGTTCATCTAATTATTCATCATAGATATATATATTTTATCAAATTTATCAATTTCAAATCAATAAAACTCCCTCAAAACAAATCATTTGTCCTTGACTTTAGTTAGATTCAATGAGCTGACCTGAACCATTATGAATAATCGTTTTAACTCACTAACCTTTATAGCATTTATTCATTTTCATGCCTTAAAATGTCGAAGTAGATTTTACCAACAGTGTTCATAATAATGTTACAAGAAAAAAATGTGGTTAGTAATTTCAAGACAATGAAAACAAATTTCTTCTAATAACACGACTGATCCACAGATTTTAGGCCAAAATAATAAAAACAATCTTTAAAAATCTCAGGTGTGTTTTACTCCTTGTTTTTCAAATATATTTTTGTTTCAGCAAAACAGCTACATTTTGACTGTGGATAAATTTTTTCTGATTATAATATTATATGATGGAAACTTAATAAGACATTGGGCCCAAAAGATTTGAGCAGCATTTGAGTGCTCTGCATGCTGGTGTGTATGTCAGTGTTTGTAGGCATATGTGGGTCCTTGATCTGTTCAGCTGACCCAGACATCAAAGATTCTAGAGGTGACTGAGATAAATACTTAACCTGGGTTAAAGACATTTGTTTGAAAAAATGTAACAGATAAGGAGAAAATCTTGTTTTGGTTTATGTAGAATGGTCAGTTGTCAAGTATCAGCTGTGCGAACCTGCACTGGCTCAGAGATTTGATGGATATCATTTAGAAAAAATTCTAGTTGGATGGTAAAATTATTCTTCTCAAATTCTAAATGATACATGCAGCAAATCATGTTAGAATATGAACATGAGAAACACTGATGATCTAGAGACACCACTTAATATATATATATATATATATATATATATATATATATATATATATATATATATATATATATACTATAAATTGAATTAGCATGACCATAAAAAAGTATATATATATATATATATATATATATATATATATATATATATATGTATGTGTGTGTGTGTGTGTGTGTGTGTGTGTGTGTGTGTGTGTGTGTGTGTGTGTGTGTGTGTGTGAAGGTCATTCAATAAATAACGTGAATTTTGCATCAGGAGTTGGCATATGGGAAACAATTTTCACAGTTGCACTTTTTTCAAGTAAATCAATAGTAATGGATCCTTTCATATCCCAGAAGACTGTCACCAAAACCTTATTTATTGATCACAGCACTCAGACCAGTTTCTTTTCAAGAGAGCCAGAACATTTCAACACCAATGTCTTTTCGTCTCTGGCTCATAGTTGCAAACCCTTGCTTAGCCTATTTGTATACATTTCTTTTTACAAAAACATGCTTCTTCATATACATCACACGGAGTTCTATAAATTTTATACAGCTTGCACTTTTCAGCCACCAAAATTTTGAGAACAGACTAAGAAAACTGTTTGATTAGCTATCATTTTGAATAGCCTCAAAATAATTTTTTTTTTTTTAGATCAAAATATTTTTGCTATAAACCAATTCAAAACAATTCAGAGTTTACATTTATGCAAAAATATTCTGAAAAATAAAAATTATTTTGCTTTTTTTATTAGAAAAAAATTCCCCTTCCATTGAAAGATCCTAATATATATACATAAATAATGAATAATTCTATACCATAAACATTATTAAAAAAAAAACGTTTATCTCGTAATATGATCTTCTTCTTCATCAATGTACTTAACAGAGGTTGAACTTTAAATGGTGTAAATTTCAGATAGGACTTCATCTAACTTCTTGTTGGACTGTGAATTTATTGATACAAGCTACCATATACTATAGTTATTTGAAGCTATAATTTTTTTGCAAATTATTATTATTATTAGTTAATTAAAACTATGTAAAAGCTTGCAAAAAAATTTTTGAATAACAAAAAACTTTGGTATTAAATAAGCTGACAAGTGTTGACATGCTGTCAAACCAACCACCTAAACCTCAACTTGCCATATAAAACCAAGTATATATCATAACACAATGACAATATCTCCTTCCAAGAAATGATAAACAAAGTTTCACCTGAAAGCGCATACTTTTCCTTAAATATCTTTATACAATAGAAAATGAGTGGAGAAAAATTGATACAGTCCCTTATATAGATTCTTTGTGCAACAGTGTGTACAGGCCCTTTGTGCACCAATGCATACAAACCTTTGCCGGCCAGTATATCCAGATTCTTTATTGGTCAGTTAAAAGTAACAAAGTTACAAATATAACAATGCAAACTAGAGGTTATGGTAAGGAATTTTTTATCATCAAATTTACAAATCCTTTTTGGTAGCAACACGTGTTTGGGTAAATATGTGTCCCCACCCCTTATCAGTAGTTTTGCTTTCCAGAGTTTCAATTACCCATGATCAAACTTAGAAATAAACAACTTATACATTTTACTTAATAACAGTCTCAAATTGCAAGAGTAGTATAGCTGGCAAATTTGAGACCAAAGAGAAGCCATAAACTGCTTCCTTTCAATAAAAATGAGAACATTCTTAACTAAATGAGAAAAAAATGAATAATCATGTGCTGAGACTGCTAAAGTTTACCCTAGGAATTAATCTCGGACTATTGCTATATATAGTATTGACCAATTTACATAATATATTGTATTAGATGAATTGCATAAAAAAAACTTTCTTACAAGTAAATGGTGAATTCAATAAGTTTCCAGACTTTTTTGTACAGGCATTTAAAATTGTCGTAGACTCTTGAAAATTCAGTATCTTATTGCTATACATCTTATAGGATGACTGACCAACTTTTATGATTTCAGGTTCAAATGAACAGCTACAGCAGCAATTGGAATACACCCTACTAAAGCCTGATTTTCACAGCTGGTGAATTTCAAAAATGCAATCTGAATGTGAGGACACTTTAGAAGAACGATATGCAATAAAATTCTGTTTTAAATTTGGAAAAAATGCCAGAGAAACGTATGGAATGCTTCAGACTGCTTTTTAACCATCTTGCCTGAATCGAGCATCAGTTTTTGAGTGGCATAAGAGATTAAAGGAAGGCATGGAGTCTGAGAAGAATGATGAAAGGTGTGGGAGGAGTAAGGAAGTCAATACACCAGAGTTGATTGGCCAAAGGGTTAGGGTTACTATGTTGAGGTTTTAAGGGAGTTCAGGAAGAGATTCCTTGGGAAAAGGCCAGCACTCTTTAAATCGATTCAGTGGCATTTCCAGCAGGACAATGCACCAGTCCACAACTCCATCTTTGTCACAGACTATTTGACCAAGATGGGCATCAAGACAGTTTCTCAACCTCCCTATAGTCAAGACGTTGCTCCATATGACTTTTGGTTATTCCCTAAGCTCAGAGGCTGTCGTTATGAGACAATTGAGGAGATGAAAGAAGCTGTGATGAAGGTCATTGACACACTCAGACAAGAGGACTTGAATGGGGCCTTCGAGAAGTTGTTGGAACGGTAGAACAAGTGCATTGCAGCCAGAGGAGATTACTTCAAAGGGGACTAGAGTTTTATATGTGTTCTATGATTAAAAGTGCCCATAGGAAAAAAGTCTGGAAACTTATTTAATGATCCTCGTATTCCTGTTAAAAGAACATATTTTTTAATATATTTCTTGAATGGGGAGACATTTTAAGAACTGTTTAGGGATGCTATGATTTATTCCCTAATCAATCCTTTAAATATATCTTATTAATATTTTCAAAAATATATTCCTTTAATGGGAAAACTTAGTACAATTTTTTATACAATTCCTGAACTATATTACAGTATATTATTACAAGATTTCTATTCTGTTAATGCTGTCAATCTCTTCTTATACTTATAGTATCTATAAAACTTTATCATAGGTATATGTTTATACAAAAATTCCTCATATATATTCATGGTTCTAGATATTCTTGGAACTTATCTCGGAAGGTAAGGATGGAATACTATATATGTATATAGTATTCCATATATATATATATATATATATATATATATATATATATATATAGAAAAGAACCCTACCCCCCCCAAAAAAAAAAAATATATATATATATATATATATATATATATATATATATATATATAGAGAGAGAGAGAGAGAGAGAGAGAAAAGAACCCTACCCCGAAAAAATATATATATATATATATATATATATATATAGATAGAGAGAGAGAGAGAGAGAGAAAGAACCCTACCCCCAAAAAAAATATATATATATTTTTAGATATAGATTTAAGTTTGAATAGTGTAGACACAGTCAATTGTACTTGGTGACAGTCAGTTGGTTACCTATGGAATCATCAAACCAAGAGCACATGGTCTGACAAACTACATATCTTTGTAGATTGAACATCATACTTACTTTCATAGGAAGGCTGTGACTAGTATCTAGTCACTAGACAAAAAAAAAGATAGAGTGTAACCAAATACACTCTGGAGCAACCACTATATATGGCCATAGTGATCAGTATATATGGATGGAAATATACACACCAGAACCACCAGCCAATCAAAAGCCAAGGATTGAGATCTTCTCTCATAGGTTCATATCCTGTTCGCAGCACTATGTCAAATTATTCTCTGAACCGAACATCATTGCTCAGCAACAGTTTGCTCTTCCTTAAAAATTTGACAATCTTAGATCTATATGCTCCATAATTGATATTGAGCAATTTTTATCTATAAATATGGTAAACTACATTATATATAAAGAAATTATTACTGTGTTTAAAGTTTGTTTTTTTGTTTAATGGCATATCAACCTTTACAATGTATGTCAAAGCCATCCTTGTAGAACAAAAGTGGTACGGTATTATTTAACCAATAGCTGAGAGGGATAAGAGGATTCATACCTTTGCCAAAATTATTAGTCTGAAAGAGAATGCAATAGGATGATTAAAGTTTGAACTTACTATGATGTCACAGTCAAGCACATCAGCCACTATGCCACTGGGACTCTCCCTAAATGTCATTAAATATCAGTAGGAGATTATACAGAGAGAATACATTATATAGGTAGTATAATACATAAATTAAAACCATCTTTTGCAATTACAAATATCCTGCTTTTGCAATCAATAACCAATATTAGATTTAGAAGAATTGCAAATACAATGAGAGAGTGGTTCATGGAAATTAAAAAATATATAGTAGAATAAGATTTAAATCACAGAAGATCTGAGAAGTATATAGAACAGTAGATTTAACAAAGATTTCTTTGAAGAAGATTCATGGATTCATACACTTCCCAAAAGCATGTCAATGTCAAACAAAAATAAACAGTCTAATATGCAATTCAAACTCACTGGTTTGGTTTATTTGTTAAATAGCATATCAATTCTTTATGGGTTATTTAATGCTGAAACTTGATTCACTAGTAAATGAAATGGTTGGTTTCAAATATTCCTATCTAACATTAATAATTTTATTTTATATAAATCATTTGTTTTGCACACAGTTAAATAGTTTCAAGTATTCCTATCTAATACAAATAATTTTCATACAGCTGTATGGTTTCAAATATCAAATAATAATCCTTAGTAAATTATTGAACAGTTCTATTTAACCCATAGATGGGAACCGAACAGGTAATACCACTTCAGTTCAGAGTGGACCTAGGAGTAATGGCCATGAATGGATACTCAACAATCCTCAGAGCTGGTAGCAAATATCAGATTCAATTTAGAATCACTTTTTTGATTCCATTTTCATGACCTCTAACCCTTAAACTGTCACCTTTCAGTATTACTGATTAAAATGCATCATTTTAAAAATGTTTCTCCAAATATTAAGTTTTCTTCTTTAACCCTTTGAGCCCTTTAAACTGCTATACAGATGGTATTTTTATTTGACCCCACACCATAGAATGAATTTATTAGAGTAGAGATTATACTCAAATGACAAAGCATAAATTTACGTTCAAGAGCTTAGAGCTCAAATGGTTAAAAGTTCTGGTTTCGGTTTTGGTTTCTTTGTTTAATGGCATATCAACCTTAGCAGGTTATTTAATGCCAAAGCTATTCTCCAAGAAGAACAGTAGTGGTACTATTTAACTCATAGCTGGGAGGATAAGGGTGTTCATACCTTTACTGAGGGTATTTGCCCAAAAGTGAACGTAATAGCGCAACTGGAATACGAACTCGCTTACTACGATTCCACAGTCCATCGCTTTAACCATTACGCCACAAGGACACCCCCGTTAAAAGTTCTCTTATACCTCAAAAGGAATATGTTTTTATTCCTCAAATCTTAATTAAATAGCCAGCAAGAACTTGTTTTCACCAGAGAAACTAAAAAAAAAAAATTTGGAATAAGATTTAAAAACAAAGGATCAAACATTATCCATAATATATCATATAACTGAAAATAGTATATCTAATATAGAAGATCTATCTAATATATAATTCCATTGAACATAATATCAAGGCCAGATCAATCAGGCTTAAATTGTATAAAAACATTTATTTTTCTGCTCTGATAACTTTGTTGCATAAAAATAGACTTTTTATATACCATTTAAGCATCAATGATTTGGCCTTGATATAATTTTTTTTATGTTTCAATAACTTTGTTGAAGGTGCAGGTGGCAGAATCATAACTTTGTAGGAAATGGACTTAGTGAGCCAAGTTCAAATTCTGAATAAGGCTGTATGCATTTCATTTTGTGCTAATTCCCTTTGGAAAGGCATAAATCTTATCTCTTCTTCAGTTATCAATAAATAGTCAGACAAACTGGGCTCTCAAGCTTTCGTATGGCAATCAATCTAAGAGAAGAAGAAAAAACTCTAACTTTAACAGCTGCGATTGGTTTAACAGGACAGGAGTGAATAGCAATTATGCAAGAAAACAAGAGAGAAGAGCAGCTGATCAATGACTTCATCTCTCATCAGCTCCTTCTCAGTAGTAGTAGTAGTAGTAGTACTTAAAAGAAATATTAATAATTTTTTTAAAATTCTCTTTATATTTGCTTCTAAAGAAGCTTTAATGTTTCCTAAATAAGAAATGATTAGAGAAGTTTCACCTGAAGGCACATGTTTTACCTTGAAATTTTCTTTAAACTGCAAAACTGAGGACTCAAATTTAGGGTGCCTCAATATACATTGGACCAATAAAACTGATAATAACTCTACTAATAATAATTTTGGGTTCTTTTTTGTTTCGGATTTGAAAATAGTATACAATAATAACTATTAATCCTCGATCACAATGCCTTGGACAAGAGAGGAAAAAATATTTTGCATCACTATTTATTTGGAGACAAAATCATTTGAAACTGTCTTAAAATAGATGCAACCTATTTATATGATAATGATTTATTACTGAGACAAGAAACTCAAAAAATATTGCATGTCCTGGAAGCTGAAATAATAATCATAAAAAAAACAACAAAAAAACCAATGATTTCATGTTGCTAGCTCTAATGATGTATTTTTACAGGACGAGCTCCAAATGACCGCCATTGCACTTGTCTCAGTAATAAATCATTATCCTATCTATTAATGGGTTGCATCTATTTTGAAACACCCTATACGTGGCCCACAAATTACTTATCTATGGCATGTGGCAGAACAATTTTCATGAGTGATATTTTCCTAAAAGCCAGGTAATTTATCTATCAACCTTAATCATGTTTCTTTCCAGAGAAGAGTAGAATGTACTTTAATAATTCAGTCACTTTCACTCCAAGATCAAAAGCTGAAAAGTAGAAATAATCCAATTTTATATACTTAAAAAAAAAATTTCTAATAAGAACGTTAGTGAAACCTACATCAGCTTGTTTCTAGGATCTATTGTGGTGAAAAGGTGGCTGAGATAATAGAAAAGGAATTGTTTGTTTGTTTTAAACTTGAGAGGGAGTAGATTTTACAAATCATATCGACATGGATGGTATAATTGAGAGGAGAATCTAATATGCACAACAGAAAATGTAGAAATTTTTTGTTTCATAGAGTAAGAAAAGATAGATTTGTCAACTCATATTGGTATGGGGAAAGTGTACCTGAGATGACATACAACACACAAATAGAAAATTATAGAAAATGTTTGAGAGCAGATTGTTAAATAAACAGAAATTATACTTGCTATTTCTTTGAATATGATAATATTTTGACTTTTGCTTTTGCTTCCAGTTTCATTAATATTTATAGTACAATTTATAGCAATTTAATAGAAAGTATAAAAAATGGAATTTATCAAATATGAAAATGGACAAAAGGGAATTTACCAAAAGTAAAAATGGAAAATTTGTCCCTTGACAACGTGAAAGAAAAACTTCAGATTTATTATTTACATTTAGTCTGAATGCAACTATCAGAAAAATGGTTATTTTCTTTAAACAGAATAACCATAAAAATGGAGAAAACCAATGTGATGCAATCTTGATCTCTGGAAACTGAGTTAAAGATTTTCTTTAACTTTGGTCGAAAGACTTAAATTTAGTTCCACTTGATGAATCACTCATCAGATACAAAAGTCTGAACATTAAATCTCATGGCCTCTAATCAATTCTCCTTTTGCAGGTAACCACAATGATTTGAATCTGTTGATATATTTGTCCAACAAAAAAGATAGAGAGTTTCTTTCTACTAATAGAATGGCTTTGTTTTAGTAGAGAGAGAGAAAGAGAAGGGGGTGGCAAATTGTATATCTTTGTAATTCAGAGTTCAGTTGAAAATAATGTACAAAGATCTTGTCAATCAACAGAAGATATATGGAAATATATACAAATTTTGAGAAGTTGTGTTTTGATTTTTTGATTTATAAAGGAAGATAAAAATATCAAAAGAAATAAAACAATCACCTACAAATCAAGTTATATTTTAAATAGCTAAGATTCAGTCAAAGATTATTTACATGTGAATCAACACTTCTGGCATGGATCAGAGCGTATTATCTGCTCTTTGCTTAGGATCAAAGTATTGTTCCTAGGCACTTCTACCTAGGATCAGAGTGTAGTATAGTTACCACATCCAAGCAGGAGTTATAGAGAAACAAAGATAGAAAGAAAAAGAAAAGACAGACAGAAAAAATCACATTGTTCATTATATAGACAGATACTGAGCTAAGCATAAATGTAGACTCCATGACTTTCCAGATACTACACTCTCATCTTAACAGAAGTTAAAAGAAAGGAAGATAGAAAGAAAAAGAACAAGTCGTACTGTTCATTATATATAGATTTTTATTTGTTTCTATTTACCATAAACTGCATTTATCCCCTACACCAGCTAGGAGTGAATAGTAGGAAAGAATGACTTTTTTAGCCTTGGTTAGGCAACCACTCTAGGAGAAAAAAAAATATGAATCTAAACCTGTCATATTCTACTTAAAAACTGACATTGTGATGAAAGTGGGAGGGAGTAAATACATTGCATGTTTTTTGGTTGGGTCAAATAGTACATATTCATATTTGAATATAAAGTCATTGGATAATTAGCATATACTAATATTATATCATGGCAAGAAATTAAATAAAGTATTTATTGTGAGATCTATTTTCAACACGTTCCACTGGTTATTTCAACAGTTTGGGGGCATTTATCGAAAGCATTCAACATAGGTTCAGTATTCAACAAAAGCCTTTATAAGAAATAACAATGGTCAGTTTATGCTCATTGTGTATGAATCAGTCATTCTTTATGGTCAGTTATTTCAGCAAAATGGTTTTATATATATGAAAGAGAGAGACACACAAACATATATCAGTAAAATAATAAATCTGTGACCTAATTATAAAAATGCACTTATTTTACACAAATAATTTTTTTTTTTTTTTTTTTTTTTTTTTTTACAGAATCTGATATGAAGAAATGTGTAGTTCTATAAGAATACTTTTATATACCTACAAACTGAAAACTAATTTGTTAAAATGCAAAGTGTGAATTCTTTGGGAAAGGTATAAACCCTCTTATCTCTCCAGCTATCAGTTAAATAGTACCACTACTGTTCTTCTATAAGGATGACTCTGGCATTAAATAAACCACGATGATTGATATTCAATTAATCCAAACCAAATTGTGCATTGGTATCATGTTTATTTTGCAGTAAAATAAACCAAAATTATGTATATTAAAATATTATATTTGAAATTATGCAATAGACTTGAAGATCATAAGAGATTTTTAATGGCGGGACTTGAATTTTCAATGCATTGGGTATTTTTTTATTTGTCATAAAACAAGAGAAAATGTAAACATTTTAATAGCTTCTCTCTTCTTACTTCAATAAAAACAAGGGACAATTTATTCAGGTTAAAAGTTCTCCAAAATTAGGAAAATAGCCAAAGAATTCCTGTTTTGATAAATTCTATGGACTAAATGAGTAAAAAATAAATTAAAAAAAAAAAGTGAAATCAGATGGAACAGTCACCCAAGTGAGAAAGTGATATGTCTGTCTGTCTTTCTCTCTCATACTCTGTCTTTGGATGAAAAAAAGGACAAACTCAGCAACAAAAAAAAACCCAGACTTCTCACTATTCCTGACTTATTTTATGATTAAGAAACCTGATGATATACATGTTATTCTTTAAAATAAAAATAAAAATTCTCCTTTACTTAAAATTAAGCAAAAGAAGTGTGAGTTTACAATGATGATTTTTGAGAGGATGTGATTAGCTATTTAAATAAATACAAAAATGTTTATACTAACAAAACACAGACTAGGAATGATGATGAAGGATAAGCACCCTGTGAGAGTCAAACTCATGTCTCTTTCAGCTTCAGAGAAAACTGGTTAAATTCACCAGCTGTTTTCCCAAGAACATTCACCAAGTTTTAAGCTGAAGTTGATTATTTTTATTGCACCAAGACATTACCACTTCTTATAAAATTAGAACGACTAATTCCGATTTCTATCTTAATTTTTGTGCTGGTGAAGTTCATACAAAGCTGAGAGGTGTGTGACAAATCTAAAATCTGAGTGAGGCTTAGAACTTTTTGAATGACCCTCACCACCTATGAAGATCATTTGTTTGCAGAAGCTCAAAGAAAACCAAGAGCTCATCGTTTAGTAACTCTTTCAATCTCTTAGCATCACACTTGTGTTGTTATTTTTCATTCATTCATTTTTATTTTACACACTAGCAGTATTTAACAGTATTTTTTAGATGAAACATTGTTAAACTGTATTATCATTATTGATAATAATAATAGAGATAAAAACCAAGACTTTACTAGAGAACTGAAAAAAACTATGAAATATGAAAGTGACAGTAGTACCAATTGTAATTGGCATGCTTGGTACAGTCACTAAAGGATTGGTACAGGGACTGGTGAAATTGGAAATTAGAGGATGAGTGGAGACCATCCAAACTACAGTATGGTTGAGTTTGGTCAGAATACTAAGAAGAGTCCTCGAGACTTGAGGAGACTTGCTGTCACTCAGACTCCAGTTGAAAACCCCCAGCATGAAAAACTCTAAAATGAATATAATATTAATTCTGATAAAATGTTAACATTATACATATATAAAACAATTTTGTTAGTATCTAAATTATTATTTTCTCTGTCATCTTATCCCTGGTTAAATGAATAAATAAATAAAACTTAGTTTTAGGTAGGCAGTGGAAAGAAGTAAACAGAGCTTTCATGCCTAATGGATGTTGGTTAGTGGTTATTAAATAGGTTGAAGGTTGTTGAGAATGTTGGGTTTTATTGTCATAAGTAAAAAGTATGCAAATTAAGACAAGAAAAATCAAATAGGTGGAAAGTTATGATTGGCTAAAAAGGCTAGAATAAAAACAAGTGATCAAGTAAACTGAGGCTGTCCAAAGATTGAACAAACAGTTGCAAGAAACTTGAAGTAACAGTGAACAGTTTCAAAGGTAAATCCTTTTATCTTGGATTTTAATTCAGCTCTATATTGGGCCACCCTACAGGAACAGTTTAGAATATGTTGAACTATCCCCTGCAGAGAGATAAGATCCACCCAAAAAAGGGTGTCTTGCGTATAACACGAAATTATATCTGGTGGTCTAGTGAATATGGAATACCCCTTCATTGCCATTATTCCCAGGTCAATTCGAAATCAAAGTGGTAGTACCTGTTAGGGTTTCACCTATGAGTCAAATAGATCTATTTGCAAATTATTTCTATTAGATAGGAATACTTATAACCATGAGAAACAAAAAACTCTTAAGAAACTACACAGAAAATGTAAATATCAACATACAATATAAATAATTCTCTAACATCTAGGCATAAAATAACCCCAGATAAGTTGACATACCATTAAAACCAATCAATCACTCAATCAATTAATATATATATAAACAGAACACTGTTTATGAATTGTTAGTTACTGCTAACAGAATTATAAATATATGTTTTGGGTAAGTGATTGCTCAAAATTTATGAAAATATTTTTAAGTGCTCAATGCTCTAATTAAGCAGAACTGATTTAAAATTTAAAATATTGAAAATATCACAATATGAAATACTAGCCAAGACTGAGTTTTACATATGATGAGTTGGTTCTTTTTTGGGTTTTTTTTAAACAAGTTTCTTTTACAATGCAAGGCTACCCTATTCTAAAAAACATTAGAAAAATAAAGAAAATATTTGTTAATAATACAAACATACTACATACTCCAAAAAATCATTACAAATACTTGAAGCTATAATTATAAAAAAAAGATACTAAATACAATAGCATTCTGCCAAGGAACTTACATAGTAGTTGTATTTCATTACTAAAAATCTTGACACTTCTGTTAACACATACTGACTCCATCCATCGCAATATTGTATATACTGGTTTCAACATTTGTCATAAGATGGACAAGAAATGATCTAAATTTAAAATCTCTAATACAACAAAACACTATAAGAAAAACTACAAATATTCAAAATCTCTTGTCACTCTTGACAGAAAGCATCTTAGATATTAAAAACAAAAGTTTCACCGAATTTTGAAGAAAAAAATAAAATCTTGATTATCCCCTTCAAAATGAGCAAAGATGGTGGAAAGTACTCAGGAAGAATATTGGACAATTTTTGCATAAAATTGAATCAAACTTAAATCTTTTAAGACAATAAGAACTTTCTTTTTAATTGTTAGAAAGAAACCTGTCTATAATTTTTAATGAAACATACTTAAGAGAAAGACTAAAATGTACATTATATATATATATATATACACACACTATAACATATTTTTAGTGTATTATCTTACTGAAGTAATTCTCAACTTTATTTTACACTATCATATAAGTCAACTTTATTTTTAAAGATTTGTATAAAAAACAGTGTCAGTTTTTAATACTAAAATATATATCAATTTAAAGGCAATATATAAATATAACATATTTACATATAACCTAAATAGACTATAATTGTAATTTTAACATAATTAGATACAAAAATATCTTTATAATATACAAAATAACTATTCAAAAATAATATATACATATTCAAATTAACAATCTTTAATAAAAAAATTAGTCTACAAAACATTTTAAGATTTATACTTAGAGAATGAAGAATTTAGCTCTATAAGACTTATATATGTAAAAAAAAACAAAAACATTAATAGTAGCTATTTTTGAAGGACGTATATTAAACAAACATAGTACACCCACTAGATACGATAAATTTATCTAAAGCTCACTTGTGGTGTAATAATTATCGTCGTAGGAAATGGACACGGCAACATGAGTTCAAATCCTGGACGAGACTGATTGCATTTCACATAGCACTAATACCCTTAGAAAAGGTATGAATCCAATTATTCTCCCTCCAGGTATGGGTAAATAGTAGGACAGACTAGGTTCTTCAGCCTTGGTGAGGCAACTAGTCTAGGAGAAGGAAAACTCTGAATTCAAACCTGTTAAATTCCGCTTAAAAAATTGACCTAGTGTCATATCCTGCCCGAGCGGAGGGGTTGGGTAAATAGGATCTAAAGCTCACTCAATAATATAATCAGAGATCATGATAGAATCTTTCTATCTTGGTTGGTTAAATATTTGGACTGATTTTTTCTGAGATACCCATGCATCCACTCTAGATCATAATATAACACTGAGCAGATGGTTGGATAATAGGAAAGTGACAAAAATAAGGATTGAAAACTGAACAACATTACACCAAGACATATCCTCTGTTCATTTTGTAGTGAGAAGTTGATGGTAAAAATTTCTTACATGAATGGATTTATTTATGAAATGAATATGTTGCTTTTTCAAATGATTTTTCAAGTCAATCAACCTTTCTCCATTTTATGAAAATTCTATGAAATTTCATTAGAATGTTTAGAATAACAACTTTTATATAAAAGAAAAAAATCTCGAGAAAATATTATCAAAGATTTCAGTAAAATGCCTAAAATTTCTCTAGAGATAAATATTCATCATCATCATATTACGCTGCTGTGGGGTGTTGCCTCCAAGATTTGGTCAATATTGCTCACAGCATTCTTGTATAATTGCCGTCAAGCTTTTTCTCCATACATTTAGTTAGCATCCATGTAGTGCATCTATATAGCAGTATCAACACGACTGCCACTTGGAAAAAAACTGCATTTTATTTTATCAGTCAGGTCTGACTTCCATATGACAAATAGCCAATTGATAGCTGTCCATGCCTTTGCAAGTTGCGTTACTTATTCTAGTATTCTAGGTTTGGTACAATAATACCAACTAATTTGAGATGGATTTCTTTTGTACCAATTGTGGTTAAAACGTCCGATATCCTCAGCCTTTAAACAGCCTCTCTACTCTGCCAGATTGGTTCAGGGACTGCAGACCTTGAAGATGAAACCCAAAGATATTGAATGTTTGTTTTAAAGAGTTTCTCTTGCTATTCTTAGCGGCAACACATTCTCAATTCTTTCAGCTAGGGATTGTGAATTAGAAATGACCTCACCCCCACCCACCCCAATTTAAAAAAATTGTACTTTTATAAAAATAACTTAACAAATACTTCAAATTTTTAAAGGTGGAAAATCAAGTTGGATGTATCCAGAATAAAAGTTCCATTTATTATGCCATAATAAGGACTGGATTGGTTTGTTTTATGGCATGTAAACTCTTCTAGAATAATCAAATGTCAAAGTCAGTTTTTTTCAAGTAATTATGTTGTTTCAATTAACTATTCCTATTAAATCATAGTCATTTGTTAGCACACAGTTAAGTAATTTCAAGTATTCTTATTTTAAACTAATAATTTTTAAACAAATCTATATGACTCATAGATGGGACCCTAACAGGTACTATGACTCAGGGTCTGTATGGACCTGGGAGTAATGGCAATAAAGGGATATTCCACATTCCTCAAACCCCAAGAAAGAGAACCTCACCATCACGTTGTTTAGTGTCATACCCAGGACATCTTTTTTATGGGGAGATCTTACCTCTCTGCAGGTGATACAATCAACTTATTTAAAGCCCTACTGACAATGCCAGCAGCCACAACAGTAAATTTTATTAACTAGAATTCATCTGGACAAAAGAAAAACCGAATACTAAACAATATAGCTTTTCATCGCACAGTTATGTCAGCAATCCGTTACAGATAGGGTCTAAACAAAACATAGTACAAAGATACGTATGGCAAAATGAGATACTCACTAAAATAGTAATGTTCTGTGAAACTAACCACTACTTTACACAGAGGTGTTCAAATCAAAATTCACTAAGTACAGCTTGGTTTGGCAGAAGGTCAAACAATTCTGGAGCATTAAGTGAAGATCAAACTCAGTGCAGTCTGTTAAACTAACTTTCTAACCACTGCTTCATAACAAAATACCTGGGTTCTGGCATAAGGTCACAAGAACACCACACTCAATAAAGATAAAATTCATTACATGAATAATAAAAACTATTAGAAGCATGGTCATTGCTCCAAAGAGAGAGCTATCTCCACAAGGAGCATCTTGAGTGTGACACTAACCTGCAACAGATGGTGAGGTTCCAGTTTTGGAGATCTAGGGAGTGTTTATTACCCCTTCATTGCCATTACTTCCAGGCCCACTCTGACCCAGATTGGTAGTTCCTGTTAGGGTCCTATCTACGAGTCATATAGATCTGTTTAAAAATTATTAGTATTGAATTGAAATACGTGAAATCATATAACAGTGAAAACAAATGATTTTTTTTGTCAAATGAAAATTATGATTAGAAAAAGATTGCAGTAGAACATTGGAAATATAGTTATGATTGTAATCAAACATTTAAAAAAAATGAATCAAATTTAGGCTATGAATAACACTTCAGAAGTTGACTTGCCGTTAAACAAATAAGCTATATCAAAGAGAGATGTCGAAAGTGATATTTACGATTAGATAAGTATGATACGGGTCTACGAGTATGAGACAACTTGAGTGTGAGGATCGAACTCACTACGATAATAGTGAGCTCGTCTACCAAGCCAACTAATACTTCACGCTATGGTGTCCTGGCTCGTCTGGTTCGTGGCTAGAAGTGTCGAATGTGTAGTTAAAGATTGAACTCACACAGTAATTACAACGATAAAGACAGTCTGCGAAATTGGCTCGCTCTCTTGTGACTTTACGGTAAAATTCTTCAATAAAATTTACAACGTTCATCCTTTTTCTTTTTTAAATTTCTTAATAAACTGGTATTTTATTGTGACATTTTTATTCACAATTCACAACAGGGTTTTTTTCTTTTTCTTTTATTTTTTAAATATACAACTGAATGAATTTTAAAGAAATTTAATTACTTTTTTTTCAGCCTTATACAACTGATCTTGAATTAAAATAGTTGCTTTTTAAAACGTAAAAAAAAAAAAAAAAAAAAAAAGGAATTAAAATGTATGAAAAAATATTATTCATTCCTCACATTTATTAAGGTGAGAAGAAAAAAGAACTTTATTCAAACAAACGATATTGTTAGTTATAGTACTACTAATAAACTAACTGAACTGTGGTAATGTAAATTTATTGAGTTTTACAACCTCATATTTGATGAATGAAATCCATCAACGCATATTTCTCAACTATTTTTGTAAAAGACCTCTTAAGTCTTTTAACTGGATGACACAATTTAACGAATTCAAAGACATCAATAATTCAAATTAAAACCTGGCTTTCAGAATTTTAATGGTAGTAGTACAATAGCACATCGAATTCTTAGTTATTTTCTTCACAATACAATGCCATTTTGAATTCTGTAGCAAAGCTTTAAGAATAGATCTCTTCAGAAAATGTCAAACAAAAAAAGAAAAAATGATTTTATTACACAGAAGGTCATTCTTTAATCTATCTATCTATCTATCTATCTATCTATCTATCTATCTATCTCTCCCTCTCTCTCTCTCTCTATATATATATAAATAATCATTATTATTATTATTAAAAAACATTAAAAATCTTTAGGTACGAATTATATTTCGTTCCTTTCTAATTTGAAATCTTGTGTGATCTTAGATTTGAGCTGTGCACTCACGCAACGCACGCACTTTTACTCTTTCTCTTCAATGGGAAAGAGAAAGATAGAAGAAAATAAATAAGGTGGGGAATAAGCCTTCCCCCTTCTCCGTCGCCAACTTCACATTTTGAAAGCAAGAGGAACAACTCCCGCCAAATAATCTTTTAATTTTCTTGAAAGTACTCATGACATATCGACTTTGATCTAAAAAAATTGGCGGTGGAGGAGCAAAGTTTTAAAAATCGTATTTTCACTAGAGTACACAGATGTTTAAGTTGCCATAACCGTACTAAGTTTTTCCAAGGAAGAAAAGAGAAATATAATCTCGATTTTTTTTTATTTAAAAAATTTAATCATTATCCCGTAAAATTAAAGTAATTTAAATTCTCATTGACATTTTTTTATTGTTGATCATAACGTCCTTAATCAAAAATTAGATTTTAAAATAAATTTTAAAGAACAAAAACAAAAAAAAAATGAAATTAAGTACATTGTTATTGAATATTTTAGTACTCTACGCGGACAAAATAAAAACAGACGAATAATCGATCACAAAAAAAAAATCTATTTTAAAGTAGGTGCTCCTTTTAAAATAATGACAGGGATGTTGAAAGTTATTTTACATGATCAGGCCTCATCTTTACAAGTGAAGATAGAATTAAAACAATTATTTGCGAAAGAAGAAGAAGAACGTACACAAAAGCTTCTCAACCAAAAAGGAAAGAGAAAGAGTCAAATAATGGACCTCTTTACTCTGATTTGTCAGTCAATTTTGCAGCTTTCACAGAAAATAAATAAATAAATAATGAACAGAAACACAATAAATATCAAATGGTTAAGACAAAGAAGAACAATTTATAAAATAAAAAAGAAAAGGTTTCTCATATTAATCACTATCTCAAGTCAAGTTTGTTAAGCTTCTTCAATTTGGCAGGCAGAAATTTCAATTTTTTCCCCTTAAGATATCTCAACAGACGAAGACGAAAAGAAGAGAAAGAAAAAAAGATTTTTCAGTTGAAAGTAAAAGTAAATAAAAATCTTCTTTCCTTAATTTGATTTAATTTTCTGACAGGATTTAAAGGAAGAAAAAAATTAAAAAAAGGTACAGGAGCTAGCAACTCATAGTTCTAATGGGAAGAAGCAAAAAAGAAAAGAAAATATGGGGTTTGAGAAAGACAGAGTTTGGAACTTTAAACCCAAGGAAAAAATTTTTTAAAAAAGAAAATTTTAAAAAAATCTTTGTTTTTATAAAAGAAGGAAATGGTCGCTTAAATTTGCATTCAAAATAAATGAAGAAATAAAAGGTAACACACGGTAGTAAAATATAACATTTAAACTTACAAATAATGAAGAGGAAAGGAGCGAAAAAAAAAAAAAAAAAAAGGAAAAAAGAAGGATGAAAAGGAAAGAAAAAGAGACGGAAGATGAAATTGTGGTAAAAAGAAAAAAGGCATGAATCTTTTAGAGAAGAGGGGGAAGACGTCGGAAACGAAGAAATGGAAAGAGAAGAGAAGTAAGTAAAATGTGCATGTGTGTCTGCCAATGTCAGATGCGTTTAGCGATGTGAACGTATAAACCAAAGAAGAACATCAGTTTAGTGGCGGCTACAAGTGAATCGAACCATAATCATCATCATCATCATCATCATTAAATGTCTCGCAGCTGCTGCGAGTAGATAGATAGATAGATGGAAAAGAGACTAAAAGACTTGGAGATAAGGAAGATGGGTATGCACTAGAAATTCGAGGGGGTGTGCAGTGATGGGTAAGGAAATGGTGATGATGCCGCATGCTTGTTTTCTCTCTCTCTCTCTCAAAATAATATAGAACTTCACTGGCTCCTTTCTGTGGATCAGTGGTTTTCAAGCTAGTATCGCAGACCTTAATATTTGTTAAGGAGTTCGATCTTTGAGTGAATACAAAAAAAAATGGAAAGATCCTTAGATACTACCACACTAAACTAAAATTAAAAAAAAAAAAAAAAGAAAAAGAAAAGAGAGATAAAAGAAAAAAAGCAATCAGCTAGAACTTCTTGAACTCTCTCTCTCTCTCTCTCTCTCTCGTGATATTTAACCCACACACAAAACAATAAACATAATCAATCACTTTTTTTGGTAAAGTCGGTTTTTCGCAGAATTCAATCTATATTGCATCCATGTGCGATATAGACACTTTAACCTATCCGTGTAAAAAGAGGAAGTATACAGAAATATCTGAAGATATTTGAAGAAAAAAAAAAAGCGGACTGAGATGTTTCCTGCAACGAACCCTTATCTACACCCCTCCTTAAAATTCTCAAGTATTTATTATTATTATTATTATTATTATTATTATTATCCTTTTTTGTTTTGTTTTGGTTGCTTCCAAGATGAAGAAGAGAGAGAAAAATCAATCTGATCAAGTCAAGATGTGTAGACTGTAGTCGGCAGATTTGTACTGTATCAGTTGAGTAGCCAGTCAGTATTCTTCATTCATTCGCTCGTTTTAAGTAAACATTCTTCAGTCAGGAATAATATAAGTCACCCATTTGGTGTATTAACTAGAAATAAAAACAACCTTGGACTCTGGGACATCCACACTGTATCGTATTGTTACTTGTTGGTTCTAATCAACAAATACTTTTTTAATAAAAGAAAGAATTGTAAGTTTCAAGAGAAATGATGCCAACATCGGTCCTAGTTATACACACAGCTCACAGCAAGAATAAGAAAAAAGGTGTCTTCTAAGCTGCATATAGACAGTCTAGTGTCATTTGATTTTCATTTCAATTACTCGGTTATTGTAAATATTTAGTGTAAATCAATAATAATATATTACGTATGCCATGTGAGTACAAAATGTACTTTGCTACCTAACCTAAAATTGCGAATCAAAGCCGGTTTAAAATGTAGTAAGAACTTTGTGAGATTATTGACAAATAAATTCAGACCACTAGTAAAATCTTCCAAAGCGAAATCGAAAATGAGAAAAATTGAATAATGAAATTCAAGACATTAAGAGAAAGAAAAAAAGAAAATATGAATGAGAAGAATTGAAATTTAAGGATTATTTTCGAAAAAGAAAAAAAATACTTGTTTTTATTTTTTTTATTATCATTTATAATTGAAAAAAAAAAGGGGGAACCGCGGGAAAATATGACAAACTTAGCCCCCCTCCCAAAGAAAAAAGAAGAAAAAAGAGAGGTATGTAAAGAATAAAAACAGGTCAAAATTTCCGAAATGTTTTTAAAATCATGCTCCAATGATCGGATTACTTCTAGGGGTGGGGGTTAAAACATGTTGAATTCAAATTTGTGTGTGTGTGTTTTGGGTTCTCCAAACCAGTGTATGGCTACATTAATATACGTTAATATCGTAAATGGCAGATATATATATATATATATATATATATATATATATATATACACACACACGTGTGTATATATATGTGTGTGTGTGATATTGATTTATCCAAGTGTAAGAAAATAAATCAAAAGAAAGAATTAAAAGGTTTCTGTTGTGATAAAAAAGAATAAGAGAAAAAAAGAATAGACAGATAGGAACCGAAATATGAACTGATAGATAGATAGATAGATAGATAGATAGATAGACAGACAGAATGTAGGTAGATCAAGAGACAGGAAGAAGAAAGAGAAGGGTGAAAGAAGAAGATGAAAAAACAGAAAAGAATACCTTGGGTGTGTGAAGTATGAAAGGCTTCAGATTGGGATGTGATGGTGTTGTCTCTCATCAGGGAAACACTCCACAACAGTTGGAAATCCCTACAGTAGCAAGAGTTATAACGTGTGTACCGTCTGCAAGTGTAATCCATAACACTGACTCGGGTTCTAGTGGCAGTGGTGGCAGCAGCAGCAGCAGCAAGAAATGGAAGCAGCAGTAGTTAGAGGCACCCACTCCGGCATCATAATCATCATCATCATCATAACCATCATCGTTATTAAGAACGACGACGACGATGGTAAAGAACAAAAAGAAACCACAGAGCTTCCTTGATATCGAAGAGGTGGAGTAAATGCTGTTACCAGTAGTAGTAGTAGTAGTAGTAGTCGTAGTATTAGTAGTAGTAGCAAAGTGGTTCTCTTGTCAGTGAAGGCAAGAGTTTCTGCAGTTGTAGCACTGCCACTGTCTGTTGATGCTCGTTGCGAGCCGATGGTTCGGGCACTGCTGGCCACTGGTCTGGTGTGTGAAAGGGTGTTTGTTAATGCTGTGGATATTAGTGACAGCAGCCGAACAAGGAATTCCCCAAGATGACACTCTAAAATGTGCAAGTACAAAATATTTGCCTCACGAGTAACAACAACAATTCACAGGAGATTGAAATATGAAGCTCAACAAAATCAATCTTTTTTTCTCGAAGCTCAAAAAGGCAAATTTCAAAAAACTCGTATATCCAACATCAGCACTTAAAATTTTCATTTACTTATTTATTTTCTCCTTTTTAAAGTATTTTATGGAAAATATTAAAGAAAAAAAATCAACAACAAAAAGAACAACAACTTTTAATCCGGAATAAGAATCTCTTTTATTA